>OY856414.1:867996003-868023503 GCA_963693085.1 Alisma plantago-aquatica | reverse complement strand
CGAGCTTCCAATTCTGCAAGTTTTTTGTCAACCTGCTCCATTGTATTCTCTTGATAAAAAATCTACAAGAACGTTAGTTTCTCCTTTAATAATTTCTATATCAAAAATATATTCTGCAAAGAATGTTTGCCATCTACTTAGTCTTTTATATTCTGGTGTGGATGGTAAATTATTTTTAATAAAAGCTTTTACCTGGGTATTATCAACTCTTACTAGGAATTTTTTCGGTAATAAAAAATAGGAAAACTTTTTAATTCCCTTTTTTAATGCTAATAATTCCTTTTCATTTGAGTGATATCTTTTTTCTGTATCTGTAAATGTTCCAGATGTATATCAGCATATTTTTTCCTTTTGTTCATCTTTCTTTTTTAAGACTGCTCCCCAAAATTCTTCTGAGGCGTCAGTTTCTATAATTAAGTCGTCATTTTCTAAAGGAAGATCTAATCTTGGTAGATTTTTACATTTTTCTTTTATAAATCTAACATGATTTATGAGTTCCTCTGTCATAAGAAAAATAGTATTTTTCTTTAATAGTTTTTGTAAGGGATTTCATAATTTTGCCAAATTTTCTATGAATTGTTCAGCGTAATTTAAGCATCCTAAAAATCTTTGTAATTGTTTTTTATCTTCTATTTTATCCAGAAACATAACAATTTTTTCTACAATATGTTCTTGTAGTTATATTCCACTTGAGTCCAACTTTAGTCCTAAGAATTCTATTCTGGATTTACAAATTTCTGTTTTCTTTTTAGATAATACTATCCCTGCTTTTTGGCAAAGAAGGGAAAATATTTGTAAATGTTTATAATGTTCTTCCTCATTTTTACTAGCTATTAAAATGTCATCAACATATACTAGACAAAAAGAATTATATGGTTCAAATACTTTGTCCATTCTTCTTTGATATATCTGCGGAGCATTTTTTTATCCAAAAGGCATTACCATCCATTCATAATGTCCTTGTGGAGTACTAAATGTTGTTAATGGTATACTTTTATCATTTAATCGTATTTGGTAAAATCCTGATTTACAGTCAAATTTTGAATAAATATATTTCCCTCTTGTCATATTTATTAAAGTTTCTTTATGTGGAAGAAAATATCCATCAAATTTGGTATATTGATTTAGTTGCTTATAATTTACTACCATTCTAGCTTTTCCTCTTTTTATTTCTGCATGGTTTCTTACCATGAATGCTGGACTAGAATGAGGGCTTTTTGATTTTTGTATTAATTGTGATGTTTTTAATTCTTGTAATTGGGTACGGAATTCTTCAATATCAACAGGATTATATGTCATTGGTTTTACTCTGATTATTTTATTTTCATCAGTTAGTTCGATTGTAGCCCATTCTTGAATGATATTCCTAAGGGCTAATGGATTATCACTATAGTTCTTTTCAAATAATGCCTCAATGTCTTGTATATTGAGTTGTGCAATGATTTTCCCTGTTATTGATTGTTTTTTATTTGTAATATAATCACCACGTTTGCTGTGAAAATTAAATTTGTTTCTTTTATATGCTTTTTGTACTCTTTTTACTGTAATCCAATGATCACAGGGTGTCAATAGTTGAATATAATGTTGATGTTTTATATATAATTTAAATTTTTGTGTGAAGTTATTTCCTAGTAATATGTCTTGTTGTGCATATTCGGGAGTATAAAATGGTGGACATGTAACTATATAATTTCCTAAAATAATTTTAGGTTTTCTAACTCCATGAGTTAATTCATGTCTTTTTCCAGTAAAATCTTTTCCATATAATGTAGGTAATGTTGTAATATATTTTTCAGGAAAGCATTGTCTTCGGGCAATACAAGTTCTTGCACATGTATCTAGGAATGCATGAAAGTATTCCATTTTATATTCTTCGTATACAATTCCTGCTACTATATATACACTCTATATACTAGTCATTTTCTTTTTCCCAAAAATATTCTTGGTTATTATGTGTAACATATAGTCCTTCACTTTGTAGTGACAATGGTTCCACTTGTTGTAATACACTCATTCCTAATATAATTTGTATGTCGTCATTACGACTATCTGATTGTACATAGAGTGTTATGTCAATTTTTATATCTTGTATTTCAATTGGAACTATGGCTTGTTGTGTAATTTCATATTCTTGTCCATCAAAATTCGTATATGCATAAGGTGATCCTATTGGTTTTTTTCTATATAAGGTATCATTCCTTGTTGAATAAATGAAGCTCCTGCTCCTGAATCTATTAATATTGTAGTCATATTCCATTCTTGTCCATTAAAATATTTTCCATATAATTTATAATTTCTAGCATTTCTATTGTCTGCTAAAATTCTTAAACTTGTCGTTCTTGGCAAATTTCTTAATATTAGTCGTAGTCTTCCATTATATCTATCCATGCTTGCTCTAGCTTCTTCTATTCTATTTCCATTTATTAATTGTAATTGATTTCTCTCATATCGTAATCTCCTTGGGATTTTATTATCTGTTACTAGGGGTTTTTCTGAAACATCTATGTTTATGTTTTCTGGTATTTCTATTTTTGATATCATATCTGGCTTAGTAATTTTCCCTATATCTTTAAATATATTAGGAAGCATTATAACATCTTTATCTTCAAATTTTTCAGAATGATGTGTATTACTAAGAGCATAACTAATTATATACGTTATCGAGTAAGGAATGAATCCTTTTTTTATGAATTCTGTTCTTTGAAAATCTTGTATTAAACTTAATGTTCTATTTATATTATTATCTCTAATATTTACACTTATCTTTGGATAAATATTAAAGATTAGTTTCTGATGACTAAGATTTCCCTGTAA
This sequence comes from Alisma plantago-aquatica, assembly GCA_963693085.1. Lineage (NCBI taxonomy): Eukaryota > Viridiplantae > Streptophyta > Magnoliopsida > Alismatales > Alismataceae > Alisma > Alisma plantago-aquatica. Next base: position 868,020,689 of record OY856414.1, on the reverse strand, counting down.
TATTCCTAGCGTAGCATCTCTTCTATCATTTATCCTATTATCCATTAATACAATATTTATAGGTGAATCTACTCCTTCTCTAAAAGTTGCTTTAATCATCATTTGAATAGCTCCTATGTGAATCCATCCAATTTTAGATCTATCTTTTATTTTTTCCATTTTTCTCATTAAGTCTTCTTTTCTTAGTAAAGGTATATTTATTCTATTTCTAGTATATTCTATTTGCATAGGCATTTCTCTATTAGTTATTCCATAATAGAAAATATGTTTTCTTTGAGTAATCTTTTCAAAGAAAGATGTTCTAAATCCATCAGAGTTTTCTAATCTTAATTCAGTGTTTCTTATTCTATTAAATAATTTTCTATCTATTAATACTTCCTACAAGAAGTTTCCTGCTTCTTCCTGATATTCCTCTATTATTTCTTCTTCAGTCTGATTCTATGTCTGAGAAATAATAGATTGATCCATCGGATTTCTCATCATCAGTTATTTGGAAAAAATCTTGAATATTTTCGATCTCAGAAAGTTCTTCTTCTATAATTTCCTCGAATTGCTTTTGATTAATCTTCTTAGATCCTCTTTTTGGACATTCATTAGCATAATGTCCTATTTCCTGACATATAAAGCATTTACATTCTTTTGGTTTCATTTTATTATAATTTTTCTTTGTTTTGTAATATTTTTGTTTCGGTTTAGGTTTAAATCCAAACCTTTTCCTTTTATTTAATTTATATTTGTTTCTTCTATTATACCTCATTGGTTCACATCTTATGGTTATTGGATGAGTTAGTTGGGAACAACAAAGCCCTTGTTTTACTACTTTATTTGTTTTTCTACTTAGTGTGGCTTCTGCACACCATTCTTCTAATTTCATTCTTAGAAATTCTATTCGTCCTCCTAATGTATCTGCTCTTTGTCCTATATATTGTGGATATAATTGCATCGCTTTAAAACCCCATGGGTCGGGTACCTTTGTATAAAAATAAGTTTAATAAACTCTTACTAGTAACATTTTCTTTATCCGTTCTATCATATATTTTATAAAAATACTCCTGAAATTTACATATATATTCCTCAATTCGGCACATATCACAGAGTTTTAAGTTATATAATAAAAAGATAAATCTTTGTTTTTCTTTTTCTTTTTCTGTGTCTTTATTTACATTCCACGTTTCACCTAAAAATTCCCTTCTTAATTCATTCTCATAATTATTTACTACTTGGGCTAATGTAGCTGTTGTTCCTTTTACTGCTTCTTTATCGTTATCAGTTAATCCTTTCCACCAATCTGCTACGATTCCTTGGAAGGTTAAATGACAAAATTTTAATGTTGTTTCTACATCATAGCTCTGTGATGTTATTGATAAATATGTGGCTTTTTCCCATCTTGTTATGACTTCGTCTATATTTCTTACACAATTTAAATTTAAATAAATTCCATTAGCACTGATATATTCTTGATTCATATAATCAACTGGGGCTTCTATAGCAATATTACTTGGTCCAGCTTTTTCTATTCTATCTCCATTTGTTAATTGTAATTGATTTCCCTCATATCGTAATCTCCTTGGGATTTTATTATCTGTTACTAGGGGTTTTTCTGAAACATCTATGTTTATGTTTTCTGGTATTTCTATTTTTGATATTATATCTGGCTTAGTAATTTTCCCTATATCTTTAAATATGTTAGGAAGCATTATAATATCTTTATCTTCAAATTTTTCAGAATGATGTGTATTACTAAGAGCATAACTAATTATATACGTTATCGAGTAAGGAATGGATCCTTTTTTTATGAATTCTGTTCTTTGAAAATCTTGTATTAAACTTAATGTTTTGTTTATATTATTATCTCTAATATTTACACTTATCTTTGGATAAATATTAAAGATTAGTTTATGATGACTAAGATTTCCCTGTAATATTCCTAGCGTAGCATCTCTTCTATCATTAATCCTATTATCCATTAATACAATATTTATAGGTGAATCTATTCCTTCTCTAAAAGTTTCTTTAATCATCATTTGAATAGCTCCTATGTGAATCCATCCAATTTCAGATCTATCTTTTATTTTTTCCATTTTTCTCATTAAGTCTTATTTTCTTAGTAAAGGTATATTTATTCTATTTCTAGTATATTCTATTTGCATAGGCATTTCTCTATTAGTTATTCCATAATAGAAAATATGTTTTCTTTGAGTAATCTTTTCAAAGAAAGATGTTCTAAATCCATCAGAGTTTTTTAATCTTAATTCGGTGTTTCTTATTCTATTAAATAATTTTCTATCTATTAATACTTCCTGCAAGAAGTTTCCTACTTCTTCCTGATATTCCTCTATTATTTCTTCTTCAGTCTGATTCTATGTCTGAGAAATAATAGATTGATCCATCGGATTGCTCATCATCAGTTATTTGGAAAAATTCTTGAATATTTTCGATCTTAGAAAGTTCTTCTTCTATAATTTCCTCGAATTGCTTTTGATTAATCTTCTTAGATCCTCTTTTTGGACATTCATTAGCATAATGTCCTATTTCCTGACATATAAAGCATTTACATTCTTTTGGTTTCTTTTTATTATAATTTTTCTTTGTTCTGTAATATTTTTGTTTCGGTTTAGGTTTAAATCCAAACCTTTTCCTTTTATTTAATTTATATTTGTTTCTTCTATTGTACCTCATTGGTTCACATCCTATGGTTATTGGATGAGTTAGTTGGGAACAACAAAGCCCTTGTTTTACTACTTTATTTGTTTTTCTACTTAGTGTGGCTTCTGCACACCATTCTTCTAATTTCATTCTTAGAAATTCTATTCGTGCTCCTAATGTATCTGCTCTTTGTCCTATATATTGAGGATATAATTGCATCGCTTTAAATCCCCATGGGTCGGGTACCTTTGTATAAAATAAGTTTAATAAACTCTTACTGGTAACATTTTCTTTATCCGTTCTATCATATATTTTATAAAAATACTCCTGAAATTTACATATATATTCATCAATTCGGCACATATCACAGAGTTTTAAGTTATATAATAAAAAGATAAATCTTTGTTTTTCTTTTTCTTTTTCTTTTTCTGTGTCTTTATTTACATTCCACGTTTCACCTAAAAATTCCCTTCTTAATTCATTCTCATAATTATTTACTACTTGGGCTAATGTAGCTGTTGTTCCTTTTACTGCTTCTTTATCGTTATCAGTTAATCCTTTCCACCAATCTGCTATGATTCCTTGGAAGGTTAAATGACAAAATTTTGATGTTGTTTCTACATCATAGCTTTGTGATGTTATTGATAAATATGTGGCTTTTGCCCATCTTGTTATGGCTTCGTCTATATTTCTTACACAATTTAAATTTAAATAAATTCCGTTAGCACTAATATATTCTTGATTCATATAATCAACTGGGGTTTCTATAGCAATATTACTTGGTCTAGCTTCTTCTATTCTATCTCCATTTGTTAATTGTAATTGATTTCCCTCATATTGTAATCTCCTTGGGATTTTATTATTTGTTACTAGGGGTTTTTCTGAAACATCTATGTTTATGTTTTCTGGTATTTCTATTTCTGATATTATATCTGGCTTTGTAATTTTCCCTATATCTTTAAATATATTAGGAAGCATTATAATATCTTTATCTTCAAATTTTTCAGAATGATGTGTATTACTAAGAGCATAACTAATTATATACGTTATCGAGTAAGGAATGGATCCTTTTTTCATGAATTCTGTTCTTTGAAAATCTTATATTAAACTTAATGTTCTGTTTATATTATTATCTCTAATATTTACACTTATCTTTGGATAAATATTAAAGATTAGTTTCTGATGACTAAGATTTCCCTATAATATTCCTAGCGTAGCATCTCTTCTATCATTAATCCTATTATCCATTAATACAATATTTATAGGTGAATCTATTCCTTCTCTAAAAGTTGATTTAATCATCATTTGAATAGCTCCTATGTGAATCCATCCTATTTTAGATCTATCTTTTATTTTTTCCATTTTTCTCATTAAGTCTTCTTTTCTTAGTAAAGGTATATTTATTCTATTTCTAGTATATTCTATTTGCATAGGCATTTCTCTATTAGTTATTCCATAATAGAAAATATGTTTTCTTTGAGTAATCTTTTCAAAGAAAGATGTTCTAAATCCATCAAAGTTTTCTAATCTTAATTCGGTGTTTCTTATTCTATTAAATAATTTTCTATCTATTAATACTTCCTGCAAGAAGTTTCCTACTTCTTCCTGATATTCCTCTATTATTTCTTCTTCAGTCTGATTCTGTGTCTGAGAAATAATAGATTGATCCATCGGATTGCTCATCATCAGTTATTTGGAAAAATTCTTGAATATTTTCGATCTCAGAAAGTTCTTCTTCTATAATTTCCTCGAATCGCTTTTGATTAATCTTCTTAGATCCTCTTTTTGGACATTCATTAGCATAATGTCCTATTTCCTGACATATAAAGCATTTCCATTCTTTTGGCTTCTTTTTATTATAATTTTTCTTACTTCTGTAATATTTTTGTTTTGGTTTAGGTTTAAATCCAAGCCTTCTCCTTTTCTTGAATTTATATTTGTTTCTTCTATTGTACCTCATTGGTTCACATCCTATGGTTATTGGATGAGTTAGTTGGGAACATCAAAGCCCTTGTTTTACTACTTTATTTTTTTTTCTACTTAGTGTGGCTTCTGCACACCATTCTTCTAATTTCATTCTTAGAAATTCAATTCATCCTCCTAATGTATCTTCTCTTTGTCGTATATATTGAGGATATAATTGCATCGATTTAAATCCCCATGGGTCGAGTACCTTTGTATAAAATAAGTTTAATAAACTCTTACATGTAACATTTTCATTATCCGTTCTATCATATATTTTAGAAAAATACTCCTGAAATTTACATATATATTCATCAATTCGGCACATATCACAGAGTTTTAAGTTATATAACAAAAAGATAAATCTCTATTTTCTTTTTCTTTTTCTGTGTCTTTATTTACAATCCACGTTTCACCTAAAAATTTCCTTCTTAATTCATTCTCATAATGATTTACTACTTGGGCTAATGTAGTTGTTGTTCCTTTTACTGCTTCTTTATCTTTATTATTTAATCCTTTCCACCAATCTGCTACGATTCCTTGGAAGGTTAAATGACAAAATCTTGATGTTGTTTCTACATCATAGCTTTGTGATGTTATTGATAAATATGTGGCTTTTTCCCATCTTGTTATGGCTTCCTCTATATTTCTTACACAATTTAAATTTAAATAAATTCCGTTAGCACTAATATTTTCTTGATTCATATAATCAACTGGGGTTTCTATAGCAATATTACTTGGTCTTCTATCTGATGCCCAGTTTATTCCTTCGTATCTATTTCTATCAGTTCCATTTTTTCAGAATGATGTGTATTCCTAAGAGCATAACTAATTATATATGTTATCAAGTAAGGAATGGATCCTTTTTTCATAAATTCTGTTCTTTGAAAATCCTGTATTAAACTTAAGGTTTTGTTTATATTGTTATCTCTAATATTTACACTTATCTTTGGATAAATATTAAAGATTAGTTTCTGATGACTAAGATTTCCCTGTAATATTCCTAGCGTAGCATCTCTTCTATCATTAATCCTATTATCCATTAATACAATATTTATAGGTGAATCTATTCCTTCTCTAAAAGTTGCTTTAATCATCATTTGAATAGCTCCTATGTGAATCCATCCTATTTTAGATCTATCTTTTATTTTTTTTCCATTTTTCTCATTAAGTCTTCTTTTCTTAGTAAAGGTATATTTATTCTATTTCTAGTATATTCTATTTGCATAGGCATTTCTCTATTAGTTATTCCATAATAGAAAATATGTTTTCTTTGAGTAATCTTTTCAAAGAAAGAAGTTCTAAATCCATCAGAGTTTTCTAATCTTAATTCGGTGTTTCTTATTCTATTAAATTATTTTCTATCTATTAATATTTCCTGCAAGAAGTTTCCTACTTCTTCCTGATATTCCTCTATTATTTCTTCTTCAGTCTGATTCCTACATAGGAACTCATAAATCATGTTAGATTTATAAAAGAAAAATGTAAAAATCTACCAAGATTAGATCTTCCTTTAGAAAATGACGACTTAATTATAGAAACTGATGCCTCAGAAGAATTTTGGGGAGCAGTCTTAAAAAAGAAAGACAAACAAAAGGAAAAAATATGCAGATATATATCTGGAACATTTACAGATACAGAAAAAGATATCACTCAAACGAAAAGGAATTATTAGCATTAAAAAAGGGAATTAAAAAGTTTTCCTATTTTTTATTACTGAAAAAATTCCTAGTAAGAGTTGATAATACCCAGGTAAAAGCTTTTATTGAAAATAATTTACCATCCATGCCAGAATATAAAAGACTAAGTAGATGGCAAACATTCTTTGCATTATATATTTTTGATATAGAAATTATTAAAGGAGAAACTAACGTTCTTGCAGATTTTTTATCAAGAGAATACAATGGAGCAGGTTGACAAAAAACTTGCAGAATTGGAAGCTCGACTGCAATAAAATTGTAATTTGTTACAAGAAAATTATGTAGAATTAGTAGAGATTATCCAAAAGCAAGATAAAATTATTGACAACATAGAAGAATATAAACAAGACATTGTAGGAATAATTGCAGATTTAAACTTCTTCAGAAGGGAGATTCAACTAAAAGGATCAGAAACAACAAGGACGGATAAAATGACAGGTAAAAGGTTGATAGATATATCCCTCCAGATTTCTGATTCTATCAGAAAAAACACTGAAAATACAAGCCTGATGGCAAAAGAAAGCCGCTTTAAAACTGCTAAGACCAGCTTTACAGCTGAGAATACTATCTCCTCGGAGAAAGAAAGTAGCCAAGTGGCAAGAAGTAGTTTTCAAACTGCTATTTCTTCAGAAAATAGTTCCCACCTAACAGCGGAGAATATGATCTCTTCGGTGAAAGAATCTCGCAATAAAGCGGAAAATATAAAACTGATGCCCGAAAAGATATTTAAATTCTGGGTATCTCAGAACGAGTAGGAGTATGACCTGAAATTGAGTCTTGCAGAGTTTTTAACAAAAAATGAAAATGAATATAGAACTTTATTAGAGATTGTTTACTTGAGTTACCCGTCCCCTCGCACCCTTGCGCTCCGGTGACTAGGGCTTTGCGGGCAGTGGACGTCTCCCCCTTAGATTAGGGATTTCTCTTGTAGGTTCAAGCGAGGAGGCGTGTTGTGGGTCTCGTCTCCATGGTGGCGGATTTGGTAGACCATTATGCATGGCTGAATATTGTTGATGATGAGGATGAACCGATCGACGACAGCTTGGTGGAAAACGGGGCGGAGGAAGAAGACCAGGCCGAACTGGCGCTGGTGGGGTGGCTCCTAACAGATCGCACATACAACCTGAAGGCGATGGAGAGGACTCTCACGCATGCGTGGAGTCTCCGGGAGACGACGTTATTCAAGAAGTTGGAAGGTGACACCTTCGTGATGCAATTCACGCACTGGCGTGACAAACAATGTGTCAAGGACGGCGCACCGTGGAATTTCGATGGGTGATTTCTGCTTTTCAAGGAGATTGATAAAGAAGAACAATCGGGACAGCTGCAAATCAACCATACGCCCTTTTGGATACGTCTCTACGGCGTGCCAATGGGTTACAGAGGGGAAGCGATGATACGAGAAATTGCGGGTCAGATCGGCGAGGTGGTGACAACGGACAGAGATGGTTCGGGATGGGACTCTTCAGTCCGAGTTCGAGTCATACTGGACGTGACGCGTCCTCTGAGGGAAACCCTAAAATTTAGGGTTAAGAGCGGCTGCATAGTTGACGTAGACGTGAAGTATGAACGCCTTGTGACTTTCTGTTTCAGATGCGGATTGATTGGTCACGTTGACAAGGACTGCAACACCAACGAGGAAGTGAATGAACAACAGCAGCATTGGGGTCGGTGGCTACGGGCGTCCCCATGGAAGCAACGTCGGGGGGAGAGCAACCGAGCGGAAGGCAAGGGTAGTATCAGAAGGAAACTGACTTTCCAAGGCGACGATGCGTCTGACGTGGGGCGACGGAGGGGGGGCGGAAGGGAGGAAGGCGAAGGGAGCAGCGTGGGGGTGGGAAGAGAGGTGACGACGTCACCATAGCAAGGGGTGATGACGCCCGGGAGGAGCAAGGTTGGGCGGAAGGGAGCGGGGGGAAGGAGGGATGAGAACAGAAGGGGAACGACACATCCAATCGTGTTGGATCGCCGGGACGGAGAGTGAGGGTGAGAGGTGGGCACCGGCAGAGGGGGCGACGGGAAGGCGTCAGGGGGGGCAAGGGGTCGGGACACGGAGAGCACGTTGGAAGCAAAGAAGGGAGGGGGAGATAGGTGCAACGCTGTCCATGGTGATGGGGGCGGGGGCTACGAAGCACAAGACCAACCGTGATGGGGCGTCGAGACGGATGGAGGAGGGGGCAAAGCTGCGTTACACGAAGGACGACCTGTTGGGGATCAAGCATCAACAACGTATTGAGGAGGACGCACTGTCGTCTGATCAAGAGGGTCCAACAGAGACAACGGCACACAAGGAAGATGAGAGTGCACCCATTTAACATCAGAGAGAGGCGGCGGGTGAGAAGGTATGCATACGAGGGTGTCTGTCTGGGGTTGAGAAGGCACTGTTCTATGGCAACGTGGGGATAGAAGACAGTGTCAAATGCACAGTGATAGTGGAGGGAACCGTGGATACCATGGGGCAAAGGCAGCATGTCAACGAGCAAGGCAATGCAGATAAAATAGTCGTTTCCAAGAGCATGGTAATGAGGGCACAAAGAAGGAAAGAAGCAGGGTCGAGAATGAGGAAGGGGAACAAGCAAATAAAGGAGAAGAAGAAACGGCAACCATGGGTTTACAAGATGAGTAGGGGGGCAAGGCTGGGAATACCGGAAGACGAGGTGGTATGGGAGCAAACAACAGGGAAGAGGGGGAGAATTGGAGAGGTGTGTGATATGGATCTTGATGAAATACCAACGAATGAGCCGGGGGGGGAACGATCTAGGAAGTTTGATGCAGTGGAAGTGGACAGCTTTGGGGTCCCTGGGACTCAAGTAGCGGAGATTGGCAGAGTCCAATCCCGCGAAGGACAATGAAAATCCTTAGCTGGAATTGTCAGGGGCTGGGCGACCCTGACACATGCACAGCTCTCCGAGCGTGGGTTTGGAGAGAACGCCCAAACATAGTCTTCATTATGGAGACTATGATTGCTGATAGGAAGCTAGATGATGTGAAGAGGAGCTGCGGGTTTATTGATGTCTTGTGCATATCCAGTGAAGGACGGGCGGGTGGTATGTGGTTCTGGTGGAAGGACATTGATGTGGAGGTGACAAACTATTCCCGAAGACATGTGACAATTGTGGTTAAAGAAAGACACAATGGCATGATGTGGAGAGCGGAAGGCATCTACGGATGGGCAAATCAGGCAAAGAAATACAAAACTTGGTAACTAATGAGGCAAATAAAGGGAGAGGCAGATGTCCCAATCATCTTCTTTGGGGACTTCAATGAGATCGTTTCCAACACTGAAAAGAAAGGGGGCCCGCCAAAAGAGGAAAGATACATGCAAAATTTTTGTGATGTGATTGACGATTGTGAACTAGTGGACATGAGTTTTGAAGGAAACATTTTCACCTGGAAAAAGGGCCTTACCGAGAGAGCTCTTGTTCAAGAGAGACTTGACATATATCTGCTCGAGCTTGAATGGAGGAATCTTTTCACTTTCTGCAAAGTGTTTCATCTTCCCATATACGAGTCGGACCATGCACCCATAATTTTGAAGGCGGATAGGAGGAGCAATAACAAAAAGAAAAAAGGACAATTCATGTTTGAACCTATGTGGGCGGGGGAGGACAGCTGTGAGGCGGTCATCAAGGAGGCATGGGAGGCAGAAGAAGGGTGTGAGCTTACAATAAAAATGCTGAGATGTAAGGAGAGCTTAAAAGCTTGGGCATCTGAGAAGTTTGGGGAAAGGAGAAGGAAGGTTAAGGAGATTGAGAATGAGCTTAAAGGGTTGCAGGCTCTCCCCCAAATCAGAATAATCTTAATAGGGCAGAGGAAAAATCTAAAGAATTGCAATACTGGCTGCAGAAGAATGAGGAATATTGGGCTGCAAGGGCCAGAGTGAAGGAACTTAAAGAAGGGGACTGAAACACTGCATATTTCCATCAAAAAGCTTCAAACAGGAGGAGACGAAATAGAATTGAATGCTTGGAAGATGATCAAGGGGTCATGAAAACACAGGAGGAGGACATTAAAACAATAATTGTAAAGCACTTTAATCAGCTATTCCAAACTTGCATTCCTATGAGCATTGAGGAAGCTATAAGGGGGTTGCGGGAGATGATAGATGGGGCACAAAGGGAGGAACTTGAGAGAGATATAGAGGATGAGGAGATTTGGACAGCCATAAAACAAATGCATTTGAATAAGGCACCGGGGCCAGACGGCATGAAGGCCATGTTCTATCAAAACTATTGGAGTATTGTCGGGAAGGATGTGGCGAGCTACATTAAAGGGTGGTGGAAGGGGGAGAAGGATATAGGTGAGCTGAACGACACCCTAGTTGTGCTTATCCCAAAGACAGAAGCGCCAAAGACAATTGGAGAATTCTGCCCGATCAGCCTTTGCAACGTTATATACAAGATCGCATCCAAAGTCATGACGAACAGATTGAAACCTCTTATGGATAGCATTGTGTCAGAAAATCAAAGTGCCTTTGTTCAAGGAAGGTTGATCACGGACAACGCCCTTATTGCGTATGAAGTGTTCCATGCAATGAAAAAAGACAAGGGAAGGAAAAAAGGCAGCCTTGCTTTGAAGTTGGACATGTCAAAGGCGTATGACAGAGTTGAGTGGGAGTTTCTTGATGCCACTATGGAGACATTGGGGTTTGGGCTGAAGTGGAGGAGTAAGATTCAAGAATGCATAATGTTCGTCAATCACGTGGTCGCCTTCAATGGAGACAAGACCCAAAGCACAAAACCTTCACGTGGACTTCGCCAGGGAGACCCTCTTTCACCCTACCTTTTCATTATATGTGCGGAAGCTTTTTCATCCTTGATTTCTACTGCTACAAGTGAAAACCTTCTGCATGGTATCAAGCCATGTAGGGGGGCGCCATCTATCTCACACCTTTTTTCGCAGATGATAGCAAACTCTTTGCTAGAGCCAACGTCGCCGAATGTCTGAAGATAGCTGAAATTGTCAGCCAATATGAACAGGCATCGGGTCAAAAGATAAATTTCTCTAAGACGGAGGTTGTGTTCAGCAGAGGGATAGCAGCAGACAAGCAAGAAGAGTTGAGATAGCTCCTAGGAGTGAGAGCGGTAGACAAACACATCAGTTATTTGGGCCTCCCAACAGCGGTGGGCAGGCCAAAAAAGCAGGTGTTCAGCTACATCAAGGACAGAGTTTGGAGGAAGCATCAAGGATGGTCAGAAAAGCTATTATCAAAAGCAGGAAAGGAAGTTCTCATCAAAGCGGTAGCCCAAGCTATACCCACATATGTCATGAGCATTTTCCAGCTGCCGGCGGGTACTATAGAAGAGATTCAGCGGATGGTTACTAGATTCTGGTGGGGAGCAAAAGAAAAAGAAAGGAAAATTGCATGGATGAGTTGGGAGAACATGTGCAGACTGATGCGACAAGGAGGTCTTGGGTTTAGGGATTTCTATACCTTTAATCAAGCCCTTTTGGCAAGACAGATGTGGAGGCTAGCAAACAATCTGGAATCTCTCGTGGCTCGATTTCTCAAAGCAAGGTATTTTCCAAGGACGACCATAGGGGAAGCGAGAAGGGGATACAATCCTAGTTTCACATGGAGGAGTCTATGGGGAGAAAAAGTGCTGCTAAAAGAAGGATTGCAATGGCGAGTGGGGGATGGTACAAAGGTGAATATATGGGATGACAAGTGGCTTCCAATGGAGGATGAAACGCTTGCACAATTCAAGAGGGAGAACGGACCAGATATAAATACTGTTAGGGACCTCATTACGGAAGATGGATCTCAATGGGACGCAGGACAAGTCTATGAGTGTTTTCCAGCAAGCTACGCTAAAATGATTCTGGCCATACACCGCAGCTTGAGGAACCCTGAGGATACGTTGATGTGGTGGCCTTCAAGGGATGGAGATTTCACTGTCCGCTCAGCTTACTGGTTGGGGATGCTTGGGAAGGAAGAGGCGAGGAGATTTGCGTACCAGAGGGGATACCCACTATGGAAGCACATCTGGCATGGTGGATGGAGTCCGAAGATAGCTCATTTTCTATGGAGGGCAGGCACGGGCGGTCTAGCGACACGGGGGTGCCTCTTTGACAGGCACTATGTGGAGGATGGTGCATGCATGCTATGTGGAGCAGGGAAGGAGACGATCCCCCATATGCTCTTTCGCTGCCCTAGTGCGGTGGAAGTATGGGAGCAGACGTCGACCGAGGTACAGGCATGGGCACGCGATGCCGGAGAGGAAGACATCATCTCCTCTTTGACAACAGCTTTGGGGGGCAGGCCAACACGTGAATCGGATCTCATGGTGGCGGGCATTTAGTCGTCATGGAAAATAAGGTGTGCCAGAATCTTCCAAAGCAACGATGTACGAAGCGAGTTCATCCTTCATGGGGCGGTGCCAATGGTGCGTCAGGTGAGCTGCAGGCGAAATAACAGCAGAGGCGGCCCTGGGCGTCGAGGGAGCGTGCATGGCGCCCAACGTGGGGGTGATGAACTGCTGCAGGTCGACGAGGGAGTTGGCGGTCTACAACCAGTGGCGCATGGGCAGGGCGGGCGAGATCGGGAGGGACATGGCTGTCCCGAAAGACAGCAGGTGGGAGATGGCACTGATGCCAACCAATAGGAGGGGGACGGGGAGCAGCATGCACAGACGATGGTTGAACGGTGCAGGTGGGCGAAGCCAATGCAGGGTAAAGTAAAAATCAATGTGGATGGTTCAGTGGGTGAGGATGAAGGAGCTGGCACGGGCTTGGCGGCTAGGGATGAGACGAGACAGTTGGTGGGCATGGCGGGGAAGAAAATCATGCAAGGAACGAGAGTTGCCATTACTGAAATGCTAGCAGTAAGGGAAGCACTTCTATGGGCGAAGGAAGCGGGATATGATAACATAGAAGTCGAGACGGATGCTATGGAAGCAGTTCAAGTGTGCACCAGCAAGAAGCCACAAAGAGACTACCTAGGAGCGATCGCGGATGACTTCAAAGCGCTGCAACACCAGTTTACTTCTTGTAGTTTGCTTTATGTTAATCATAGATGTAATAGGGTTGCCCATGAGGTAGCCAATCTAGCTCGTAGAGGTCTAGAAGATAGTTTTTCTTTCAAGCATTCCTTTCCTTCCAGTTTGTTAACTCTTGTGAACCTTGATTTAATTAGCTAGTAATTTTGTGATGGGGAGACCACATTGGGTTTCCCGTCCCACCCTAAATATATATATATATATATATATATATATATATATATATATATATATATATATATATATATATATATATATATATATATATATATATATATATATTAGAGATTGTTTACAATCTCAAAACGATGGAAACATGTGTTCCAGATCATACGGGAATATATCCCAGGATTAACTTTGACAAAGGAGCTGATCCAAGAATCATCAGAGACTGTTTCAGAATCGGAGCAGCAAATTTAATATATTTAAGCCAAGACCTTGGGGAAATACAAGGACTGCCCCAAGATATTGCCAGAGCAGTTAGAGAATTTAAAAACAATAGTCCACTAGTAAAACCTACTAGTGACATTTATATCAAGATTTTCTCAGCATCGGAGGACTGGGAAAAATTAAAGAAATTTAGTCCAATACACTGCATTCAAATTGGGGTATCTTCCCCAGAATACGTCAAAGAAATTGACGCAGATTACAGAAAAGAATTTGAAGAGAACAAGGTTAACAAGGAATTTGTTGAAACAAGAAGGGCATTAGGATTAAAAGTCCTTTGCCAAGTATTGGAAAAATTAATTAATGAAAACCAAAGTTGGCTTCATAAAGCTTCAGATAACACAATTATTCTATCCAATACGAGAAGAGCTAATACATCCACAAAAATTAATTTAGAGATGTTTCTAAAAAGAATAGAAACTGGACAAATCAGATCAAGCAACAGATGTCAGTAGATATTTTGCTAGCTCAGAAAGCACGAAGGAAGGATATGTTTCGCGTGCTAAGATAAGATGGAAAGAGATAGCCACAGCAGCACGAGCCAGTAAAAGCATTCTAGAAGAAAACACGTCATCAATGACGTCAGAAGACACTCGCAAGAAGAAAAAATGACAAAGAGCTCTCCACCGGACAGATGTGTGTTGGAGAAAGATTTTAAAAAGAAGAACACTTGCCACCAGACAGATGTGTGGCAACCATGTAAAGAAAAAATAAAGAAGCATCAATGTAACGAATAGAGCGTCTATATAAGCTCTCAAGGACTAGTAGGGAGGGGCACTCATAGTTGGAGAGAGTCCCAAGAGTAGCTATGTATGTACATTACATCTTGCAATAAAAGAGAAGAGTCTCGATTCCCTAATTCTATTCCAAATTCCATTTCAAGTTCTTGAGATGATTCTTGTGTGTTAATTCATAAGTGTAGGAAGCAAGCTCCAGCTGGAAGATCATAATCCTTGTACTATCATAGAGTAGGAAAGATAGTGTGTAACCCATCACACCCCCAGTTCTTTCTATCTTCATCGGTTGAGAGTTATCTCTCCCTTATTCCATCTCGGAGGCCATCGTCCAGAAGTCCGACCAAGCAAAGAAGTGCATAAGGACACAGGGACATGAAGGCTATAGGATGATGAGGAGTCTGAGATCCGGAACGTCGAAGTCTAAGGAGTATTTCTCTTAGAAATCGTTAAGAGAAGATTGGCTGACGTTGAAGATAAGAGTAAGCGAGGTGGGCAACACAGGTATACAGATTATCTTGCTATCTATGATACTCAGAGTGTTATCGTCTTCTTTCTGGATGCTAGTTTCTTACACTATGAATTTAATTATGCGAAAACCTCGTAGTATAAAGGAGAAGATATTAAGAATCCAGTCTAAGAAATGTAATAATTATAGACAAAATGATAAAGCTAAGAAAGCATACAACACTCATAAGGGTAGTTCGAGTATGTTTTCAAAGCATGATAACAGAATCAAAAATTTCTGCAAAAACAAAGTGGTATCAGAGCCATGTAACGATTCGAAATACAAAGATAAAATTTTGAGGTAACGATTGTAGCCCATTCTTGACTGATATTCCAAAGGGCTAATGGATTATCACTATAGTTCTTTTCAAATAATGCCTCAATGTCTTGTATATTGAGTTGTGCAATGATTTTCCCTATTATTGATTGTTTTTTATTTGTAATATAATCACCATGTTTGCTACAAAAATTAAATTTGTTTCTTTTCTATGCTTTTTGTACTCTTTTTACTGTAATCCAATGATCACAGGGTGTCAATAGTAGAATATAATGTTGATGTTGTATATATAATTTAAATTTTTGTGTGAAGTTATTTCTTAGTAATATGTCTTGTTGTGCATATTCGGGAGTATAAAATAGTGGACATGTAACTATATAATTTCTTTCTATCTTCATCGGTCGAGAGTTATCTCTCCCTTATTCCATCTCGGAGGCCATCGTCCAGAAGTCCGACCAAGCAAAGAAGTGCATAAGGACACAGGGACATGAAGGCTATAGGATGATGAGGAGTCTGAGATCTGGAACGTCGAAGTCTAAGGAGTACTTCTCTTAGATATCATTAAGAGAAGATCGGCTGGCGTTGAAGATAAGAGGAAGTGAGGTGGGCAACACAAGTATACAGATTATCTTCCTATCTATGATACTCAGAGTGTTATCGTCTTCTTTCTGGATGCTAGTTTCTTACACTATGAATTTAATTATGCGAAAACCTCGTAGTATAAAGGAGAAGATATTAAGAATCCAGTCTAAAAAAATGTAATAATTATAGACAAAATGATAAAGCTAAGAAAGCATACAACACTCATAAGGGCAGTTCGAGTATGTTTTCAAAGCATGATAACAGAAAAAATGGAGATAGAATAGAAGAAGCTAGAGCAAGCATGGATAGATATAATGGAAGTCCGACCAAGCAAAGAAGTGCATAAGGACACAGGGACATGAAGGCTATAGGATGATGAGGAGTCTGAGATCCGGAACGTCGAAGTCTAAGGAGTATTTCTCTTAGAAATCGTTAAGAGAAGATTGGCTGACGTTGAAGATAAGAGTAAGCGAGGTGGGCAACACAGGTATACAGATTATCTTGCTATCTATGATACTCAGAGTGTTATCGTCTTCTTTCTGGATGCTAGTTTCTTACACTATGAATTTAATTATGCGAAAACCTCGTAGTATAAAGGAGAAGATATTAAGAATCCAGTCTAAGAAATGTAATAATTATAGACAAAATGATAAAGCTAAGAAAGCATACAACACTCATAAGGGTAGTTCGAGTATGTTTTCAAAGCATGATAACAGAATCAAAAATTTCTGCAAAAACAAAGTGGTATCAGAGCCATGTAACGATTCGAAATACAAAGATAAAATTTTGAGGTAACGATTGTAGCCCATTCTTGACTGATATTCCAAAGGGCTAATGGATTATCACTATAGTTCTTTTCAAATAATGCCTCAATGTCTTGTATATTGAGTTGTGCAATGATTTTCCCTATTATTGATTGTTTTTTATTTGTAATATAATCACCATGTTTGCTACAAAAATTAAATTTGTTTCTTTTCTATGCTTTTTGTACTCTTTTTACTGTAATCCAATGATCACAGGGTGTCAATAGTAGAATATAATGTTGATGTTGTATATATAATTTAAATTTTTGTGTGAAGTTATTTCTTAGTAATATGTCTTGTTGTGCATATTCGGGAGTATAAAATAGTGGACATGTAACTATATAATTTCTTTCTATCTTCATCGGTCGAGAGTTATCTCTCCCTTATTCCATCTCGGAGGCCATCGTCCAGAAGTCCGACCAAGCAAAGAAGTGCATAAGGACACAGGGACATGAAGGCTATAGGATGATGAGGAGTCTGAGATCCGGAACGTCGAAGTCTAAGGAGTACTTCTCTTAGATATAATTAAGAGAAGATCGGCTGGCGTTGAAGATAAGAGGAAGTGAGGTGGGCAACACAGGTATACAGATTATCTTCCTATCTATGATACTTAGAGTGTTATCGTCTTCTTTCTGGATGCTAGTTTCTTACACTATGAATTTAATTATGCGAAAACCTCGTAGTATAAAGGAGAAGATATTAAGAATCCAGTCTAAAAAAATGTAATAATTATAGACAAAATGATAAAGCTAAGAAAGCATACAACACTCATAAGGGCAGTTCGAGTATGTTTTCAAAGCATGATAACAGAAAAAATGGAGATAGAATAGAAGAAGCTAGAGCAAGCATGGATAGATATAATGGAAGACTACGACCAATATTAAGAAATTTTCCAAGAACGACAAGTTTAAGAATTTTAGCAGACAATAGAAATGCTAGAAATTATAAATTATATGGAAAATATTTTAATGGACAAGAATGGAATATGACTACAATATTAATAGATGCAGGAGCAGGAGCTTCATTTATTCAACAAGGAATGATACCTTATATTGAAAAAATACCAATAGGATCACCTTATGCATATATGAATTTTGATGGACAAGAATATGAAATTACACAACAAGACATAGTTCCAATTGAAATACAAGATATAAAAATTGACATAACACTCTATGTACAATCAGATAGTCGTAATGAAGACAGAGAAATTATATTAGGAATGAGTGCATTACAACAAATGGAACCATTTTCACTACAAAGTGAAGGACTATATTTTACACATAATAACCAAGAATATTTTTGGAAAAAAGAAAATGACTAGTATATATAGTGTATATATAGTAGCAGGAATTGTATATGAAGAATATAAAATAGAATACTTTCATGCATTCCTAGATACAGGTGAAGGAACTTGTATTGCCCGAAGACAATGCTTTCCTGAAAAATATATTACAACATTACCTTCATTATATGGAAAAGATTTTACAGGAAAAAGACATAAATTAACTCATGGAGTTAGAAAACCTAAAATTATTTTAGGAAATTATATAGTTACATGTCCACCATTTTATACTCCCGAATATGCACAACAAGACATATTACTAGGAAATAACTTCACACAAAAATTTAAATTATATATACAACATCAACATTATATTCAACTCTTTCTGATTAAAATGTCCTCTTCAGATAGAAGAAATAGATGACTTTAAAATTGAACAATTAGAAAATAGATACTTAGAAGCCGAAGCAGAAGAATTAGACAGTCTAAGTCAAGAAATAGTAAGATTAATGGAAAAAATTAGAACAGTAAACATGAAACCACTACAGGAAGAAAGTTCTGGAAGTCAGGTTACCATGCCAACAACAATCCCTAGAGGACAAGATGAGATACTAGAACAATCAAGAACTAGATACTGGTCAGATCCTAGCTTTAGAAGAAAACCTACTGATAGAAATAGATACGAAGGAATAAATTGGGCATCAGATAGAAGACCAAGTAATATTGCTATAGAAACACCAGTTGAATATATGAATCAAGAATATATTAGTGCTAACAGAATTTATTTAAATTTAAATTGCGTAAGAAATATAGACGAAGCCATAACAAGATGGGCAAAAGCCACATATTTATCAATAACATCACAAAGCTATGATGTAGAAACATCATCAAGATTTTGTCATTTAACCTTCCAAGGAATCGTAGCAGATTGGTCGAAAGGATTAACTGATAACGATAAAGAAGCAGTAAAAGGAACAACAACTACATTAGCCCAAGTAGTAAATAATTATGAGAATGAATTAAGAAGGGAATTTTTAGGTGAAACGTGGAATGTAAATAAAGACACAGAAAAAGAAAAAGAAAAATAGAGATTTATCTTTTTATTATATAACTCAAAACTCTGTGATATGTGCCGAATTGATGAATATATATGTAAATTTTAGGAGTATTTTTATAAAATATATGATAGAACGGATAAAGAAAATGTTACCAGTAAGAGTTTATTAAACTTATTTTATACGAAGGTACCCCACCCATTGGGATTTAAAGCAATGCAATAATATCCTCAATATATAGGACAAAGAGCAGATACATCAGGAGGACGAATAGAATTTCTAAGAATGAAATTAGAAGAATGGTGTGTAGAAGCCACACTAAGTAGAAAAACAAATAAAGTAGTAAAACAAGGGCTTTGTTGTTCCCAACTAATTCATCCAATAACCATAGGATGTGAACCAATGAGGTACAATAGAAGAAACAAATATAAATTCAAGAAAAGGAAAAGGTTTGGATTTAAACCTAAACCGAAACAAAAATATTACAAAAAAAAGAAAAATTATAATAAAAAGAAACCAAAAGAATGTAAATGCATTATATGTCAGGAAATAGGACATTATGCTAATGAATGTCCAAAAAGAGGATCTAAGAAGATTAATCAAAAGCAATTCGAGGAAATTATAGAAGAATAACTTTCTGAGATCGAAAATATTCAAGAATTTTTCCAAATAACTGATGATGAGCAATCTGATGGATCAATCTATTATTTCTTAGACACAGAATCAGACTGAAGAAGAAATAATAGAGGAATATCAGGAAGAAGTAGGAAACTTCTTGCAGGAAGTATTAATAGATAGAAAACTATTTAATAGAATAAGAAACATCGAATTAAGATTAGAAAACTCTGATGGATTTAGAACATCTTTCTTTGAAAAGATTACTCAAAGAAAACATATTTTCTATTATGGAATAACTAA
The DNA here is from genome assembly GCA_963693085.1 of Alisma plantago-aquatica. Taxonomy (NCBI): domain Eukaryota; kingdom Viridiplantae; phylum Streptophyta; class Magnoliopsida; order Alismatales; family Alismataceae; genus Alisma; species Alisma plantago-aquatica. Next base: position 868,000,775 of record OY856414.1, on the reverse strand, counting down.
TAGAGAAATGCCTATGCAAATAGAATATACTAGAAATAGAATAAATATACCTTTACTAAGAAAAGAAGACTTAATGAGAAAAATGGAAAAAATAAAAGATAGATCTAAAATAGGATGGATTCACATTGGAGCTATTCAAATGATGATTAAAGCAACTTTTAGAGAAGGAATAGATTCACCTATAAATATTGTATTAATGGATAATAGGATGAATGATAGAAGAGATGCTACGCTAGGAATATTACAAGGAAATCTTAGTCATCAGAAACAAATCTTTAATATTTATCCAAAGATAAGTGTAAATGTTAGAGATAATAATATAAACAGAACCTTAAGTTTAATACAGGATTTTCAAAGAACAGAATTCATGAAAAAAGGATCCATTCTTTACTCGATAACATATATAATTAGTTATGCTCTTAGTAATACACATCATTCTGAAAACTTGGAAGATAAATATATTATAATGCTTCCTAATATATTTAAAGATATAGGGAAAATTACTAAGCCGGATATAATATCAGAAATAGAAATACCAGAAAACATAAACATAGATGTTTCAGAAAAACCCCTAGTAACAGATAATAAAATCCCAAGGAGATTACGATATGAGGGAAATCAATTACAATTAACAAATGGAGATAAAATAGAAAAAGCTAGAGCAAGCATGGATAGATATAATGGAAGACTACGACCAATATTAAGAAATTTGCCAAGAACGACAAGTTTAAGAATTTTAGCAGACAATAGAAATGCTAGAAATTATAAATTATATGGAAAATATTTTAATGGACAAGAATGGAATATGACTACAATATTAATAGATTCCAGAGCAGGAGCTTCATTTATTCAACAAGGAATGATACCTTATATAGAAAAAATACCAATAGGATCACCTTATGCATATACGAATTTTGATGTACAAGAATATGAAATTACACAACAAGCCATAGTTCAAATTGAAATACAAGATATAAAAATTGACATAACACTCTATGTACAATCAGATAGTCATAATGACGACATAGAAATTATTTTAGGAATGAGTGCATTACAACAAATGGAACCATTTTCACTACAAAGTGATGGACTATATTTTACACATAATAACCAAGAATATTTTTGGAAAAAAGAAAATGACTAGTATATAAAGTGTACATATAGTAGCAGGAATTGTATAAGAAGAATATAAAATAGAATACTTTCATGCATTCCTAGATACAGGTGCAGGAACTTGTATTGCTTGAAGACAATGCTTTCCTGAAAAATATATTACAACATTACCTACATTATATGGAAAAGATTTTACAGGAAAAAGACATGAATTAACTCATGGAGTTATAAAACCTAAAATTATTTTAGGAAATTATATAGTTACATGTCCACCATTTTATACTCTCGAATATGCACAACAAGACATATTACTAGGAAATAACTTCACACAAAAATTTAAATTATATATACAACATCAACATTATATTCAACTATTGACACCCTGTGATCATTGGATTACAGTAAAAAGAGTACAAAAAGCATATAAAAGAAACAAATTTAATTTTCGCAGCAAACGTGGTGATTATATTACAAATAAAAAACAATCAATAATAGGGAAAATCATTGCACAACTCAATATACAAGACATTGAGGCATTATTTGAAAAGAACTACAGTGATATTCCATTAGCCCTTTGGAATATCAGTCAAGAATGGGCTACAATCGAACTAATTGATGAAAATAAAATAATCAGAGTAAAACCCATGAGATATAATCATATTGATATTGAAGAATTCCATACCCAATTACAAGAATTAGAACCATCACAATTAATACAGAAACCAAAAAGCCCTCATTCTAGTCCAACATTCATGGTAAGAAACCATGTAGAAATAAAAAGAGGAAAAGCTAGAATGGTAGTAAATTATAAGAAACTAAATCAATATACCAAATTTAATGGATATTTTCTTACACATAAGGAAACTTTAATAAATATGACAAGAGGAAAAAATATTTATTCAAAATTTGATTGTAAATCGAGATTTTACCAAATACGATTAGATGAAAAAAGTATATCATTAACAACATTTAGTACTCCACAAGGACATTATGAATGGACGGTAATGCCTTTTGGATTAAAAAATGCTCCCCAGATATATCAAAGAAGAATGGACAAAGTATTTGAACCATATAATTCTTTTTGTCTAGTATATGTTGATGACATTTTAATAGCCAGTAAAAATGAGGAAGAACATTATAAACATTTACAAATATTTTCCCTTCTTTGCCAAAAAGCAGGGATAGTATTATCTAAAAGAAAACAGAAATTTGTAAATCCAGAATAGAATTCTTAGGACTAAAGTTGGACTCAAGCGGAATAGAAATACAAGAACATATTGTAGAAAAAATTGTTATGTTTCCGGATAAAATAGAAGATAAAAAACAATTACAAAGATTTTTAGAATGCTTAAATTACGCTGAACAATTCATAGAAAATTTGGCAAAATTAATAAATCCCTTACAAAAACTATTAAAGAAAAATTGTGTTAGCTCTTCTCGTATTCGATAAACTATTATAAAAATTGTCTAAATTGATTTTATTGCATGTATTAGCTCTTCTCGTATTGGATAGAATAGTTGTGTTATCTGAAGCTTTATGAAGCCAACTTCGGTTTTCATTATTATAATACAAGGACTGTCCCAAGATATTGCCAGAGCAGTTAGAGAATTTAAAAACAATAGTCCACTAGTAAAACCTACTAGTGACATTTATATCAAGATTTTCTCAGCATCGGAGGATTGGGAAAAATTAAAGAAATTCAGTCCAATACACTACATTCAAATTGGGGTATCTTCCCCAGAATACGTCAAAGAAATTGATGCAGATTACAGAAAAGAATTTGAAGAGAATAAGGTTAACAAGGAATTTGTTGAAACAAGAAGGGCATTAGGTTTGAAAGTCCTTTGCCAAGTATTGGAAAAATTAATTAATGAAAACCGAAGTTGGCTTCATAAAGCTTCAGATAACACAACTATTCTATCCAATACAAGAAGAGCTAATAAATCCACAAAAATCAATTTAGACAATTTTTATAATAGTTTATCGAATACGAGAAGAGCTAACACAATTTTTCTTTAATAGTTTTTGTAAGGGATTTCTTAATTTTGCCAAATTTTCTGTGAATTGTTCAGCGTAATTTAAGCATCCTAAAAATCTTTGTAATTTTTTTTTATCTTCTATTTTATCCAGAAACATAAAAATCTTTTCTACAATATGTTCTTGTAGTTCTATTCCGCTTGAGTCCAACTTTAGTCCTAAGAATTATATTCTGGATTTACAAATTTTTGTTTTCTTTTAGATAATACTATCCCTGCTTTTTGGCAAAGAAGGGAAAATATTTGTAAATGTTTATAATGTTCTTCCTCATTTTTACTGGCTATTAAAATGGCATCAACATATACTAGAAAAAAAGAATTATATGGTTCAAATACTTTGTCCATTCTTCTTTGATATATCTGCGGAGCATTTTTTAATCCAAAAGGCATTACCGTCCATTTATAATGTCCTTGTGGAGCACTAAATGCTTTTAATGGTATACTTTTTTCATCTAATCGTATTTGGTAAAATCCCGATTTACAATCAAATTTTGAATAAATATTTTTTCCTGTTGTCATATTTATTAAAGTTTCTTTATGTGGAAGAAAATATCCATCAAATTTTGTATATTGATTTAGTTGCTTATAATTTACTACCATTCTAGCTTTTCCTCTTTTTATTTCTGCATGGTTTCTTACCATGAATGCTGGACTAGAATGAGGGCTTTTTTATTTCTGTATTAATTGTGATGTTTCTAATTCTTGTAATTGGGTACGGAATTATTCAATATCAACAGGAATATATCTCATGGGTTTTACTCTGATTATTTTATTTTCATCAATTAGTTCGATTGTAGCCCATTCCTGACCGATATTCCAAAGGGCTATTGGATTATCACTATAGTTCTTTTCAAATAATGCATCAATGTCTTGTATATTGAGTTGTGCAATGATTTTCCCTGTTATTGGTTGTTTTTTATTTGTAATATAATCACCACATTTGCTACGAAAATTAAATTTGTTTCTTTTATATGCTTTTTGTACTCTTTTTACTATAATCCAATGATCACAAGGTGTTAATAGTTGAACATAATGTTGATGTTGTATATATAATTTAAATTTTTGTGTGAAATTATTTCCTAGTAATATGTCTTGTTGTGCATATTCGGGAGTATAAAATGGTGGACATGTAACTATATAATTTCCTAAAATAATTTTAGGTTTTCTAACTCCATGAGTTAATTCATGTCTTTTTCCTTAAAATCTTTTCCATATAATGTAGGTAATGTTGTAATATATTTTTAGGAAAGCATTGTCTTCGGGCAATACAAGTTCTTGCACCTGTATCTGGGAATGCACGAAAGTATTCTATTTTATATTCTTCATATACAATTCCTGCTACTATATATACACTATATATACTAGTCATTTTCTTTTTTCCAAAAATATTCTTGGTTATTATGTGTAAAATATAGTCCTTCACTTTGTAGTGAAAATGGATCCATTTGTTGTAATGCACTCATTCCTAATATAATTTCTGTGTCGTCATTACGACTATCTGCTTATACATAGTGTGTTATGTCAATTTTTATATCTGGTATTTCAATTGGAACTATGGCTTGTTGTGTAATTTCATATTCTTGTCCATCAAAATTCGTATATGAATAAGGTGATCCTATTGG
>OY856414.1:867513503-867991003 GCA_963693085.1 Alisma plantago-aquatica | reverse complement strand
TGATGAATATGACAGTCTCTAGATGGGTTGATCTTAATGATGATTGGAATGAGGAATTATTGAATGAATACTTGCTGAAGATGGCAGTGTGAGACTTCCAAATTTACCTGCTCCAGCAGGAACCAAGGAGTTGCATAAGTGGTTTTGGAAAGGATCTGACGATAGAAAATTCAGCACATGTTTAGCTCACCTTGTCACTATCAGAGGTAATGGAAACTCAAGGAATGGACCTTGGAGGAATATTTGGCATATACAAGTCCCAAATAAGGTGAAACTCTTTCTTTGGCTAGTGGCACATCAGGTCATTATGGCTAATCACAAAAGGAATAGAAGGAAATTTATAGCTGATAGAACTTGTCCATGTTGTGATGAACATGAGGAGACGATGTTGCATGCTCTCAGAGAGTTCTTATCATCTCATGAAGTTTAGGGAGAAATTTATGGGTGTTCATGATACTAACACGACATCCTAGAGAGTTGGATAGGAAAGGGGATCCATCAATCCAATCCCTTACGAGTTCAATTTGCTATAACTTGTTGGCAGGTTTGGAAGAGCATGAACAACTATGTCTTCAATTCTAAGAAGGATCTAGTAACTCCTCAAATAAATGTTGTTATCCAAATGGACATCAAGGTTAGGAAGGTGTATCAGGTGACAAGGATGCCATATTACAGTCCCTCACATACTAGTAGAAAAGTTTGGATTTCTCTAGAGGAAGAATGGATAAAGCTAAATGTTGATGTAGCATGGAGTAAATGCAAAGCCTCTCTAGAGATAATAGCTAGGGATGCAACAGGATAATGGACAGGGGGTTGGAGTCGTACTCGGAAGATAAGTATTTTTCTATTAGGGGAAATGGAGGCGATAGAACTTGTTGTATGTGTATCCTATGTAGATGTATGGTGCCGAATTATCATTGAGTCAAATAGTATCAATGCAGTATGCGCCATTGTTGAGAATTCTAAAAGATGTCATTGTCTTGCACATTATGTAATGACCCCACCTTCTGGTAGCCCCCATTTAAGGGAGACCGAAAGGTTGGTGCTGTTATCTGATTTTCTGGATCAAGGTTCAACAATTAATTGGTAGCAATTATTAAATTCTACTAGACTATACTGAAAAGTTGTAATAAATAAAATGTTGCATACCTTTGAAAAAGTGGGATTTCTATAATGCTATCCAGAATTGAAACCAACTAACTAATCATCCTTGGACTTTAATTTGTGTATTTCATAATATGACTATTTATTGTTTGTCCTTTTTTGTTTTGTACCTAAAACACCGACAAACAAAATGTCGGTCAGCCAAAGCTAGTATGTGGGGGATTCACTAATCATGTAATTATCCATAACAATGTATTGCATTCAATTATCATTTAAAAAATGATTTTGTGTTTTAAGTATAACTACGCGATCCATGTGTACCCTATCCCCTGCGATGTCCCTGCAGTGGACCTGGATACTACCTCCCTTATGGTAGATTCCCATTATACCCCTCATGACTTCACCTAATAGGTGAATCAATTTCTAGGGCTGAGTCACATGACACTACCCATAGGTAGACCACTCCTTAACTCATGGTATGCTAAGAGTCTCATGTAACTACACATGTGTAGCCCAGTTTCTAACTCATGATACCCTAGACCTTACTCTAGGTTATCCTTAGCCTTTACATAGCCACAGGGGTAGACTCGGATCTAGCCAGTTATACATGTATACTCATAGTGATAGTCATAGTCACTCTATAGTTGCATGAATTAAAACATCCAACAGTTATTTCAAGCCATGAGGGAAACGTCGATAAAATCCTCATAAAACTAATTGGGATAATCATAAGTGTAACAACATACCTGTATTGCAGATTCAGATACAGAATTAATTTGTAGAGAGGGAAAATCCAATCAATCAAGAAAATTGCATATAAACCCTGAAATAAAAGTACAAGTTTACTTTTATTAATATTTATCCAATTTCGTCATATCCCTTAGGGTTTCTATCCCAATTTTAGGGTTTCTTGGAAACTAGGGTTTTGCCTTCATTCTTAGTTGTCATGAACCCTAATTCCTCAAAATCACTTAAAACCTTTAAATTCTCTCCTTTTAATATTCCTGACACTCTTAGGATCATTATTTAGTAATTTATCAAAATAACAAGGCTTTCTTCTTCTTTTACCCAATATTAGGGGTTTCATGTACATTATCTTTCATTCATAGACATAAACCCTAAATTAACCATCTTTGTATTCAAAACGGATGAAAACCTCATATTATTAATTAATAGGTTAATAATCCTCAATTTAACCTATTAAGTTACAAAGAATCATCCTTTATATGCAAATAGGGTTTCTAATTACTTTTCAATACACTTTTATAACAACACAAGCACTTTTGAAAAATGAAATAGAACCAGGTTCTCAAATAATTTTTATCAGGTTCCTTGCATTTTTCTACCCAACTTTCATGTATAAAGTTCCTTTATATGAGATTCCTAGCTATTTCTATGATTTTAGCAAGGAAAAATAATTATCTGCAATTTCGAGCAAAGAGAGATATTTACCGAAATTCCTGGAGCGTTGGATCGGTGTGACTATGGACCTCCTGGTCGATCTGATGCTCCTAACTGGCCAGCTCCACTCACTTGCTAGCGCGCGCGTCCTTTGGCAGTTGATCGTCGGATGCTCCTGGGTCTACGATAGACCCTTGATCCAGTGACTCGCTTCGAAGAGCTCCACTCAGCGAGCTAAGGACGCGCGCTTCTCCTGAGATCGTTAGATCTCGTGTCGGCCCACTGTGCTCCCCAATATGATGACTCCTACTCGTCGTCCCCCTTCTTCTTCTTCTTCTAATTAGAACGTGTGGTGGCGCCGCGGCTGGGGCTCGTCGGAGTAAGCGTAATCGAGAGAGGGAGAGGGCTCTGAGGTGTAATTGGTGGCCGCTCGAGATTGCTAGGGCACAAGGACTCGAGTGGTGGCCTATTAATAGGAATAGGGGGCTCTTCCTAGGGTTTCTTAACCCCCTCCGTCGACTGCATCTTAGCCCAATTGGGCATTTCTCGAAGACACTATAAAACCCCATCAAAATAGGGTCTGGAAGATTCGTTTCCTTATCTCGAACTCGATGAGACTCTTCCCCCGTGTGCACATGCATTGCAGTGATCGGAAAAATGAGGGGGAAAATCCCCTATTAGCTCTGAGTCTGTATCCCTCTGGGACTCTTGATGATGAGTGGCCCTCATCTCACCCGCTCTTGCAAAAGGAAAATCAATTTCCTAATATTCGAATTATCTTCCCAAATTAATGATAACTTGGAAAAACCATAACTCCCAATTCTTAACACTATTTTTATTCAAATTTTGAGGAAAGCTCGTTTATATTTTTATCTCTCATCATACAAAATTGAAGTCATTATCTTAATTAAATAGTCCCTTTTCTTTGGTTGCAAGAAAACACCATTTTATTCATATTTTCCTCATATTCTTTATTGCCCTTGCTATTATATAATTATCCTGAGTTCCTTGAACCCCAAGGAACCTTTATAACTCGAAATTCTATTTTTGGGAAAATATCTTTTAGCCTTTTAATCATCCTTTATTCATATTCTCATATTTCCCATTATCCTATTGAATTCCTTTTTCATTTCTTTTTCTTTTTCTTTCAATTGGGCTTAATGACCAATAAGACCGATCAAGAAAGCATGCAAGGCTATTATTCACGAAATTCATTCAAATCAACCCATGAAATCAAACATTGATCTTATTTATCTTTTAAGGGAGATTCACAAATATCATTACATGTTTTGGAAAATGAGGTTATAACATCCTCCCCTCCTTATAGGAATTTTTCCCTCAAAATTCAACAATCAAGAAAACAACTCAGGATATGCTTTTTCCATGTCCGTCTTTAGCTCCCATGTGGCCTCATCCTCTCCATGGTGCTTCCAAAGAACCTTTACCATCTCAATATTCTTATTTCTGAGCTCTTTTACCTTGGTATCTAGAATCCGCAAAGGCAACTCAGGGTAAGACCACTTTCCTTGAAGCTCAATGGGTTCAATGCTCAGCACATGGCTCGGATCTTGCACATATCGCTTTAGATTGGACACGTGAAACACATCATGCATCATACTGTATTGAGGGGGTAACACCAAATGATATGCGGCCTCTCCAATTCATTCTAATACTTCAAAAGGATCCACGTATATGGGACTCAGCTTTCCTATGTTCTTAGCTATAGCTCGGAGCGATCGAATTTTTAGAAAAACATGTTCTCCCATAGTGAAATGCACATCAGTCTGCTTCACATCAGCATATGACTTTTTTTGGTCCTGGGATCTCTTTAGCCATTGCCTGATAAAAGTTACTTTATCAGCATACACTTGGAGTTCATCTGACCTCAATAAGGTCCTTTCACCGACATCAACCCAGTGAAGTGGTGACTGACACAATATCCCATATAGAGATTCATATGGAGGCATCCCGATACTGGCTTGGTAACTATTGTTGTAGGAAAACTCAGCTAAAGGTAAGTATTGCTCCCATGATCCACCCCAATCGAGCACACAAGCTCTCAGCAGATCTTCTAAGGTCTAAATTGTCCTTTCCGACTGACCATCTATTTGGGGGTGATAAGCGGTACTGAACTTCAACCTTATACCTACTTCCTGTTAAACCTGCTTCCACAACTTGGAAGTAAACTTTGGGTCTCTGTCCGAGATGATGGAACTGGGTATGCCATGCAAGCGTACTATCTCTCTGATATACAGTTCAGCTAAGTCTGACACTTTGGCAGTGGTTTTCAGGGAAAGGAAGTGTGCTGACTTGGTAAGGTGATCTACCACAACCCATATCGCATCATGACCTTTCTTGGTCCGAGGTAGACCCACCCAAAATTCATGGTGATCTGCTCCCATTTCCACTCTGGGATCTCTATAGACTGTAAAAGTCTGTCAGGTCATTGGTGTTCAGCCTTCACCATTTGGCGCATAAGACAACTGGCTACATAAGCTGCAATGTCTCTCTTCATTCTGGCCACCAGAAAAACCTCTACATATCCTTAAACATCTTGGTAGTTCTCGGGTGCACCGTGTATTTAGAACCATGAGCCTCTTGTAGGATACGTTCCTTCAACGGTGAATCTTCTGAAACCCATATGTGATTCTCAAAATGGATTCCTCCATCTATTCCCAAAGAAAGATGGGTCTCAGGCTTCTGCATCAAGCCTTTCATCTTGTCAAGTCCTCCACATGCCAACTGTGCTATGACAATCTCACTCAACAATTCAGACTACATCTAGATGTTGGATAAACAAACTCGATCATCTAACGGTTGAGGTGACCATTCCACCAACTCTTCTAAGCTCTTCCACTGACACGACAACACCATTGCACACCTGAGATGTTTCCGACTCAAAGCATTGGCTACGACATTCGCCTTCCCTGGATGATTGGAAATGGTGATGTTGTAATCCTTCATGTACTCCATCCATTGTTGTTTTCGTAGGTTCAAGTCTTTTTGCGTTAGTAGATACTTCAGGCTCTTATGGTCGGTGAAGATCTCAAAAGTGGCACCATACAGGTAATGTCACCAAATCTTCAAGGCATGGATGATAGCAGCTAATTCCAGGTCATATGTCGGTTAATTCACCTCATTGGGCTTGAGTTGTCGGGAGGCATATGCAACCACATGCTGATTCTATTCCAACACACAGCCAAGTCCCATCTTTGATGCATCAGTGAAAATCATGAAACCCTCATTGCCTGATGGTAGAGTCAAAACTAGTGCAGTGGTCAACTTCTCTTTCAGCTCCTGGAAATGAGCTTCACAAACATCGGACCACATGAACTTCACATCTTTCCGAGTCAACATGGTCAAAGGCAAGGCGGTCTTTGAGAAATCCGTGATGAAGCTCCGATAATATCCTGCTAACCCCAAGAAGCTTCGAATCTCGGAGGGGTTCTTTGGTGCTGGCCAGTCTCGAACCGCCGACACTTTATCTAGATCTACGGCGATCGTTCCTCCTGAGATGATGTGTCTAAGGAACATGACTCGGTCTATCCAAAACTCGCATTTAGAGAACTTCCCATAGAACTTTTGCTTTCTTAAAATATCAAGGACTTTACTTAGGTGGTCTCAGAGTTGATCTCAATCGTCTGAATAAACCAGTATGTCATCTATGAATACTATGACAAACGATTCAAGGAAGGGTTGAAACACACTATTCATAAGGTTCATGAACACACTGGGTGCATTGGATAACCCAAAAGGCATAACCACAAACTCATAGTGGCCATACCGGGTCCTGAAAGTTGTTTTCGGGATGTGCTCACTCTTGACTCTCAACTGGTGGTAACCCGATCTCAAGTCGATCTTGGAAAAGACTCGAGCCGACTTCAACTGGTCAAACAAGTCATCTATCCGGGGTAAAGGGTATTTGTTCTGAATGGTAGCTTGGTTGATCATTCGGTAGTTTATGCACATTCAGAGCGAACCATCCTTTTTCTTTACAAAAAGAACCGGCGCTCCTGATGGTGATGTGCTAGGGCGGATAAAACCCTTATCCAACAATTCCTGCAATTGCTTCTTTAACTCAAGCAACTCAGCAGGGGCCATTCTATAAGGTGCTCGGGAAATATGGTTTGTACCAGGAGCTAGCTCTATCAAAAAATCTACCTCTCTTTCGGGAGGAATCCCAGGTAGATCGTCTGGGAAAACATCTTCATAGCCCCTACCTACCTCTATTTCTTCTAAGGGTTGCACCTTGGGTTATGGCTCTGTGACTACTGCTAGGAAAGCTCGACACCCTTTACTCATCATCTGCTCTTCTGTCATGGCTGACACATACGGGCTGGTAGTGGCATCCTTCCTACCCCTAATGACAAAAGGTGGTTGACTTGGTCTCTTGGTAATCACTTTATTCTCTCTACATTCGATATCGGCCCTATACGTATAAATCCAATCCATGCCAATGATTACGTCAAAATCATTCATGTCAAGAAGGATAAAGTATGTAGGAAAATCATGATCTCAATATTTCACAGATACCACCAGGGTTTTCAAAAGGGAAGTAAAGATTCGACCACTCGGGGTTGTAACATCTAAGACATACCCTAAATCCTTGATATCCAAACATAGCACAGTTGCAAGACTTCTCAAAATGAAAGTATTAGTAGATCTATAGTCAAACAAAGCTTTCACATTATGTCCCATGACTTCAAGCATGCCTACATTATTGTTTACCATGCATTAGACCATTACATGCTTAACTTTAAAACATAAAAGAAAGCTCTAAGGGTTATTACCCTCGATCAAACGATTGGAATTAACTTGAGCCTCCTCATTGTCAATGGCAAACACCCGAGCATGTCTTCTCTCTCCAATAGGTGGGGCTACAACTATAGGTGGGGCTGCTACTGGTGGAGCTTCCACTTGTCCTGGTACCCTGAGATCTGGCATAGGACAGACGGATCGTAGATGTCCTTCTTGGTGGCATCGAAATCACGTCTTCTTCTTGTAGCGGCATTCACTTGCGTGCCCCTTTCCGCAGGTGCGGCAAGGAGGTCGGTTGTTCTCTTGACGGGGTTTCCCTTTTCCTCTATGTTTTCCTTTAGCTTGATGACGTCATGGACCCTTCTTGTAGTTATTTCTTGGGCCTTGGGCTCCTTCAGTGAAACCCAAGTACCCCTTGGGTGGAAACTGGGCAGGCATCACAGTCCTCTCCATGTCTAAAGCAGTGTTTTAGGCTTTGGCAAAGGTTTTAGGCTTTCTTGCCATCACATGGGGCCTGATAGCAGGGTGAAGAAGCTCTATGAAGTGGTCCACCCTTCTTTCCCCATCCATCTTGTACCCAAAATGCTCCAGGATTCAGAACTTGTGCCTGAAGTCTGCCACAGAAGAGTTTCCTTGGGTCATTTTGGTGAACTCCCTTTCCTTTTCCTTCTTAGCTGAGACTGGGATGAATCTGGTTGTGAAGATCGTCTTGAAATCAGCCCATGCCATGGGTTCCTCTATCAAATCCCGGCCTATGATGTGGGTCTCCCACCATATCTTGGTTGCTCCTTCCAGGAGGTGAGTAGAAAAGAGGACCTTCTTGCTCGGTTGTACCTCGAGCATGAGGAATCCATTCTCGACTGCAGGAAGCCAAGCTTCTGCTTTTTCGACTACCTGTGTCTTGTCCTCTCCCCAGAACTTCTCAATATTCAACTTAACGAAGTCCAGGATGGTGGCCCCTAGTCTAGGATGAACCGTAAGCGGCTCACCATTCTCAGATCTGGTTAGGTCTCGGAGGTCCAAGGCATTAATGGCCTCTGTCAGCTTCCTCTACTACTCCATCCACAAAGCTTCAGGGGTGTGGATCATCATGGTCGGTTCTAGAACTCCATCTTGGTCTTCTTCCATCTGGTCTACTTCCTCATATACATGTTGCTCTTCATACCCTTGGTCTTTCTCTTGATCAAGGTTTCCGAAGGGTATCGGGTAAGGGATAGGGACCTCATGAGTGGTCTCTTCATGCCTCTTTCTCTTCTTAGAGGATTCACCATCATGGTTCTTCTTCCTCTTCTCTGAAGACCCCTTTCCTTTGTGGGAAGGCCAAGCACTCCAAGTTGGGTTCCCAGTACCCTCGGGGATAGCAACTGTCTTTGTACGAGCCATCTACATAAGCATAACAAACAAACCTTTAGTTTATCATTAAACTAATTATACATATGTCAGTGACGTCTCATTACGTATCTTTTATTAATTTGATGGAGGATTCCTTAATCCTTAACATACTTGCCCATACCACATGAGGGTGAGGAAGAGAAAGAAAACCCTAACTCTTAAAGTCCTTAATATAATATGTGATGAGAAGGGATGAATAAGATGAGAAAAAGTCCTACATGTATCTTATTTTGATTCAATTCCTAGGACATCGGCCAGGCAGTCACACAATCCGGGAGTCCTCGTATTCTGACTAGCGGTGCGGAGGAAAATTTTGCTAGCCACCAGAAGTGATCCTTTTCTAGACACCTCAGTCCTTCGGAAAATCCTCAAATAACTCCCATGTGTTCTACAGAGTTTGTAAGATTTAAAAATTATTAAAAATTAAGTGGAGAACCTTGGCTCTGATACCAAATGTAACGACCCCACCTTCCGGTAGCCCCCATTTAAGGGAGACTGAAAGCTCGGTGTCGTTATCTGATTTTCCGAATCAAGGTTCAGCAATTAATTGGTAGCAATTATTAAATTCTACTAGACTATACTGAAAAGTTGTAATAAAAAAAATTTTGCATACCTTTGAAAAAGTGGGATTTCTATAATTCTATCCAGAACTGGAACCAACTAACTAATCCTCCTTGGACTTTAATTTGTGTATTTCACAATATGACTATTTACTGTTTGTCCTTTTTTGTTTTGTACCTAAAATTCCGACAAACAAAATATCGGTCAGCCAAAGCTGGTATGTGGGGGATTCACTAATCATGCAATTATCCATAACAATGTATTGCCTTCAATTATCATTTAACAAACGATTTTATGTTTTATGTATAACTACGTGATCCATGTGTACCCTATCCCCTGCGTTGTCCCTACAGTGGACCTGGATACTACCTCCCTTATGGTAGATTCCCATTATACCCCTCATGACTTCACCTAATAGGTGAATGAATTTCTAGGGCTGAGTCACATGGCACTACCTATAGGTAGCCCACTCCTTAACTCATGGTATGCTAAGAGTCTCATGGCACTACACATGTGTAGCCCAGTTTCTAACTCATGATACCCTAGACCTTGCTCTAGGATATCCTTAGCCTTTGCATAGCCACAGGGGTAGACTCGGATCTAGCCAATTATACATGTATACTCATAGTGATAGTCATATTCACTCTATAGTTGCATGAATTAAAACATCCAACAGTTATTTCAAGCCATGAGGGAACCGTCGATAAAATCCTCAGAAAACTAATCGAGATAATCATAAGCGTAACCACAAACATGTATTGCATATTCATATACAACATTAATTTGTAGAGAGAGAAAATCCAATCAATCAAGCAAATTGCACAGAAACCCTAAAATAAAAGTACAAGTTTACTTTTATTAATATTTATCCAATTTCATCATATCCCTTAGGGTTTCTATCCCAATTTTAGGGTTTCTTGGAAACTAGGGTTTTGCCTTCATTCATTAAATATCATGAATCCTAATTCCTCACAATCAATTAAAACCTTTAAATTCTTTATTTTTAATATTCCTAACAGTCTTAGGATCATTATTTAGTAATTTATCAAAATAACAAGGTTTTCTTCTTCTTTTACCCTAAATTAGGGTTTTCATGTACATTATCTTTCATTCATAGACATAAACCCTAAATTAACCATCTTTGTATTCAAAACAGATGAAAACTTCATAGTATTAATTAACAGGTTAATAATGCTCAATTTAACCTATTAAGTTACAAAGAATCATCCTTTATATGCAAATAGGGTTTCTAATTACTTTTCAATACACTTTTATAACAACACAAGGCACTTTTGCAAAATGAAATTGAACCAGGTTCTCAAATTATTTTTATTAGGTTCCTTGAATTTTTCTACCCAACTTTCATGTATAAAGTTCCTTTATATGAGATTCCTTGCTATTTCTATGATTTTAGCAAGGAAAATTAACAATTATCTGCAATTTTGATCAGAGAGAGATATTTACCGAAATTCCTGGAGCGTTGGATCGGTGCACCTATGGACCTCCTGGTCGATCTTACGCTCCTAACTGGCCGACTCCACTCACTTGCTAGCACGCGCGGCCATTGGCGGTTGATCGTCGGATGCTCCTAGATCTACGATAGACCCTTGATCCAACGACTCGCGTCAAAGCGCTCCACTCAGCGAGCTATATACGTGTGCTTCTCCTGAGATCGTTAGATCTCGTGTCGGCCCACTGTGCTCCCCAATCCGATGACTCCTGCTCATCATCCCCCTTCTTCTTCTTCTTCTTCTAATTAGAGCGTGTGGTGGCACCGTGGCTGGGGCTCGTCGGAGCAAGGGTAATCAAGAGAGGGAGAGGGCTCTAAGGTGTAATAGGTGGCCGCTCAAGATCGCTAGGGCACAAGGACTTGAGTGGTCGCCTATTTATAGGACTAGTGTCTCTTCCTAGGGTTTTGTAACCCCTGCCGTCGACTACATCTTAGCCCAGTTGGGTGTTTCTCGAAGACACGATAAAAACACATCTAAATAGGGTCTGGAAGATTTGTCTCCTTATCCCGAACTCGATGGGACTCCTCCCCTGTGTGCACATGCATTGCAGTGATTGGAAAAATGAGGGGAAAAATCCCCTATCAACTCTGAGTCTGCGTCCCTCTGGGACTCTTGACGATGAGTGGCATGCGTTGGATCAAGTTCCAACGGCCCTCATCTCGCTCGTTCTTGCAAAAGGAAAATCAATTTCCTAATATTCGAATTATCTTCCCAAATTAATGATAAATTGGAAAAACCCTAACTCCCAATTCTTAACTCTGTTATTATTCAAATTTTTAGGAAAGCTCGTTCATATTTTTATCTCTCATCATAAAAAATTTGAAGTCATTATCTTAATTAAACGGTCCCTGTTTTTGGTTGCAAGAAAACACCCTTTTATTCATATTTTCCTCATATTCTTTATTTCCCTTGCTATTATATAATTATCCTGAGTTCCTTGAACCCCAAGGAACCTTTATAACTCGAAATTCTATTGTTGGGAAAATATCTTTTATCCTTTTAATCATCCTTTATTCATTTTCTTATATTTCCCATTATCCTGTTGAATTCCTTTTTCATTTCTTTTTCTTTTTCTTTCAATTGGGCTTAATGGCCAATAAGGCTCATCAAGAAAGCATGCAAGGCTATTATTCAAGAAATTCATTCAAATCTAACCATGAAATAAAACATTGATCTTATTTATCTTTTAAGGGAGATTCACAAATCTCATTACATGTTTTGGAAAATGAGGTTATAACAGATTGGGTGATGGCGATTCGAAATATGTGTCAATAGGATTGGAAAGTTTGCATCAGACACATTAGTAGGGAGTCGTTTTAAACATAGTAGTGGATGGGTTGGCCAAACTACACCAAAAGTAAACCATATCTAAATTTCACTCAAATCAGCCCCTCGAGAGATTAATGACCTAGTTGTTGTTGATAGTTGTAAGGGTAGTAGTATTACCTGATTTATGTTCTTAGATTACAATGTTGTTTTCAAAAATTTTGATGAGTTGGCCCACATGAGGTGAGTGGGGTGAATAAAAGTGTCTCCTAGATTCTATAAAAAAAGATGCATGTTCAATTATTTAGAAATAATTGTTTATATGGTTGTTATGTTGTTACACCTACGTGCACACATTTTTTTTTTACTACATACTCAATATAGAAATATATTTACCACATTTTGTTTGGTCAACATTTTAGGTAACTACCAAATATGAAGATAGCACAAGACAAGGTGAACCAAATGAAATCAAAAGAAGATACTAAAGGTACATCAAGAGGATTAATTATATGTAATACTTCTTATCATGTGTAATAGTTTCAGGTTAAAAATTCATATAACTCCTCCAAAGAATATCATTATACATATTGTTAAAAATATTTGTGAAATAATGGAAATTATTTCTTATTATTTTTTATTTGTTAAATATGGATCTTGGGGATTTAAGTATTGGCTCTTGACTTTAAGGTCCTTCTTTAACTAATGGACAATGAAAAGTGAGATCCTTACATATGGTATTAGAGCACCACATATTTCAAATAATATTTAACATTTGATGATTTCAAGTTATTCATTGTAATATAAGGACAATTATTAAGTCATTACCTAAGGGTAATTATGTCTAGATAGGATTATGACTTTGGGGGATAGAAAATTGTTCCTCCTCACCATTAATGTAATGAACCCACCACCTAGTAACCCTCAATTAAGGGAGGCCAAGAGGTCAGAGTCGTTATCCCAATTTTCTAGATGAAAGGTTCGACAAATAATTGATAATAATTATCAAATTCTACGAAACTAAACTGAAAGGTTGTAATAAAATTTAAACTTTGCATTCCTTCTTCAAAAACTTGGATATCTACTTCTATCCACATGTCCTCAAAATTCCATCAAGAAAACAAACAATATAGGAAAGACTTTTATATGTCCATCATTGGCCCCTATGTGGCTTTGCCCTATCCATGGTGCTTCCAAAGAACCTTTATCATCACATATTCCTTTCTCTAAGTTATTTCACCTTGGCATCTATAAACTCCATAGGTGACTCAGGTCATTACAGCCTCCCTTGGGCTCACTAGGTTCATTGATCTACACATGGTCCAGGTACCTCACATAGTGCTCTAAATTGGACACATGAAACTCATCACACGTCATTTTATCCTGAGGGGTAAGGGAAAACTTAACCTTATCCACCAAAACATGTCAAAAGAACCCATGCATCAGGGACTCAGCTCTCTTAGATATAACTTAGAGGGGTCGAATTTTCATGTCACATATTCCCCCACAGTGAACTGCATGATAGTCTACTTTGCATCAGCATACAACTCATGTCATCCTTGGGCTCCTTTCAGCCATTGCATGATCAAAGAGACTTCATCTGCACACACTGTGGTCCTTTCTTGACTTTCGCGAGATCCCTTCACCAACATCTTCTTAATGAAGTGGTGACCGACACAACCTCCTTTGTAGAGCTTATTTACATCCCAATACTAGCTATGGTAGTTATCATCACATCTTACAGAAGACAAGAACTATCTCTAGATATCACCCTGAATGAGCACACATGCTCTCATCAGTCCCTCTAGTCTGGATCATACTAACCATTAGTTAGGGGTGATAAGCAGTACCAACATTGAGTTCTTCATGTACCTACTTCCACCTTATGGAAGTGTATCTTTAGGTTATACTCAAGAACTTTTGAACTCGCATCATGGTGTAGTTGAACCATCTCTCTCATATGTAGTTCTACTAGATATGTCCCTTGACAGTACTCTTTCTTTCTCATGTCATATAGGTAAGGTGATCTACCATAACCCATATTGCATCTTGACCTTCCCTTGTCTAGGGGAGATTTACAACATCCATAGTTATGAACTCCCATTCCCTCTCAGGGACTCTTTATTCTCTATGTCAATACACTGGGTTATTGGTGTTCTTCCTTCACCTCCTGGCTTGCATGGCAACACACCACATGTACCTTCATCTTAGGCATCCAAAGTACTACTGTCACTTATTATCTTGGTAGTATCATGGTATATGATGATCTTAAATCATGATCTCCTGTATTGTCTTAAGATCGATTACTTAGAAATACTAAACCACTTTAATCAGATTTTAGAACCATCTTTTCCAAAGAAGTGCATCTGAGGTTCTACCACCATCCCTTTATTGCATCAAGGACTAGGCCAGCTAACCAAACAACCATTAACTTGATCAACTGATATTGTTACATCTGAATGTTAGCCAAACTTATCTCTTTTTCAACTTAGGGTCAACCTAACAACCTCTTTGTGACATCCCGCCATCACACTGACAGCGAGATAACACGTGAAAACATGCAGAACCTCATATTACCGAAAACACGTAATTAAAAACAATTGCGGAAAGCATACATGAGAGTACTTTTGCATCCATATCCTGCAGAGAAAGATGTTATATAAACATTCACAAGCCTTGTTATAGGTACATAGTTTATCGAAACCAATTGTACCATTCGCAGCAGAGTTCAACACCTGTTTATACATACATAACGACCATGTACGGCCAACAGCAGGTTATACAAAGATTACAACTATAAGACATCATGAAACATTGTCAAAACACCTTCGAGGACCTGAGAGTACAAGGATGACACTAGGACTCTACAAGACCACCAAAACAGCAGCATGTCCACCTCTTGCCTTCTACTATTCTTCTTATTACTCGCCCGCAACCTCACGACCACCACTGCGTCTAGGGCGATCACCTAAAAAGGGTGTAAACCAGTGGGGTGAGACACACCGTCCCAGCAAGAAACATAACTCCCCACCGAAACTATAAAACCTCAGAAGGTTAAAACAGATAACAACAGATAACTGATAAACCTTATAATAAGAGCAGCATACCGAGAAAGGCTATTAATACCATCAAGCTTACCAAGATATCCGGGAGACATATAACCAATTATTCTTTATGGAACATGATTGATAAGATAAGGTTTATAAAAACTTATTATAGAATATAAGGATCATACACATATATGCATGGGGTAACTAGATCAGCTATATAAGCAAGGCCTCAAACAATGTTTCATG
Source organism: Alisma plantago-aquatica (assembly GCA_963693085.1). Lineage (NCBI taxonomy): Eukaryota > Viridiplantae > Streptophyta > Magnoliopsida > Alismatales > Alismataceae > Alisma > Alisma plantago-aquatica. The sequence goes on along the minus strand of OY856414.1, from coordinate 867,975,714 downwards.
TTCTACTCTAAGCAAGATATACCATTCGGATGGATTACATTTTATTATGCCCTGAGGAAGTGAGTCTTCCCTTCTCAAATCCAACCATTGGTTGTGAAGCCTAATATGGTGCCATACAAGGTCTAAGGAGATCCGGACTCCATAACCTCACCTACCCGTGGTCAGTACACAAACCATCAAGCAAGACCGCAGTCTTATGCTTATAGGCCTCAGCCTCTGGCTTAGCTCCGTAAGCTACCCATATCTCTAGCTCACCTCATCGTAGGTGCTAGTACATACATCTGAACCATGAATGCATCATGCTCATTATCACATATCCTAATCCATGAGAGTGTTCACCATGCTCCATATGTCCTGAGTCTGTAACAACACTTGCACTCAACCCTCCTATTTTAGGCTAGGGGAAACCTCACATATTCAACAATATGTTCTCCAGGTAATCCCGCAGGATAAACCTATTTCACCATTACCAAATACTAACGGTAATGGATCTATGGACAGGGCAAACTACATCATATGTTCATCTATAATTGATTAGTATATTTTAAGCCAATGGTTGAGGCAAAACAAAGTATAACATAGACTTATAGAATTACATCATTATTGTCATCAACATACTATCATGGGACCTCAATCCCTCATGATATCAACCACTGCCTCTCAAGGCATCACAATCATGCATCAGTATCCTGGGAACATATCCCTTATCTCATCATCAGAGGATAACACCTCAGTTAGGCACTCAGCCTTATATCAGGTCCTCAGACCTATCAACTTGTTATTTCATTAACAAGGATTATCATCACATTGTGCTAGTCAAAGCACATATACCTCATAGTTCTGACCAAGCTATGAATCCAAATGAAATACATGCATGGTTAGTGCACACATCCACAAAGATAACTGAAACCATCCTGGTTTAACATGATTACTATTATACTATCAAGTATAAAGAAGCATACATAAGTATATCACACATAAGTTTTATCATTCCTAGTATTATTATCAATCATGGGCATATATTATGCCTTATACTTGTGACCATATGCATGTATCATATCAGCATGTGTAGCAACATCATATGCTTCCAAGCTTCCTAGTTCAAAATTTATTATTTTAACTTATCAACATATTTGCAGGATTGAAGGTGATCACATCATTTCTCTTGTATTATTATTATTAAAAGAGAACAATCAACTATATATATTCTGGGTTATCCGAACCCTCACCAAAACTCCTGCAACCCTCACTAAGCAGTGACATCCCTCATCAAAGGGTGTACCCAGTATAGAAATACCCTTACTAAAGGTATAACGGCTAGGATTTCCAACCCTAAGACAACTCACCACCATATCGGCTAAACACTGCACATTCTAACATGCATCAAGGTTCCATTAGCACTCATGGTGTCGGGTAGCCATCACCAAGGTATAATGTGCAGCACTACCATGGTTATTAGCCAAGGGTTAACATGCACCAAGCTAGGGTTAGGGTTAGGTTTCACTATCGCCTAACCTTCATCATGAGCCATATCGACCATAGGGGTGTCGCCGAAGGAGTCCCTATTGTGCAACCATCTCAGTATCATCTGAGGGTTAACCCTATCGGCCAAGGTACCCATGACGCCCAAGAATGGTGTCATGCATGGCCATGAAGCATCATAACGGCCAGCATCTAGGGTTAGCATGTCGGGCATGAAGCCATATCGCCCAACACTTCATATAAGACAGAGCTCAACTAAGACATGGTGGTATCAGCCAAAGCCATCCTGGGCACCATACCATATCGCCCAAGCTCATCCAAACAAGGATAACGGCCAAGGTTGTACCGGGCACCAAGCTATCAAATCCTATCGGCCAACACCATGTCGGGCACTAAGCTAACTTCACATAATGGCCAAGATCATCTCAAGACAGGGAGGGGGTGAATCGGGCTTCCTCTATACATGGTGTATCATCCAAGACTTAACCCTAATGAGGGTATCGGGAAACATACTCAAAATGTCACCAAGGAAACACATGTCGGCTAAGAACCCATCCAAGGGTATAGCAACCATGTCTTCCAAACCTTAACTCTAGGGTGAATAGGGGATATCGGGCACCGAGGTAAAACTATTACCAACTCTTCATATGGTCCAAGGGTACAACTCCAAACAAGGCTATCAGGCAGCACAACTCCAAGGTCATATCGTGCAAGGCATGACCCCACAAGATCATCTTCAACCTCAAGCACGAGGGCACAAAACCCTAATGATCAAGAAGGTCGGCTCACCTCTCAACAACCAAGAGAGAGGGGTTTTGCACAACTTCTGTTACAACCCCAATTTTTGGGTTCATCTGGTGAGAAATGTAATTTCTCATGTTAAAGATAATTGAACAAAGAATGGTATACATTTTTTTGAATAAATGGATTATGTTTACAAAAGCCTTGATGTTTGTGGTGGGCTTTATTGGATATTGGGCCCAAATAACAAGGAAATTCAATTAGTGAATGAATAATTGGATATTTGAGAAAAGCAAAATGTGGAAACCTCTAGAAGGCAAATCCAAAGAGGGATTTTGTGCCTCTTAGGTTCCTTGGGTTCCAAGGAGTCTAAAGTTGCATAAAGAGTGCAATAAGAAAAGAAAAGATTAATTAAGTATTTCTTTATTAAGAAAGAAATTGAAAATAATGATAAAATGTGGAAAATGAGTGGAAAGAGGCATAAAAGAGATTTCATGGTGAAATTTCGTATCCATGAGGTTTCTAATAATTAAAGGAATGCCAATGAGGAAAATAAAAGAGAAATAAAGAGAAATCCTCAAATAGAGATATTTTAATGAGAAATAAACAAGATAATGTGAAATAATGCATACAGATGCATCTAGAAGGATAATAAGTATCAAATAAAAAGAATTTAGAAATATTTGAGTTTCTTGGGATCCAAGGAGTCCCAGTAAAGAGGAAAGAAAGAGAAAATACCAAATTGCAAAATAAAAGAATAATCGGAATATATAATTAATGAATTATGTGGTTTGTTAAGAAAGAAAGTATTTCCTACTTAAGGGAAATATAATTTCAAGGCCAATGAATTAAAAGACATGAACAAAGAGAATAAGAGAGAGGATTTTCATATTTCTAATTATCCATGCAATAAAGAATATTAAAAAAAATAAAGAAGAAAGAGAGAATTTCTTATTCATGAAGGAATAGGACTCCTGGTTCAAGAAGCCTTCTTGTCTTCGTGGGCAAGTATCCTAGGACGTTTCTCTCCTCCTCTATAAAAGGATAAAGCCTTGGCTAGGGCCAAAGAAAGTCCCATGCAACCAACCCTCTCTTTTGCGTCTTCTTCTTCTTCATGTCCATGCAAACCCTAGCATGGGAGAGTGGAGAGACCAGGAAACAATGAGGAGACAATGGTGGGTTTTAGTGGTAGCCTGGGGTACCACGGAGACAAGGATCCTCATCACCATCAAGGTGGTGCCCTAGTATGTGCGCAATGGCAGCCATCAGCCTACTGTAACGGCCGTAAAAGCTTGGGCCATGAGCAGGGGATCGGCCACCTTGGCTAAGTGTTAGGGGCACCATGTGTGCGCCCAAGAGCGGCGGAGGTAATGGAATAGCTTCCGGCGAGGTTCGCCGTCAGGGAAGGGAGTAGAGCCGTGCCTATGGCGGCTAGGGCCAGCGTCGCACAGCTGGCTGAAGGAAGGGGATGACCCCTCGACCATTGGATGGAAATACCCTCCGGGGTATTGCGCGTTGACCCACTTAAAGGAGGGCAGAAAAGACAATTCGAAATGTTTCCAGATCTACAAGTCATGTTGCATGGAAGGACAACGTGGCGCCATCTGATTGGCCGAGAGGTACATTTCTTTGCAAAAATCATATCTAATGATTGGTAACTCCGAGTAGGACAAGTAATATATGAAATTTGATCAGGAGAACGAGAGGAATCCAATAAAAATAGTTTTATAGCCTGAATCTGATCATAGTTCGATAGGTAGTGTAAATTATCATCTTTTATGAATTAAAGACTAAGAAACCCTATTTTTGAAATGAATAAAGTGTTTAATAGGGTTTAATGGAACATTAGAGTTGATGTTAACATGTTAAATGTAAAAAGGTACATTATGTTCAAAAAGGAAGAAATTTGCACATGATTAGTCTAATTTAGAGTTTATGTGCATAAACATGCTTGAAATTTGAAAAGGACATAAAGTTATCATCTTTAATGATTTAATTAAGAAAAAAACCCTTGGATTTGATGATAGATGGAATTAATGATGTTATTTGAATAATTCAAGCTGATATTAACCTGTTGTTAATAAAAGTGAAAATAGGATCTAAAAAGATGATCTTTTTATATAATTGGCTTAATTTAGGGTTTCGTGCATGATTATGCATTAATGAGCTTAAAAACCCTAATTTAGGAGAATATGTCTTTTAATTGTGTTAATTGTTCAAATCCATGAATGAATAGGGATATGATGATCCTAAGTCAATTTGGGTATAAAAGACTATTAAAATGAATAGTTGAGCAATTAAGGTTCATATAAATGGAAAAGAGTATTTTAGGGTTTGTTGACCTAAAATGGATAAAGTTTGAGGAATTGATCTAAGAAACCCTAATGAATATTAATGAAACCTTAATGAGGATTAGAAACCCTAGAAAGAGAATCCAAGTCAATAAAGTAGATTCTTGATAAAGCGTGTAATAAATAGAGTACATATTCTTTTCAGGAATTATGTGATGATTGAATTACTTGCTTGGATCTATTGATTGGCTTGATTGTATATACATGAAGTATATGTTGAATAATCTGCATGACTCATCAAATCAGGTATGTGGTTACGCCTATGAATAATCTCTCTAGTTTCACAACGATTCCCGAAGTTTTAATCGGTTGCTTGAAAATAACTGTTGGATGTTTATTTATTTCATGCAACTATAAAGTGACTATGATTATCACTATAAATGTGTGTATATAACTGACTAGATCCAAGTCCACCTCTATTGCTTTGAAAAGGCTAAAAAAAAGAAGGGGTAATCCTAGAGCAAGGTCTAGGTTACCGAGAGTTAGAAATTGGGCTACCTACGTGTAGTGCCATGAGACTCATTAGCCTGCCATGAGTTAAGGAGTGGGCTACTTACGAGTAGTGCCATGTGACTCAACCCTAGAAATTGGTTCATCTATAGGTGGATCATGAGGGGTTTAATGTGGACAACATAGAGGATAGGGTACTCTTGGATCGCAGAGTTATATCTAAAATGTAATCTTGTTTGTTAAATGATTAATTGAATGATTACATTGTTAATGTACTTACATAATTATTATTTCCCCCACATACCAGCTTCGGCTGACTGACATTTTGTTTGTCGGCGTTTTAGGAACAAGCCAAAAGGACAAACAGTAAATCATCATATTGTGAAATACATGAAGAAAAATACAAGGAGGATTAGTTAGACTAGAATCCTTAAGTGGATAGAAGTTTAGAGATCCAAGTTTTCAAAAAGGTATGCAAACTTTATTTTCTTACAACTTTTAAGTATAGTCTGTTAAAATTTGATAATTATTCTTGGTTAATTGTTGAACCTTTGATCCGGAAGTTAGGGGTGCGACTTTGACCTCTGTGTCTCCCTTAATTGGGGGTTATCGGGAGGTGGGCTCGTAACTATGGCAAAGGTAAAATCGTTGGAATAGTTGAAAGGAAAAATCGATCACTACAAGAAATGGCTAGGACTATGATGCTCGAACATAACACACCTAAAACTTTTTGGGCTGAAGCTGTAAACACCTCATGCTATGTGTTAAATAGAGTAATTGTTCACTTCTATTTGAAGAAAACACCATATGAAATAATACATACTAAGAAACCTAGAGTTGACTATATCCATACCTTTGGATCCACATGCTATATCTTAAACACTAAAGAGGATAGAGATAAGTTTGATTCTAAATCACATAAAGCATTCTTTTTGGGATATTCTACCTCTAGAAAAGCATTTAGAGTCTACAACACTATTTCTAGAAAAGTTGAGGAATCTATTCATATTTCTTTTCATGAAGAGCCAAAATCAGAAAATCCTGAAATAGTTGATCTCACTCATCAATTCGAAAACTTATCCATACCCAATGATAGTGAGAAAAATACTACAAGCAATGACAAAGCTGACACACAATCTATACCTAGACTCATTAAGGATCATCCTCAAGAATTAATTATTGGGAATCCTAATGATAAAGTCAAAACTCGTTCTTCATTTAAGGATGTTGCATACATGGCCTTTGTTTCTATTATTGAACCTAAGAAGGTATCTGAAGCTCTTAAAGATGACTATTGGATAATAGCAATGCAAGAAGAATTAAATCAATTCACTAAAAATGATGTATGGGATTTAGTTCCTAAACCACAAGATAAAACCATCATTGGAACTAAATGGGTTTTTAGGAATAAGCTTAATGAGGCAGGGGAAGTAATAAGGAACAAAGCTCGGTTAGTAGCACAAAGATATAATCAACAAGAAGGAATAGACTTTGATGAAACGTATGAACCAGTAGCAAGACTTGAAGCTATTAGAATGTTACTAGCTATTGTTGCACATAAAAACATCAAACTCTACCAAATGGATGTAAAAAGTGCATTTCTAAACGGAATCATTCAAGAAGAAGTGTATGTTGCCCAACCACCTGGCTTTGAAATACCGGAAAAAGGTGACTATGTTTATAAACTTAAGAAAGCACTTTATGGTTTAAAACAAGCACCTAGGAACTGGTATGAAAGGCTCAAGACATATCTTTTTGATAATGGTTTTTTTATTGGAAATTTAGATTCTACTTTATTTTTCAAAACATATACATCTGATTTTCTAGTTGTTCAAATATATGTTGATGACATTATTTTTGGAGCTTCAAATGAATCATTGTGCACACAATTCAGTGACATTATGCAAAAAGAATTTGAAATGTGCCTCATGGCTGAACTAACTTTCTTTCTTGGTTTCCAAATTAATCAAACGCCTGCCAGGATTTTTATAAGCCAAGAAAAGTATACTAAAGAACTCTTAAAACGTTTTGGGATGGATCAGTGCAAACATGCTACTACTCCTATGGCTACCTCTATTAAAATTGATAAGGATGAAAATGGGGAACCTATTGATGATTCCTTATATAGAGCCATGATTGGTAGTTTGCTTTACTTAACCGCTTCTAGACCGGACATCATGTTTTCTGTTGGTCTTTGTGCTCGATTTCAATCACAACCCATGCACTCTCATTTTCAAGTAGTTAAACGGATTCTTCGATACTTAGCCGGCACCACATGTTTTGGCTTATGGTACCCAAAAGGACAATCCTTGGATTTTAAAGCTTATACTGATGCTGATTATGTTGGTTGTCGACTTGACCGCAAGAGTAGTAGTGGTGGTTGTTTCTTGTTAGGAAGAGCTTTAGTATCTTGGTTTAGCAAGAAACAAAACACGGTTGCCCTCTCTACAACTGAAGCTAAATATATGGCAGCCAGATCTTTTTGTGCTCAAGTACTTTATATGCAACAAGTGTTACACGATTATGGTTTTACTCTTTCATCTACGCCTATTTTTTGTGACAACACAAGCGCTATAAACTTAGCACACAATCCTATTTTACACAGCCCAGCTAAACATATTGAAATTTGTCATCATTTTTTAAGGGATCATATCTCTAAGAATCATGTTTCCCTTCATCATGTTGATACGGAAGATCAATTGGTTGATATTTTTACAAAACCGCTTCTACTAGACCAATTCAACAAAATAAGGAAGCAACTGCTTATCACTCCTTTAGAATATGTTTTGTTTGATATTTGTTCTTCTTAAAAATGTTCTTATTTGCATTATTTTTGGTTTTTAACTGCACATCTTTTTCATTGGATTTGATGGGACATCTAATTAAGGGGGAGTTTTCTTGTTTTTGACGGATATCTTTTTGAAATGACAAAGGGGGAGAAATCAAAATAAATCTTAAAACTTAGTAATTGTGCAAAACTCAATCAATGAGTTTCATAAAATCTTGGCTTTACATTGAAAGTTGCTATATTCCCTAAAGAATTGGATTTCATGTTCTATAATTCATGGGGAATAATAAGCACACATTTTATAAACAAGAGAAGAAATTCACAAAGTAAAATTCAGGTATGAAACTACACTTATCTTAAAAATGAGTTGATTTATATTTTGGAAATGTTTGTCATCTTCAAAAAGGGGGAGATTGTTGGCTAAATGGACATCAGTAAATCCCTTTGTTTTGATAATGACAAACATTTCATTCTTTTTGATCTAACGTGCTACTTGAGTGTTGCAGAAATAAGGTGGATGACAAATATTATGGAAGATCTATAAGCTAGATTGTTTTAATTTCATGAATGTAATCAATTGTAAATCTTGTACAAATATATAATGTACAAGTACTTAGACATCATGTAAATTAAGCGTTAGATCTTTCCTAACTAATCATTACATTTAGATAGGTCATCCCCTTCAATAATGTCACATATGCACACTCACATACACACTTAGCACTTTACTTGAAACATTGAAACAATGTCAATCTTGGTCGACAAACTCCTCGACCGAGACACTCTCGGTCGACAAGCTTCTCGACCGAGAAAGACCCAGGTAACCGTTAGACACAGCTGACAAGGTAGTTGGCAGTTGGAGATGAACGTTGCAAACACTTGCTCCAGAGAGCCTGTCGGTCGATAAACCCTTGACCGAGTAGGTATCTCGGTCGACAATTCCTCGACCGAGATGAGTTCTGACAGCACTTGCAGAATTAATTAACTAGCCATTGCTAAAGCAACTATAAGTGTACCTAACGGCTAGTTAAGCACTTAGAACCCCCTAGAAAGTGTCTAGAACGTCCTTAAGCACTTGTAGGTCATCTCTATAAATAGGACATGCCTTAGGACACCTAAACACACTCATTCTACACTTGAGCAATCTTTGAGCATACACTTGCATTAGCAACCTGTTTTGAGCAATTGAGCAATACTTGCAATTGGCTACTCTTCTCCTTGCTCTAATTTCATGTCCTATAGGCTAGTATCTCCTATCCACAGCAATCACACTTCCATATACATTGGTTAGGAGATCTATACGCTTGATATAGGCAAATCAAGCCTTGTGCTTCAAAGGATAAGTTGTAATTTCCATTTTCCTTTCTTGTTCACTTTCATTGCTTGTACTCTCTTTGCTACTCCTAGGTTGGAGGCTGCGGATTGGAGAGGGTCGTGATCTTCTTGGTGAAGAAGGAGACTTTGAACTACTTAAAGAAGGCTGGTGCAACGGGAGGTTACTTCAAAGAGGAAGGCTACTTCAAGGGGGAGCTTGGAGTTACTTCAAGAAGGCTACCTCGAGTTGGTGCATCTACTTCAAAGTGAAGGTTGTTCAAAGGGGTGTAAGAAAGTATTGTATTTTGTGTAATTCCTTGAGAAGGTAATAAAATAAATACTTTCAAAATCCCGATTGGGTAAGCAATCGGGTAGTGGACTGACTACCTTAGTATTTGCTAAGGTAGGAACCACTCTAAATCCATTGTCTCCTTCTTGCTTTTTCATTTGTGGTTGTTTGAGTAAAATAATTGTTAAATTAATTTTAAAACCCTATTCACCCCCCCTCTAGTGGTTTTTCAAATTCAAAATGTTTCCAGATCTACAAGTCACGTTGCATGGAAGGACGACATGGCACCATCTGATTGGCTGAGAGGTATATTTCTTTGCAAAAATCGTATCTAATGATTGGTAACTCTGATTAGGACAAGTAATATATTAATTTTGATCAGGAGAATGAGAGGAATCCAATAAAAATAGTTTTATAGCCTGTATCTGGTCATAGTTCTATATGTAGTGTAAATTATCATATTTAATGAATTAAAGATTAAGAAACCCTATTTTTGAAATTAATAAAGTGTTTAATAGGGTTTAATGGATCATTAGAGTTGATGTTAACCTATTAAATGTAAAAAGGTACATTATGTTCAAAAAGGAAGAACTTTGCACATGATTAGTCTAATTTAGAGTTTATGTGCGTAAATATGCTTGAAATTTGAAAAGGACATAAAGTTATCATCTTTAATGGTTTAATTAAGAAAAAAAAGCCCTTGGATTTGATGATAGATGGACTTAATGACATTATTTGAATAATTCAAGCTGATATTAACATGTTGTTAATAAAAGTGAAAATAGGATCTAAAAAGATGATCTTTTTATATAATTGGCTTAATTTAGGGTTTCGTGCATGATTATGCATTAATGAGCTTAAAAACCCTAATTTAGGAGAATATGTCTTTTAATTGTGTTAATTGTTACGCTTATGAATAATCTCTCTAGTTTCACGATGATTCTTGAAGTTTTAATCGGTTGCTAGAAAATAACTGTTGGAGATTTATTTATTTCATGCAACTATAAAGTGACTATGATTATCACTATAAATGTGCATATATAACTGACTAGATCCGGGTCCACCTCTATTGCTATGAAAAGGCTAAACAAAAGAAGGGGTAATCCTAGAGCAAGGTCTAGGTTACCTAGAGTTAGAAATTGGGCTACCTACGTGTAATGCCATGAGACTCATTAGCCTGCCATGAGTTAAGGAGTGGGCTACTTACGAGTAGTGCCATGTGACTCAAACCTAGAAATTGGTTCATCTATAGGTGGATCATGAGGGGTTTAATGGGGACAACATAGAGGATAGGGTACTCTTGGATCGCAGAGTTATATCTAAAATGTAATCTTGGTTGTTAAATAATTAATTGAATGATTACATTGTTAACGTACTTATGTAATTATTGTTTCACCCACATACCAGCTTCGGCTGACTGACGTTTTGTTTGTCGGCATTTTAGGAATAAGCCAAAAGGACAAACAGTAAATCGTCATATTGTGAAATACATGAAGAAAAATACAAGGAGGATTAGTTAGAGTAGAATCCTTAAGTGGATAGAAGTTTAGAGATCCAAGTTTTCAAAAAGGTATGCAAAACTTTATTTTCTTACAGCTTTTAAGTATAGTCTGTTAAAATTTGATAATTATTCTTGGTTAATTACCGAACCTTTGATCCAGAAGTTATGGGTGCAGCTTTGACCTCTCGGTCTCCCTTAATTGGGGGTTATCGGGAGGTGGGGTCGTAACAACTTCTATCACAAATCGGGCAACCACAAGGATCCACCTCAACATAGGTCATCATCTATCCAGAAGCTCACCTCTCTAATCCATGGTGAGACGAGAGTGTTGCTCAAGCAACTAGAATATAAGCTCACCTCTCAACCTAATCGAGAGAGGGGTATTGCCCACATTACTAGAGCTCAAACTCACTTCTCTAGACTATGGAGAGAAAAGAGTGTTGCTCAACAAGAAAATCCTAAACCATGGATCGAATAACTAGGTGTAAAGGCACATAGACCATCAACAACATCATGATCAATATATCCATAAGATCAACAACATGTACTAGATCAAGATACATAACATGCTATGGCCAATCATCAACATATATGAAACATGCAACATTGAGAAGGTAGAATATCTAAGGTTAGAAGTTATGTAACCCACCTTAAGCAAACTCCTCAAGCTCCAAAGCTCCTAGCACCAAGCACACTACTTCGGCCACCTCAAGAAAAGGAACAAGAAGCATAACCACCATGGCCTAAGAGTAGGCAAGATGGAGAAGAAGATGCTAAGGAGAGAGGGAAGATGCTTACCAAGGAAACAAGATCCACCTAGGGTTCGGCCACCAAGCTAAAGGAAGGATAAGGGAACTCCTTCAAGGGGATCGGCCACCAACCTTAGCTCTTCCAAGGGTATCGACCACCAAGGTTGCAAGGGAGAGGTGTATCACACACACAAGGAAGAGAGGAGCAACAAAGAGCTAAAGGGTTCCTAAGGAAGAGAAAGGAAAGGCATATATAGATGGGGGTCAAGGTTAAACCAAGGCAAGGTTTCACCTTACCAAGGGACACTTGTCCACACATTTTACCACCTTGCAAAACTCATGCACATGCCATGCCACTACTCCCCCAAGGGTCAGCCACATGTCCAAGCTATGGTGACACAACCAAGGCAAGAAGGTCAACAAAGGTCAAAGGCTGACACACCACTCCTGCATGACCGACACACCCCCATGAGCGATACCCCATGGCCGACACAAAGCACCATTTCCTGATACAGGGATCAACCAAGCAAGGCAATGCCCAAATAAGGGGAGAACAAGGCCAAAAAGAGCTCAACCAAGCCCAAGACAACTCAAGGCACGAGCCTAAACCTTCCTCTCAACTCTAGAGGAAGTAAAGAGAGAGAAAGACATCTCTCAAGGTGACAAACTTACTCTTCAACCTTAACTCAGGTTATTTTACAAGTAGCACCTCCAGCTCTCAACTAAGTACAAGAAAACCTTAATCATCACTAAAGATGATTAGCAAGAAACCAATCACAAGGTTTACGCAAAACAAACAGGGTAAGCCCAAAATGAAGGTCAGGGTCCTTACAAGCCATAAACCTCTATAAAGGGATTTTGTCCCCAAAATCCGAAGAGAAAAGTGAGGGATACTTTCACCTCATCTCTTCCTCAAGCTCCGACATGGCTTCCTCAACACCATGATGATGCCAAAGAATCTTTACAAGAACTAAGTCCTTCCTCTTCATCTTCTTTACCCTTCTGTCAAGCATCGCCACCGGACCCTCCTCATAAGTCACGTCTTCATCAAGCTCAACCTCAACTGGCTGTATCATTGTCCCTGTGTATGGATGACTTTTCTTCAGCATACTGACATGGAACACTGGATGCAACCTGTTCAATTATGGCAGCAGCTCTAACTTGTAAGCTACCTTGCCAACACGTGCTATTACTGGGTATGGCCCCATATACTTGGGTGCCAGCTTACCTTTCCGACCAAACCTTAGCACACCTTTCCAAAGTGAGACCTTGAGATACACTTTGTCTCCCACTTGGAACTCTAAAGGTCATCGGCGATTGTATGCATAAGACTTTTGTCTGTCATGTGCCATTTTCAACTTTTGTTGTATCACTCTGATCTTTTCTGTTGTCTGTTGTACTAACTCAGGACCCAAAAACTTATACTCACCAGACTCATACCAGCATGAAGGGGATCTACACTTCCTTCCATATAGAGCCTCAGAAGGAGCCATGTCAATACTCCGCTGATAACTATTGTTATAAGAAAACTCTATCAAACTGAGATGCATGTCCCAACTGCCTAGGAACTGCAAAACATAAGCTCGGAAAAGATCTTCCAAAGTCTGAATAGTTCTTTCAGACTGTCCATCCATCTGCGGGTGGAAGGCGGTACTGAACCTCAACTATGTTCCCAATGCTTTGTGCAACTGTTCCCAGAAATGACTTGTGAACTAGGACCTCTGTCGGAAACTATCATTGTTGGTACACCGTGCAAACGCACTATCTCGTCCACATACACCCGATCAAGCTTCTTTGCTATATATGTTGTCTTTACTGGTATGAAATGGGAAGATTTTGTCACCTGTCCACTATTACCCAAATGGAATCATGATTCCTAGTGGTCTTTGGTAGACCTACTACAATATCCATGGTTATGTGATCCCATTTCCACTGTGGTATTGGCATGGGTTGCAACGTACCTGTCGGCTTCTGATGTTCAGCTTTAACTTGCTGACATATTGTGCACTTAGCCACAAACTCAGCTACATCTTTCTTCAAACCAGACCACCAATACATGCCGTTCAGATTATGATACATCTTGGTGACTCCTGGATGCATAGCATACATCGATGTGTGTGGTTCCTCGAGTACTAGCTTCCTTAGATTTTCAACATCGGGGACCACCATCCTACCATGGTAGTAAACTAGTCCATCCTCAGACTCATGGAACCCATCACACTTTTTGCTACTAAGCTATGATCTAATCAACTATACTATATCATCTGCCTATTGTGCATCTTTCATCTGCTGTCTCGGCGTAGGCTTGACTTGCATTTGTGCCAACAATCCTGCCAACAAGGAAACTTCCAATTACACATTCATCTGCCTCAAGGAGACAAATATATCCCATCTATGGCATACCAAGGAACTCAACTGTGCTTTCTTCGTGGGGAGAGAAGAAGACTTTCTGCTAAGCACATCAGCTACCACATTTTCCTTACTAGGTTGATACTTAATGGTGCAATCATAATCATTGATTAGCTCCATCCAACGACGTTGCCGCATATTCAGCTCATTCTACGAAAAGATGTACTTCAAGTTCCTATGATCTGTAAAGATCTGACACACTTCTCCATAAAGATAGTGTCTCCAAATCTTTAACTCATGGACCACCACTTCCAACTCCAAATCATGTGTCAGATAGTTCTCCTCATGTTTCTTAAGCTGTCGTGAATCAAAAGAAACCACATGATCTTCCTACATCAGCACATAACCTAAGCCTTTCTTGGAAGCATCACAGAAAACAACATAGCCCTTCCCAGGTTCTGGAAGCACTAGCACTGGAGCACTAGTCATCTTCTCCTTCAAACTTTGGAAAGATTGTTGACATCGATCATCCAAAAAAAAAGGTACATCCTTCCTGGTCAGCTTTGTCATCGGCAACATGATTGCATTGAAGTCCTTGATAAACCTCCAGTAGTATCCCGCCAAACCCAGAAAACTACAAATTTCCATCGGCGTCTTTGGTTGCTCCCAATCTGCAACTGACTCCACCTTTTTAGGGTCCACCCGGACTCCTTTTGCAGATATCACATGACCTAAGAAAGTCACTTCCTTCAACCAGAACTCACATTTTCTGAACTTGGCGAAATACTGATGTTGGCAAAGAAGAGTCAATCCTTGTCGAAGATGTCGCTCATGCTCTTTCTTGTCCCGACTATAGATCAAAATGTCATCTATAAAGACTACACCAAACTGATCTAGGAATGGATGGAACACTTGGTTCATCAGTTCCATGAAAGTAGCAGGTGCATTGGTTAGCCCAAACGGCATAACCACAAACTCAAAGTGACCATACATTGTCCTAAACACTGACTTAGGTATGTCGTCCACCTTAATCCTCAACTGATGATATCCAGACTGTAGGTCAATCTTTGAGAACATTGTAGCGCCACGCAGTTGATCGAAAAGATCATCTATCCTTGGTAATGGGTACTTATTCTTGATCGTGACTTTGTTCAACTGCCGGTAATCTATACAAAACCACATCGACCCGTCCTTCTTCTTAACGAACAACACTGGAGCACCCCAAGGTGACGTGCTCGGTCTGATGAAACCTTTCTCCAACAACTCCTGTAACTACTTCTTCAACTCTGCCATCTCTGCTGGAGCCATCCTATATGGTGTCTGTGCAGTGGGTTGTGTTCCTGGTACCAGATTGATCTCAAAATCAATCTCTCAGGATGGGAGAACACCAGGGAACTCATTAGGAAACACATCCGCAAACTCTCAGACAACTGTTACCTCCTCAAGGCTAGGACCTTTCGCCTTGGTATCCACAACGTGAGCTAAGAAAGCCTTACAACCTTTTCACAGCAACTTTTCTGCCATCATCACTGACACTAGACATGTCGGAAGAATCTTCCTATCTCCTTGGAAGATCCACTTCTCTCCGTTGTCATTAAACACCGCCTACTTGGAACCACAGTCTAATACAACCTTATACTTCTCTAAGTTATCCATCCCAAGGATCACATCGAATCCATGCATATCAAGTGGTATAAGATTCACTTATATACTGTGTCCTGAAAAAGATAAGACACAAGATGGACACTCCTCTCGAAGCATCGAGGAACCATCAAGAGGGGTTTCTAACAACAGGCTATCTTTCTTACAACTAATAGGTAAAGGACAGTTATCAAGCAGACTATGTGTGATAAAGGAGTGTGTAGCACCAGGGTCAACCAAAACAGATATAAAGCAAGAAGAAGACAAATTAGAATGTAATAACTCCATCTGACCTGTCACCACTCACCAGTTAACTAGTGCCTCCGGCTGACTCATAGCATAGAATCGAGATGTTGCTTGTTTTCCACGTCCTTTGCTTCCTTAAGAAAATGATCCCGCTTGCGACGCTTGACCACGTCCTCGCCCTCTGCTACCACGGGGCTACTGTCTATCTGATCCTTGTTGATTCTATCTCAGCTGTTGTGTTACCTCAACGTCTCTTCTTGGACAATTTGACTTTAACTGCCCCATTTGTCCATAGTGATAACATGACCTGCCTTCTGTCTACGGTCTAGATGGCTTTGTTACTGCCACAGAAGTTGTACTATGCACCCTCAATGGCGAAGAAACATAACCTCTTCCCTTACTCAGGGACCATTGTGACGGTGCATGAGAACTCTGCATCGTGGAAGGTGCTGAAAACCATGGCTTCTTGAAGCCACCAAATCTCTGTCCTTGGAACTGAGCAGGCCTTTTCCTGGTTATGGACTCCCTTTTCTCCTTAACAGATTGTTTGATCCTACGGACGGACTCCACAAATGTGGCAAACCGCTCCCAATTCTCTAAAGCAGTAGTAGGTGTCAACAGCTCAACACTTAAACCTTTCTCAAACCGCCTGATCTTCTCATCATCTGTCGCCGCCAGGTGAGGACAAAACCGCAACAAGTCCATGAACTTGGCTTCATACTCAGTGATGCTCATCGTTCCTTGGTGTAGACACTCAAACCTATAGATCTTCTCATCCAGATACGTCTTCAGAAAGTATCTGCTGACGAACTCTCGCCAGAAGATCTCCCAATTGATCTCCTCACTAGGTCGCTTCTCCTTTTCAATGGCCCAGTAGTGGCCAGCACTACCCTTCAGAAGGTAGACAGTGTGCTTTACTTTGTCCGCTTCGAGGATGTCGAGGATCCAGAAGGCCTTCTCAAGACCTGTTAGCCACATATCTGCATCCGTTGGATCAGCCATCCCAGCATAATCTGAAGCTCCTACTCGGTGAAGCTGCTCAAAGGTCTTCCCAATACTTGATGCTTCACCATGGGGAGCATGTGCTCTTGGCTGAGGCACTGGAAACCCTTCCACCATGTGATTCATCATAGCCATCAACTGCCCCATAAGATGTTGGTAGGTAGGATTTTTGAGAATGGTTGGGTCAAGTTGGGGGACCTCAGGCACCCGATCTTCATGTGCCTACCCTCCTACTCCATCAACTGATGCAGCATCGCTACTCTCGGTAGCATGTTCTTCATGGTTTCCAGACATCTTTAAGCTTTATCTTCCGCTGAGAGCAGAAGGTTATTGTAAGAAAATCAGGAAAGCTCACAAGCACAGACACAAACCTAGTCCTAGATCCCTGTAAACTCAGTGAACCTAGAGCTATGATACCAAACCAACTGTGACACCACACCATCACACTGACAACGAGATGACACACAAAAATGTACAGAGCCTCGTATTATCGAAAACACGGGTTAATTGAAACCGATTGCGGAAAGCATACATGAGAGTACTTTTGCATCCAGATCTTACAGAGAAACATGTTATATAAACATTCACAAGCCTTGTTATAGGTACACAGATTATCGGAACTAGCTGTACCATTCGTACTAGAGTTCAACACATGTTTATACATACATAACGACAACATATGGCCAGAAGTAGGTTATACAAAGATTGCAACTGCAAGACATCGTGAAACATCGTCAAAACACCTTCGAGGACCTAAGAGTACAGGGATGACTTTAGGACTCTACAAGACCACCAAAATAGTAGCATGTCCACCTCTTGCCTTCTGCTATTCTTCTTGTTGCTCGGCCGCAACCTCACGACCACCCCTGGGTCTAGGGCGATCACCTAATAAGGGTGTAAACCAGCAGGGTGAGACACACAGTCCCAGCGAGAAACATAACTCCCCTCCGAAACTATAAAACCTTAGAAGGTTAAAACAAATACCAGCAGATAACTCATAAAGCGTATAACAGGAGCAGCATACTGAGCAAGGCTATTAATAGCATCAAGCTTACCAAGATATCTGGGATACATATAACTGTGTATTCTTTATGGAACATGATTGATAAGATAAGCTTTATAAAAACTTATTACAGAATATAAGGATCGTACACATATATGCATGGTGTAACTAGATCAGCTATATAAGCAAGGCCTCAAACAATGTTATGTGTTCTGCTCTAAGCAAGATATACCATTCGGCTGGATTACATTTTATTATGCCCTGAGGAAGTGAGCCTTCCCTACTCAAATCCAACCATTGGTTGTGAAGCCCAATCTGGTGCCATACAAGGTCTAAGGAGATCCGGACTCCAAGACCTCACCTTCCCATGGTCAGTACATGAATCATCAAGCAAGACCACAGTCTTATGCTTATAGGACTCAGCCTCTGGGTTAGCTACGCAAGCTACCCATATCTCTAGCTCACCTCACCCAAGATGAACGCATCATGCTCATCATCACATATCATGAGCCATGGGCCTATTCACCATGCTCCATATGTCCTGATTCTGCAACCACAGTTGCACTCAACCCTCCTATTTTAGGCCAGGGGAAACCTCGCATATTCAACAATATGCGCTCCAGGTAATCCCGCAGGATAAACATGTTTCACCATTACCAAATACTGATAGCAATGGATCTATGGCCAGGGAAAACTACATGATATGTTCGTCTATAATTGATTAGTATACTTTAAGCCAATTGTTGAGGCAAAACAAAGCATAACATAGCCTTATAGAATTACATCATTATTGTCATCAACATACTATCTTGGGACCTCAATCCCTCATGATATCAACCACTGCATCTCAAGGCATCATAATCATGCATCAGTATCCTGGGAATGTATCCCTTATCTCATCATCAGAGGATAACACCTCAACTAGGCACTCAACCTTATATCAGGTCCTTAGACCTATCAACTTGTTATTTCATTAACAAGGATTATCATCACATTGTGCTAGTCAAAGCACATATACCTCATACTTCTAACCAAGCTATGAATCCAAATGAAATGCATGCATGGTTGGTGCACACATCCACAAAGATAACTGAAGCCATCATGGTTTAACAAGATTATTATTATACTATCAAGAATAAAGAAGCATCCATAAGTATATCACACATAAGCTTTATCATTTGTAGTATTATTATCAATCATGGGCATATATTATGCCTTATACTTGTGACCATATGCATGTGTCATATCAACATGTGTAGCAACATCATATGCTTCCAAGCTTCCTGGTTCAAAATCTATTATTTTAACTTATCAACATATTTGCAGGATTCAAGGTGATCACATCATTTCTCTTGTATTATCATTATTAAAAGAGAACCATCAACTATATATATTCTGAGTTATCCAAACCCTCACCAAAACTCCTGCAACCCTCACTATACAACGACATCCCTCATCAAAGGGTGTACCCAGTATAGCAATACCCTTACCAAAGGTATAACGGCTAGGATTTCCAACCCTAAGGCAACTCACCACCATATCGGCCAAACACTGCACATCCTCTAACATGCATCAAGGTTCCATTAGCACTCATGGTGTTGGGAAGCCATCACCAAGGTATAACATGCAGCACTACCATGGTTATCGGCCAAGGGTTAACATGTACCAAGCTAGGGTTAGGGTTAGGTTTCACTATTGTCTAACTTTCATCATTTGCCATATCGACCAAAGGGGTGTCGCCCAAGGCTTCCCTATTGTGCAACCATCTCAGTTTCATCTAAGGGTTAACCCTATCGGCCAGGGTACCCATGACACCCAAGAATGGTGTCGTGCATGGCCATGAAGCATCATAACGGCCAGCATCTAGGGTTAGCATGTCGGGCATAAAGCCCTATCGCCCAACACTTCATATAATACCAAGCTCAACTAAGACATGGTGGTATCGGCCAAAGCCATCATGGGCACCATACCATATCACCCAAGCTCATCCAAACAAGGATAACGACCAAGGTTGTGTCGGGCACCAAGCTATCAAAGCCTACCGGCCAAGACCATGTCGGGCACTAAGCTAACTTCACATAACGGCCAAGATCATCTTACGACAAGGGGGGGTGCATCGGGCATCCTCTATACATGGTGTATTGTCCAAGACTTAACCCTAATGAGGGTATCGGGAAACATACTCAAAATGTCACCCAGGAAACACATGTCGGCTAAGAGCCCATCCAAGGTTCTAGCAACCATTTCTTCCAAACCTTAACTCTAGGGTGGATAGGGGATATCGGGCACCAAGGTAAAACTATTACCAACTCATCATATGGTCCAAGGGTACAACTCCAAACAAGGCTATCGGGCAGCACAACTCCAAGGTCATAACATGCAAGGAACGACCCTACAAGATCATCTTCAACCTCAAGCACGAGGGCACCAAACCCTAATGATCAAGAAGGTCGGCTCACCTCTCAACAACCAAGAGAGAGGGGTTTTGCACAACCTCTATCACAAATCGGGCAACCACATGGATCCTCTTCAACATAGGTCATCATCTATCCAAAAGCTCACCTCTCTCATCCATGGTGAGAGGAGGGTGTTTCTCAAGCAACTAGAATATAAGCTCACCTCTCAACCTAATCGAGAGAGAGGTATTGCCCATATTACTAGAGCTCAAACTCACTTCTCTAGACCAAGGAGAGAAAAGAGTGTTTCTCAATAAGAAAACCCTAAACCATGGATCGGCCAACTAGTTGTAAAGGCATATAGACCATCAACAACATCATGCTCAATATATCCATAAGATCAACAACATGTACTAGAGCAAGATACATAACATGCTATGGCCGATCATCAACATATATGAAACATGCAACGTAGAGAAGGTAGTATAGCTAGGGTTAGAAGTTATGTAACCCGCCTTAAGCAAACTCCTCAAGATCCAAAGCTCCAAGCTTTAAGATCCAAGCTCCAATCACACTACTTCGGCCACCTCAAGAAATGGAACAAGAAGCATAACCACCATGGCTGAAGATTAGATAAGATGGAGAAGAAGATGCTAAGGAGAGAGGGAAGATGCTTTCCAAGGAAACAAGATCCTCCTAGGGTTCGGCCACCAAGCTAAAGGAAGGAGAAGGGAACTCCTTCAAGGGGATCAGCCACCAACCTTATCTCTTCCAAGGGTATCGGCCACCAAGGTTGCAAGGGATAGGTTTATCGCACACACAAGGAAGAGAGGAGAAACAAAGAGCTAAAGGGTTCCTAAGGAAGAGAAAGGCAAGGTATATATAGATGGGGGTCAAGGTTAAACCAAGGCAAGGTGTCACCTTACCAAGGGACACTCGTCCATACATTTTACCACCTTGCAAAACTCATGCACATGCCATGCCACTACTCCCCCAAGGGTCAGCAACATGTCCAAGCTATGGTGATACAACCAAGGAAAGAAGGTCAACAAAGGTCAAAGGCTGACACACCACTCCTCCATGGCCGACACACCCCCATGGGAGATACCCCATGGCCGACACAAAGCACCCTTTCCCGATACATGGATCAACCAAGCAAGGTAAGGCCCAAACAAGGGGAAAACAAGACCCAAAAGAGCTCAACCAAGCCCAAAACAACTCAAGGCACGAGCCCAAACCTTCCTCTCAACTCTAGAGGAAGAAAAGAGAGAGAAAGACATCTCTCAAGGTGAAAAACTTGCTCTTCAACCTTAACTCAAGTTATTTTGCAAGTAGCACCTCCAGCTCTCAACTAAGCACAAGCAAACCCTAATCATCACTAAATATGATTAGCAAACAACCAAGCACAAGGTTTAGGCAAAACAAACAGGGTAAGCCCAAAACGAAGGTCAGGGTCCTTACACTCTTCTAGCCTCCATCTAAACTAGGCAGTTGTATCTCATCCAGAGCATCCATTACCACTTCACATCCTTAGGTGTTAGGTAAAGTTGAAGACATACACCTCCATGTATTCCACTTATTACCTCATCTTAGCTCTAAGTCTATCTTCATCAAGAAACTCTTAGCGTATTCTCTTGGTTTTTCGAACTTAAACTTGTATAACTCATAGCTCATGATAAAAACATCCTCATAAGATGACTACATTATTCCTCTTAGTGTTTGTAAACCATTCATGTATCATTCACTCCACCAGGGTATGTTATCCTCTCTGTCCTCATACCTCATAGCAACATTCCAACTCACATCACCTTTTATCCTTGGTGTATGGCATGCATATTGTCCTATCTCTCACTCCCATAACAAGAGGAAATAAGCATTTGTCTGCAGTCCAAATACAGAGTTCTTCCTATTCCAAGAGTAGAGATGGTGCATCCCACCTTTCCAGTACACCTTTGAATCTAAGTTAAAATGTGCATCTTATGCCTCTACATCACAATCTTCTTGATATCAAAGTTACTTCCATGGAAACTGATCTCGAACCTACTTGGGTCCACACACAATACTTGGTCATCTCCTCTAGGTCTATAGGGTGTCGGTACTTTTGGGGTCATCCCTCTTCCCTTATGCATCCAGAGAGTGCCCTACTCATCCACCCTTTGGGTCCCATGAGTTCATGAAGGTGATCAATCTCCTAACCCATGGCCCTCAGATAATGATAGATGTTACCTCCCGACCATATGGTCATCTGCAACTAGGGAATTAGGCAACTCCTACTTCCATCAGTCTTATCCCTACCTGACCCTAGGATAGAGTTAGGATTCTATTATAGTACATGTCCAGATTAGAACCTTACCCAAGCCTTCATCATCTCCCTCTCTACATTCATGGGATGACTTTCATCCTTTCATAGGGGTCATGGCAACTTGCCTACCTTGGTTAGGCTCCATACTAGTTACCTCCATGGTAACACATCCACATGCACATAGAGATGGTTATTTATGGGTCTACAGGTTCATTCTCATACTATGCACTTTCCACATAGCTTCTCAAGATCCTATGAGACCTTTTTATGTTTCCTCAAAACCCACAAAGCCGGTATACACCCTACCAAAGGGTCCCTTTCCAAGGGTGGGAGGAAACTACAAATCTTGACAACAAGGTCACAAACATCCTTAGGGTTTATATTCATGTGAGCATGTTTAACCCAACAGCTACTAAGGCACAAGCAGACCACCTACTAAACCCTGCTAGGTCATACTTATTATCATCCTCAACATTAGATCAAGATCATAGCTTCCCATGTCATCCACTTAGTTGTGAGGGGTTCATCAAACATACCTTTAAACTTAAGGGGTTCCCTCTCCTCTAACCATGAGGAGTACCATGCTCGAATCTACAGAAACTCAAATCTCATCATGAGAATCAGGTACACCACTTCCCCTCTTAGGCCTAAGAACCCTAGGTTCATTTCTTTGATGTCCAACTGTCTGCTCAACCTCTTAACTACAACCAAACAGGTACAGGGTATGACATGCACTTCATGTCATCCTTCTACTCAAGCAACACTTCAGAGTTGAGTCCTCCTAAAGGATAATCAACAAGTTACAAGGCCTCACAACCTGTTACTAAACCTATCCAGGTATAAGGAACTCTTCTTCTCATCTATATCATAGGTACAGAGGTACCAGTAGACTCATCCTCTCTCTAGGGTTTGGTTCCTCTCATGGAAACTAGGACATTATCAGCCTCCAGGGGTCAAGCATAAGGCAACCACTATCATCCACTTAGGTCGCATCCTCCTCAACTCCCAACTGTTCCTCTTATCTTGGAATCTAAGCTTCTAACCTTCTTACTTGGGTCCTGCTCTCTCTCTCTCTCTAGAGCTACTCCACAACCAGCCTTATTACCAAAGGTCCTCTCTCCATGAAGGTGGATCAAGCTCACAAGCATACCCCTACATGGGTGAAGCCCATGTTCAAACCTATGTTTGCTTGAGGTTATCCCTAGCCCCTTTATGCTTATCTCATCAGCTTTCCAACATACTGCCTTGGCCACAGTTTTAGCATGACTGACGTACTATGGGTGCCTACTATTCCATGCTCATATAAGCTCATGGGGTTTCCATGGTTTCTTCTCTATCCTCATCAAAAAGGAGCTATCCTTAGTTCTAGCCTACACGACCCTTCCCAGGGTTGGGTCACCAAAGGTACTAGGTCATCCAACCTCTCATGGCTCATATGGCATCCAAGGCATGTCCATACAAACACCTGGTCTACCATGACATCTAAATCATCATTCCATCTCTCTCTCTAACCTTCACTTAGGGTTAGGGTTAACATCATTCTCAGAGGATATGCTAGGTCTCTACCTTTAATGGAGGTCTCTTCCTCCAAGACTAACTCTTTCTACTTATCCTCCTGACAAGAAGGTCTAGCCTCAGGTCTCTCCTAAGGGCAATGACAACTCATGTCATATGACCTAAGCATGTATCTATTCTTTTATGCTTATTCTATTAAGCTTATGTCCATGACATCTTATTTACATGCTTTTTTTTAATTGGTGGAGGATTCCTTAAACCTTATCAACCTTACCCATACCTCAAGAGGGTGAGGAAAAGAGAGAAAACCCTAATCCTTATAATCCTTAACAGCATTTGTGTTGAGAAGGGATGAACAAGATGAGAGAGTCCTAAAGGTATCTTATTTCGAGTCAAATCATGAGACATTGGCCAGGCAGTCACACTAATCTGGGAGTCCTCATATTGTGACTAGCGGTGCGGAGGAAAATCTTTCCAGCCCCCAGACGTGATCCTTTTCTAGACACCTCTGTCTTTCGAAAAATCCTCTAATAACTCCCTTGGGTTCTACAGATTTTGTAAAATTTAATAATTATTAAAGATTAAATGAGGAACCTATGCTCTTATACCAAATGTAACGACCCCGCCACCCAGTAACCCCCAGCTAAGGGAGACCAAGAGGTCAGAGCCGTTATCCCAATGTTCTGGATCAAAGGTTTGACAAATAATCAATAATAATTATCAAATTCTACCAAACTAAACTGAAAGGATGTAATAAAATTTAAACTTTTCATACCTTCTTCAAAAACTTGGATATCTACTTCTATCCACATGGAGTCTATTCTAACTAATCCTCCTTTGAACATTAATTCATATTTAATTCCACATATGCCACTTTATTGTTGGTTCTTTTCACTTGTACCTAAAACTCCGACAAACAAAACGTTGGTAAGCATAAAGCTGGTATGTGGGGGAAACAATAATCATGCAATTAACCATAACAACATATTGTAGTCAATTATAGTTTAACAAACAACTTTATGTTTTAAATATAACTGCACGATCCATACATATCCTATCCTCTGTGTTGTCCCTACAGTGGACCTGGATGCTACCTTCCTTATGGTAGATCCCCATTAAACCCCTCATGATCCTACCTAATAGGTGAATCAATTTCTAGGGTTGAGTCACATGGCACTACCCATAGGTAGCCCACTCCTTAACTCATGGTGTGCTAAAGAGTCTCATGGCACTACATGTAGGTAGCCCAATTTCTAACTCATGATAACCTAGACCTTGCTCTAGGTTACCCTTTTTAGCATATGCATAGCCATAGAGGAGGATCCAGATCTAAGCCAGTTATATACATATACATTTATAGTGATAATCATAGTCACTTTATAGTTGCATGAAATAAAAGTCATCCAAGAAGTTTTTTTCAATCAACCAATAAAATCTCCGAGAATCGTCGTGAAACTAAGGCATTTATTCATAAACATAATCACATACCTATCAAGCTGATTTGAGATAGAATCATCCAAGAAGGGAAATCCAATCAAGTAAGTACAAGAATCCTAAAATCACATACAATTCCTTTTTATCAAAATCTATTCAAACCATCTTGCTACTTAAGGTCTCTATTCCTTTTTAGGATTTCTACCTCTTTTAGGGTTTACTTTGCAATTAGGGTTTTTACTTCATTTTACTCTTTTAATCCCTAACTTCTCATCAATCCTTCATGAAAGTTATTAAGGTATTTATCCACAATTAGAAACCTTTATACTCAAAATAGCTTAGAAACATCAAATCTTAGCTTTATTCATGATTTTGAATAATTAAAGCCATTAAGAGTCGCATTTACCAATATTAGGGTTTCAAGGCCCCTTAAAGCATATTCATGCATATGAAACTCTAAATTAAACTAATTACTTGTAAACTTCATCCTTTTTATTCTTAAGGTACCTTTTTACACTTAACATGTTAATATCGACTTTAATCATCCATTAAACCCTACGAAACACATTAATCATTTCAAAATAGGGTTTCTTAATCATTATATCATTAAAGTTGATAACTTCCATCACCTTTCGAATTGCAAAAGAAATTAGATACTAAAACCATTTTTAATGAATGCCTCTCATTTTTCTGAGCAAAATTCATATATTATGCATATCCATCTGAGCTACAATTATTTAGATATGAATTATGTAAAATTGACTTACTTTGGGCCAATAGGAAGGTGACACGTAGCCTCTATAATGCAACGTTGCTTTGCAGCTTGAAAACATTTCGAAAGTACATCTTTCCCCTTGGTTAAGTTAAATGTTTCCTTAGCCCGTAGAGGGAAAAATGGTCCAACGCACATCTTCCCTTCTTCAACCTCGAGCAACTTGATTGCAACCACCCTAGTCGTCGATCTGCAGCCTTGGTGTGGTCCTTGCTCCCGATTCTGGATCCAACCAGCACCAGAAAGGGTTCCTTTCCTCCCGCCACCCTCCGCCGCATTTACAGGGCTCCATGCTCCTATTGCGGTGGCCGCTCCCAAGCGGGATAAGCATGCGACTGCCGCTGCAACTGTAGAAGGTCGGCAGCAGTTGCGCAAAGCCGAGGTCAAAGGGACAGTAGTTGATCGATGTGGGGTGATCGTGGAGGATTCCCGCCTCAAGCAAGACCACAAAATGAACATTTTTAGTTCCAGGGATAGATCCCTACTCTTGTCTAGGGTTTTCTTTCAAAGAAGGAGAAGAAGAAGAGAGGGATATGTGGAACTCCTTAGAACTCGTCCCTAGGCTCTACCCCTTATATAGGGGAGGGTATCCACACCCCAAGACGTTCATACAAGGGAAAACAAATCCCTTTCCTAATAGGAAACCATATTCCTTCATAGTGAAGAAATCTTCTCTCTCTTACTTATCTTTTTACATTCTTTATTACTTGGATATTTAGGAATATGAAAATCCTCTCCCTTACTCTATTTATTCTTGCCTTTTAATTCATTGGCCATGAAAATCAACTTCCTTAAAGCAATTAACATCCCCTTTTGAGAATAACAAAAAGTCATTAATTATGTAGCAAATTATCCTCTTATTTTGTATTTATTGATTTTATCTTTCTTTCTCTCCATTGGGTCTCCTTGGACCCCAAGAAACTCTAAATTTCGAAATCCTTTTTAATGGATACTCATTATCCTTCTAGATGCATCTATATTCATTATTTCATATTATATTGTTTGTTTCTTATTAGAATATCTCTTTTTGAGGATTTCTCTTTTTCTTTCTTTTTATTTTCCTCATTGGCATTCCTTTTAACATTAGGAATCCTTTGGATACAAAAATCCACCAAGGATAACTCAATTATACCTATTTCACTTATTTTCCACATTTTATCATTATTTTCAATTTCTTTCTTAATAAAGAAATATTTAATTGATCTTTTCGTTTCTTATTGCTTTCTTTTTGCAACTTTGGACTCATTGGAACCCAAGGAACCCAAGAGGCACGAAATCCACCTTTGTATTACATACTTTTGCCTTCTACAGGTTTCTACATTTTTCTTTTCTCCATTTCTTATTAATAATGTAGTTCCTTTTGTCTCTTCCTTGTTATTGGGCCCAATATCCAATAAAGCCCACAAAACAATCACCAAGGCTATTGTAAACAAAATCCATTTATTCCAAACAAATTATATCATTATTTGTTCAAATATCTTTAATATGAGAAATTACATTTCTCACCAAATGAACCCAAAAGTTGGGGTTGTAACAATTAAGTTGGTATACATGGACTCCCTTAGGCAATGCGATACATGTCTGGCCAGACCTAGGGTTTTCCTAAAGTAATATCTCCTCTAAGCTTATCATCTCTAAGTTTGTTCACTTATGATTTCCTTGCTAAAATAACCTATAAGGAACTTCCTTCCTCATCTAAATTTAAGGTTTTTGAGAATAAGTGTGATTAAGACATCCTCCACCAATTAATATACATGCAATGTGGGAATAGTGATAAAGTTAAGAAAAATATTTTGTGGGTTTGTCCTTGTAGGGGTAAACCCTAGATGGAACTAGGATTGATTTAGAAAAACCCTAAGTGGTTCAAGTGATATAGAAACCCTATGATGTAGGGTGTATTCCCTAAACCTAACCCTAAAACCTAATCCTGGGTAATGGGAGTAGTGTGGGTAAAATAAAAACCCTACCCAAATAAACCCTAAGTAATGGAAAGAGGAAAGAGAAAACACAATGAGTTTGTATACCCTAATATTCATGTACATGGTACATAGAGTAATACATTCATGATGTATGTGAGGGGATTTGAATATGTAAGATAAGACATAAGTAATCAATGGTTACATAAAAATGAATATAAGACCGTCAATTCAACTTTTAGGGTTGATGTCCTGACCTGGGGTAAGTCAATCAAAAAATGGGGAAAGGACCTATGTGGGAGGCAAAACCCTAAAATTGTGAGGCTAGGTTGTCGATAGAAAACCTAACCTACTCTTATTAGGCACACTAACACAAAAATTACCCCCACACATGTACGAGTAAGAGGTAGTCATGCACGAGTAAGAGGTAGTCATGCACCTAATGAGGGTTTAGTTCTAGATCAGATGTCTAAAGCCTTGTTGGAATATGTGATAGAAGGAACATATGAAGGATGTGGATATTATATGATCTAAGTTTCATATAATGAGTTAATGTGGTTTATGATGATCTCAGCCAGATTTTAGGTTTGAATATTTGACATAAGATTGGTGATGCAAGTATGTGTGATTCTTTGAGATAAGATAAGATAAGATAAGATAAGAAGTGAATTAGTGAGAGCCTCCATAATTTCTACAAAGGAGGACCTCTAGTTTTATGAACAATTATGGGGTTAAATCTAGAGAGAGTGAGACACAAAGGGAAAATGTTAGAATCCTAAACTCCAAGGTATGATAAATTATGAGAAATATTTTTTAAACTACACTACTTTGGAGTGAATGAGTTGAGTTTCTTTCTGCATGATTTCTATAGTCTTGTCATACCTAGGTGTCCTTAGAGGACCAAACCCTAGAGATAGAGAAAAAGGATGCTTACGTATATGTGAATATGATATGACTACCTACCATCTAGGTGAGAGAAATAGAGTCCCAAGATCCTAAGGATGTCAGGAATGTTAGTACATTATGAAACCTCATGCTCGAGTTGGTGGTTCCCAGCCTAGGACTCTAGTGGTTGTAAGATATTTCATGGTTAGATATCTATTAAGGGAATGATATGTCATGTTTTGTTTTGTTTTGGTTTGTGCTTGAGTGGATAGATTTTGTGACGTTAATTGATGTCGATGAGGTAGACCTAAGAACCCTAAACCAAAGAGGGAAGACAAAGCTAGTACATGTAATACTCATATAATTCAGTCAGTTCATAGAGATTGAGCTTCACGCCGACCTAAGGTAATGGGTTAAGGAAACCTCAATTGGATTTCTAATAAATGTTTGACAAGTCACTCATATAAGTTTGTTTAGCACAACCATAATATAATGTATCTATGAAAATGATCTATCCTTGAGATACGATATTGATATGATGTATGGAATTCTTAGAAATGGTTTAATAGTTCACTATCTATACCTGGATAGCCATATGCATGAATCATAATAATGTGAAATAGATGGATAATCTTTGGGTGAACCTTTAGTAAAAGTTTACAACCTAATATGAGAAGGTGAAATGAGATAAGATTCATGATAAATAGTGAATGTGGTTGTACCTGGCGTGATAAATATGTAGTATTCAAATTTATCTTATTCAACATACACTTTACATCCTACTTGACCTGCTATATAGTGTGCGTATGTTATATGTGTACACAATCCTTGTCATATGGTATTGGATGAAATAATTGTTCTTGTATGCAATCTTGCTTGATTTATATATATATATATATATATATATATATATATAGAGAGAGAGAGAGAGAGAGAGAGAGAGAGAGAGACTTCACAGATGAAACGTAAGGTATTTGTTCCATTATATATAAGCACTTCTCTCATGGATAGTAAAGTGTTGGAAATAAAAATACTTTGACTCTTTTGTAGTAAAGTACTTGACATCGATTCAACTCTCAGGTAGTAAATTCATGTATGATATAATGGAAAATATGCCTAAAAGACATGCATCTATATTTTTATATGTTTTTTTACCTTTTGTGTTACAACCCCAATTTTGGGTTCATTTGCTGAGAAATGTAATTTCTCATATTAAATATAAATAAATAAATAATGATGTCTTTTGATTGAAGGCATGAATTTCATTTACAATAGCCTTGATGATTTCTTTGTGGGCTTTATTGGCTATTGGGCCCAATAACAAGGAAATTTAATTAGTGAAAGAATAATTGAATATTGGAAAAAAAAAATGTGGAAAACTCTAGAAGGCAAATCCAAAGAGGGATTTCGTGCCTCTTGGGTTCCTTAGGTTCCAAGGAGTCCAAAGTTGCATAAAGAGTGCAATAAGAAAAGAAAAGATCAATTAAGTATTTCTTTATTAAGAAAAAAATTGAAAATATTGATGAAATGTAGAAAATAAGTGAAAAGAGGTATAATTGAGTAATCCTTGGTGGAATTTCGTATCCCAAGGATTCCAAATGATAAAAGGAATACCAATGACGGAAATAAAAGAGAAATAAAGAAAAATCCTAAAAAAGAACTATTTTAATAAGAATAAAACAAGATAATGAAGGATAATGCATTTAGATGCATCTAGAAGGATAATGAGTATTCCTTAAAAAGGAATTTCTAATTATTAGAGTTTCTTGGGATCCAAGGAGTCCCAATAAAGAAATAGGAAAGAGAAGATACCTATAAAAGAAAATAAGAGAATAATGTAATACATTATTAATGAATTTTGGTGGCATTGCTAAAAAGAAAGCATTTCCTACTAAAGGAAAATAGAAATATGTGGCCAATGAATTAAAAGGGGCAAGTATAAAGAAAACGAAAGAGGAATTTCGAGTTCCTAATATCCATATAATAGGGGATATCCAAAGGGTAAAGAAGAGGGAGAAAGCTTGCTTTTAAAGAAGGAATTAGATTCCTATTGGGACAAGATCTTGCATCTCGGTAGATGCACATCTTGGGGTGCGAAAACCCTCCCTTATATAAGGGGTTGGCCTTCTGGTTCGAGTCCCAAAAAGAGATCTCACACGTATCTCTTCTTTCTCTTCTTGTTCTTCCACGTTCAAACCCTAACCTGAGAAGACGGCTCTATCTCATGCACAGCGAGTGATCATGTGTAGTCAGGATGGAGGGTGGATGCCCACACGTTTGGGGAGGCGCTTCGCCATCGTGGCCCTTCCCTAGGCTAGTCGCAGTAGCCGCAGCACTACTGCTATGGCAGCCGTGCACAACAGGCGTGTCCAGGCCAAATTGGCCGCCATGGCCAAAAATTGAGGCACCCAGATGAGCGCGGATGGAAGACGGAGGTAGGGGGAATATCCTCGGTGGCCGCCGAAGCCAGGAGTGATGAAGGGCAGTCGCGTCTTGCTGTAGTTCGGGGCCAAGACTAGGTTTCCCAAGGTTGAAGACAACTTGGAGTGTGTTGGACGTTTCTACCCCCGCGTGCTAAAGAAACTGGTCGACTTAACCAAGGGAAAAAGTGACCTTTAGAAATGTTTCGGAAATCAATCGCAAGAGCTTTCATTGGTAAAGGAGGCGACGTGGCGCTCTTCGATTGGTCCAGAGTAAGTGAATTTCATTAAATTCATAACGTTTTAATGGTAGCTCGGTTGGGGATATATAATACATGAATCTTGCTCAGAAAAACATGAGGAATTCAATAAAATTACTAGCAGATACTACTTTCACTTCTAGTTCGAAAGATAATGGAAGATGTCAACTTTAATGTGTTAATGTTTAAAGAACCCTTTTTTGAGATTAATAATACATTTATAAGGGTTTAATGGATGATTAGAGTTTGTATTAACCTGTTAATGATGAAAGGGCACATTAGGAACAAAAAGGATGAACTATGCATATAATTAGTTTAATTTCGAGTTTCATGTGCATAAATAATACTTTAATGGGCCTTGAAACCCTAATGTTGGTAATTAGGACTACTAATGGCTTTAATTATTTGATTTCATGTATAGAACTGAGTTTTCATGGTTATAACATATTTCGAGCATTAAAGTTCCTAAATTGTGGATAAATAACCTTAATATAGAAATTAGGGTTTTTGAATGAATCAAGATGGAATTTATGACAAATAGAGTTTGTATGTGAATTCAAACATAATGAACTTAGAATTGACGATAAAGGAGCATAAGGATCTTGTTATATATTAAAAGGATGAAAATAGTAGCTTTAATGTAAAAGAGGTTTAATGAGCTTAATTAATGGTTAATTATGCCTTTAATCTGAAACTGAGGATTAGATGTTGAAATTATTAGGGTTGGTAATCAATTGCGTTAAATTTGGGTTTGAAATAGTAAAAGATGAAGAGAAACCCTAATTGCAATGGAAACCCTAAAAATGGACTAGAAATCCTAGGAAGCTAGCTAGATTTAATAGATCTTAATGACATGAGTAATAAAAGGAAATTGTATAATTGTTTCAGGATCTTATTGAATGCTTTCTTGCCCATTGATTGATTGGATTATTTCTATCTCACATCAACTTGACAGGTATTTGGTTACGCCTATGAGTATCCTGAATTAGTTTCTCTTATGTGAATATGACTATCACATAAGAGATGTGCCTACTAGCTCAGATCCTAGTCCCCTCTATAGCCTAATGGATTGACCTAGTACATGGCTACCCATGGGGTAGGCCCATCAGGTCATTGAATGACTTAGTACATGGCTACCAATGGGGTAGGACCATCAAGTCATCATGAGTCAGGGATTGGGCTACCTTTGGGTAGGGCCATGTGACTCCATAACCCTAGGAATTGGCTACATGTGTGGTAGTACCATGGGGTTAAGGATCTACCATATGAGAGAGGTAGTATCCATGTCCACTGTAGGGACGGTATAGAGATAGGGGATAGGCAAGGATTGAGTTGTATTGCTTAAAATGTAATCTTGGATGTTAAATGATATTTGGTTGAGTACATTGTTAACATAGTTGCATAATTATTGTTTCCCCCACATACCAACTTCTCACTGACTGAGGTTTTGTTTGTCGGCGTTTTAGGTACAAATGAAAAGAACAAACAGTAAAGTGGCATATATGGAACTAAATGAGAAATAATGTACACATGAGGATTAGTTAGATTAGTATCTTCATGGATAGGAGTTTAGAAATCCCATCTTTTAAAAGGTAAGTAAAGTTTTTATTTTATACCAGTTTTCAGTTTAGTAGTAGAATTTCATAATTATTATTGATTATTTGTCAAACCTTTGATCCGGGTTATTAGATAACAGCTCTGATCTCTTGGTCTCCCTTAAGTGGGGGTTACCGGAAGACGTGGTCATTACAATTTGTAACATAGCATATGTTCCTCATCTAATCATTAATAATTATTAAATTTTATAAATTCCATAGAACCAAGGGAGTTATTAGAGGATTATCTGAAAGACTGAGGTTTCTAGAAAAGGATCACGACTGGGGGATGGCAATATTTTCCTCCACACCGCTAGTCAGAATATGAGGACTCCTAGATCTGTGTGACTGCCTGGCCAAAGTCTTAGGGTATGAATCGAAATAAGATACCTTTAGGACTCTCTCATCTTGTTCATCCCTTCTCAACTCAAATTCTGAATAAGGACCTTAAGGATTAGGGTTTTCTCTCTTCTCCTCACCCTCTTGAGGAATGGATAAGGTTAATAAGGTCTAAGGAATCCTCCACCAAATTAAATGAAAAGCATGTAAATAAGATTTCATGGACGTAAGCTTAATAGATTAAGCACAAACTAAAGGATAGATACATTCTTAGGTTGTATGACGCGAGTTGTCTTTGACCTCAGGAGAGACCTGAGGATAGACCTTCTTGTAACGAGGTTAAGTAAAGAGAGTTAGTTATGGAGATAGAGATCTCCATTAAAAGTAGAGACCTAGCACATCCTTTGAGGATGATGTTAACCCTAACCCTAAGTGAAGGTTAGAGAGAGAGATGACATGATGAGTTAGATGTCATGATAAACATGCATTGGATTCCATATGAAACATGAGAAGTTGATGACCGAGTACCTTTGGCAACCCAACCCTGGGAAGGGACGTGCATGTTTGAGCGAAGGATAGCTCCTTCATGTATGAGGTTAGAGAAGAACCTATAGAAACCTTTTGGGTTGTTGCAAGTAGGATATAGCTTGCACCCAGAGTGTGTCAGTAGTGTTGACAATTAGATGAAACCCCAAATAAGGGATCATGATGGATGGCTTATGAGATAAGCATAAGGGGTTATGGATAATCTTGAGTAAACATAAGTTGAACATAGGCTTCACTCAGGCAGGGGCATGCTTATGAGCTTGATCCTTCACGAAGAAAGGACCTCTTTTAGAGAGGTTGGTTGTAGGATTAGCTCTAGAGA
Source organism: Alisma plantago-aquatica (assembly GCA_963693085.1). Taxonomy (NCBI): domain Eukaryota; kingdom Viridiplantae; phylum Streptophyta; class Magnoliopsida; order Alismatales; family Alismataceae; genus Alisma; species Alisma plantago-aquatica. The sequence continues at coordinate 867,941,106 of OY856414.1, read as the reverse complement.
GAGAGTAGACCTCAGGCAAGAAGGTTGGAAGCCTAAAACCCCGAAACTTGAGGAATAGTGGGAGTTGAGGATGATGCGACCTAAGTGGATGATAGTGGTTGTTGTATGCTTGACCCTTGGAAGATAATGATGTCTTGGTTGCCATGAGAGGAACCAAACCCTAGAGAGAGGATGAGTCTGTTGGTACCTTTCTGCCTATGGTATAGGTGTTTACCTCCTGAGATAGGTATAAGAGTTTCTTAGACTTGAAGAGGATGAAGTAGCAAGTTGTGAAGCCTTGTACCTAGTTGGTTGTCCTGGAAGAGGAATCAACTCTGAGGTGTTGCTCAAATGAAAGGATGACATACCTTGTAAATTCTTGATTCATGGTTAAGAGGTTGAGCATGCAGTCGGACACCCAAAGGTGGACCCAGGATTTCTAGGCCTAAGGGGGGAAGCAGTGTACTTGATGCTCATGATAAGATTTGAGTCTCTATAGCTTTGAGCATGTGTAGAGGAGAAAGAAACCCCTTAAGTTAAGGGTATGTGTGATGAACCCCTCACAACTAAGTTGGTCTAATGTTGAGGACGAGAACAACTATGACCTAGAATGGTTTAGTAGGTATGCTTGTGCCTTAGTAGTTGCTGGATTAAGCATGCTCATGTGGATGCAGACCCTAAACATAAGGACGTTTGTGACTATTGTTATCAAGGTATAGTTTCCTCCCATCCTGGGAGAGGGACCCTTTTGTAGGATGTATACCAGTTTTGTTGAAGTTTCATAGGATCTTGAGAAGCTAAGTGAAGAGTACATGGCATGAGAATGAACCTATAGACCCATAGATAACCATCTCTATGTGCATGTGGATGTGTTACCATGGAGGTAACCGGTATGGGGCTTGACCAAGGTAGGCAGGTTGCCATGATCCCTATGAATGGATGAAAGTCAGCCCATGAATATAGGAAGAGAGATGATGAAAGCTTGGGTAAGTGTAAAGAGGCGAGATCACCTCTCTACTAAAATTTAAAGGAAATACAAACATCCACAATTTTAACAAAAATTTAGACTTTGAGGATGAATGCATAATATTCCAAATAAATAAGCACGATTCCAGATACATAATAAAATGTCAATAGCAGTGGAAAGAAAGAAATAACAAGCCTTCTAATGGCTTTATTGTTTATTACATCATTGCTTCTAAAAGAAAAGATAAGATAGAATAGAGGATCTAGCTATAGCAACCTAGCCATCCTTCTTGTCAAGCTAACGAACTCAGCAGAGGAATCTTCCTTCAAGCCCTTCTTTCACCTTGCTCAGCACCAACACCTGGGTGGTTGGGAAGACACCCAGCAAGAGGGAAAACAAGAAAAGTATGTGTTACTCTAACAATCTATCAAAGGCAAAGAAAGTTGTAACAAGTAAATTTAGGCTAGATATTTGGTGTAAGAAGATATCAAAGAGTATGAGGTTTTTATAAGAGAACTTGCCATTAACAAAATAATTAAAGGTTTTAGCATGTCATTTAATATGTCTATCTAACTAAGTAGGGTTGAGGCACCTACCGAACCTCTAACCTTAGGTGAGGGAAGAATTATAAACATTTCCAAATCACCTACAAATTTTTAATGGGGAGAATAATAAACATTCCCCTAGGGCGATTTCATACATGCCCTCTATGGGTGGTTGTACATAAGTACCACTACTTAAAGATTAAATAGAACATTTAATTTCATGCTAACAAAAGATTTATGGCAAGAATATGCAAAAGATTATGTAACATGGCAGTGGGGTATGAATACCCAAACAAGAGAATAATACATCGACATTTGAGGCAAATAAGCAATTTAGGTTTCAAGATTCAAGGGTTTAGATCAAGTTAAACCTCATAAAAGAAATATAGGTAATGGCCTAACGATTTCCCAACTGATAGGTAGATGCACAATCAAACTCATACTAAACACATACCTTAGCCTCAGGTGTCCTAAGTTTCCCTTTTTCAACTCTTCACACGAACTATAAACCCAAACTTCCTAATACATCATTATATTCATAAATTAGAATTACATGCATTTCCCGATCAAAAAAAATTTCTCCCGATCAAAAAAAAAGAATTACATGCATTCATTTAAAAGATTAAAAACCCTAATTTACTAACTTTTTGCACAAACTCGTGATTCAGACTTCAAAAACCTCATAATCATCTTAGTTAGGTTTTCCTGATCAAAATAACATATAATATTGTATATTTTGGAAATATGGATTCTTAGGGTTAATTTTAGTGATTTTTAAGATAATTAAATCGATTTTAAAAACACATTTTTGCAAACCTCAAAACTAGATTTCAAAATTATTTTTATTAAATAGATCTCGTTTTCCTAATTCAAAACACTATTTATTTTTAATTTTTGACCAACAGATTAATTTATAAAAATTATTTAACCTCGACCAATCACAGCCTGCCACGTAGGCAAGGCTGGATGGCCGAGCGGCGACGAACGCTCGGCAGTGGCGACCCGCGGTCGCTCGCTGCCAGCCGCGCGATGCGGTCGGGCGGGGTGGCGAAAAGACCAAAAACCCACGCGCGAGAAATCCAGAGAAGAAGAAAGGTGAGGGCAAAATGGTAAAACGCCAACCCGTCATCTTCCTCCTCTCGCCCGATCGACGAGAACAGGAGCTTGGCTCCGATTTTGGGCAAAATCGCTATACAAGACGAAATCTCGCATTCAGGTAGTCGAAAGAACGAGAAAGAAGAGACGAATTCAGTGGTACCTCTAATTCGAACCGAGGATGACGGAGTAGAGAGGAAGAAGTGTCGCAAGCTTGGGTCCTTCGGCTGCTCGTTGGGGGTCGAAACGTCCACGAAAACCCAAATTGAAGATATGATCGAGTTGCTAGGGCGTCGGCGGTCGCGAGGGTTGAGTTATTTATAGGCAAAGAACCCTAGACTAGGATGTGGGTAGGAGCAAGGGAAAGTGGCCGGCGGCTACTTTGGGCATTTCCCAAATACGCGTTAAAGCTCGCAAAGTTTGGGATAATCCTGTGCGAAATCTCGCAAGGAATCCAACAAAACAAAATTCGAGGAAAATCGTTGAGTAGATCTCAAGATATTGTGATTTAAAAAAAACAAAAAATCAAGTTTGTTGCCTAATCCGACTCAAGGTAGAAGACGACCGTGCGTCGTTGGATCGGTGGATGCGGGTCCACTAAAGAACCTGGACCGTCTGATCTCGCTTTAGATCAGGGAAATATCCCTCAGCAAAAGTCAATTAAAATTATTAGATTTTAAATGTTTTTCTCTTTCTTCTTTTGGAGGCTCAAACGTTGCCCAAAAATTATGAAAATTTATATCCTGACTTATTTCGACGCGTTGAACCCAAATAAGGAGTTAGTTTTTCATTTTTAGAAAGTTTAATAGGGGAAATAATTAATATGTCATTTTCTCTTTCCTCCTTCAAAAGAGGTGATAACATTATCTAAGATTAATGTAACTTCACCCATAAGTCTCCGTAAAGGTTTGGAACACGATTTTGCAATTATCTTCATAAGTTGAAATTATCTTTATATTTATTAAATTAATTAGAACATTCTACACATTTTCTCTCTCTCCTATTTTTCTCATTATTCATATATTATCCAAATTAGTTGCAAATTTGCATAGAGGCTTATTTTTATGTTTAGAATACGAATTTGAAGTAATTTTCCTGATTTGAGAACATTAAGTATTTTATTTCTCTTTATTGGCATATTTCCTATATTCTTTTGATAAAGTTATTAATATTTATATTTATGTTCCATTTTAAATGATACTTGACCCTTAAGTTACTTTTTGCTCAAGGAAACGAATTAAATTATCAAATTATCATGATGGTTTCAGATTATAATATTTGTTGCAAAAATCTTTGTAATTATCTTCTTTGCCCATAATTTCTCATATTACCATTAATTATTACATTTATCTTCTTCCTTTTATAAAATTCGAAATTTCTTCTTATTTCTTATATTCTAGGAAACACTAGAAGATTCTAGGACGAATTATTTTATTCCTTTTTTATTTCTTAAGGTGAAATTGCATTTTAGACCCATTATCTAATTCTAACTGAGGCATTTGTGCATGCAACCTTGAAATAAGAATATATGGGAAACATTTATCCAATAACCATCTTAATTTCTTTTAAATCCAAGCCAAGGACAAGAGGAACGAAAATGAAGGACAAAACTTATAGAAAAGAGTACAAAGAGGTACAAAGGAGATTTCAGTATGTTACAACACTCCACCCCTTAAAAAGGATTTCGTCCCCGAAATCTCATACAAAGAGGGAAGGGTGAGTACGTAACATCTCATCTCTCAATTCCTAAGTGGTTTCTTCTAAACCATGGTATCTCCACAAAACCTTCACTAACTCTATCTCCTTATTCTTCAGCTGCTTTACTCGGGAGTCAAGGATCTTCACAGGTAGTTCTTCACAAGTCAGATTCTCATTAATCTCCACAGGTTCAAAGGTGAGCACATGAGACGGATCCTTAACGTACTTCCTTAGCACAGAAACATGGAACACATTGTGAATCTTATCATAAGCAGGAGGAAAAGCTAGACGATATGCACAATCCCCCACTTTATCTAAGATCTCAAATGGTCCAACATAGCGAGTACTCAACTTGCCTTTTACTTTAGATCTTGCGATAGAGCGTATAGGCTTGATCTTTAGAAAAGCATAGTCTCCCACTAAGAAGCTTACATCAGACCTCTTCTTATCAGCATACATCTTCTGTCTATCTTGAGCAGCTTTCATCCGTTTCTTTATCAACTGTACCTTCTCAAGCATCATCTGCATGTCATCAGTCTTCACTAGGGAACGTTCACCAACATCATCCCAGTGCAAAGGCGAACGACAAGGTCTACCATAGAGAGCTTCAAAAGGTGGCATACAAATACTGGCTTGGTAGCTATTGTTGTAAGCGAACTCTGCTAATGGTAGATATCGATCCCAGGCACCACCCCAATCCATCACACAAGCACGTAGCAAGTCCTCCAGAATCTGAACTATTCTCTCGGACTGACCATCAGTTTGCGGATGGTAAGCAGTGCTGAAACGTAGATCAGTACCCAACTCTTCCAGAATCTGACCCCATAAACGAGAAGTGAATTTTGGGTCTCGATCAGAAACTATCACAGCAGGGACACCATGCAGACGAACTATCCACTCCGCATACAACTGAGCCATCTCAGCAACTTTATACGTGGTTTTGAAAGGCAAGAAATGAGCAGATTTTGTAAGCCGATCAATCACCACCCAAACAGCATCATAACCTCTCTTGGACTTGGGGAAACCAGTAACAAAGTCCATTGTGATATTCTCCCACTTCCATTCTGGAATCTCAAGAGGATGAAGAAGACCACCAGGTCGTTGATGTTCAATCTTGACTTGCTGACATGTCAAGCACTTTGCTACAAACAGAGCTATATCATTCTTCATGTTCTTCCACCAGAAACTTCGCTGTAAGTCCTTGTACATCTTGGTTGTGCCAGGGTGAATCGTGTACTTGGAACCATGAGCTTCACTCAGAACCTTCTGTCTCAGATCACCAACGTCGGGTACCCACAACCTTTGTCTGAAGCGGATAGCACCATCCACTCCGACAGAGAAGTCAGATTGTGGTTTCTTAGATAAAGCTTTCAACTCTTCAAGCTCTGAACTCTCCAACTATGCAGTCACGACTTATGAGATCCAGGTTGGTGTAACGGTCAAACTGGCCATATGAACACACAACTTATCTTCATCCACCGAATCGACAGGTTGAGGTTTCCAACTGGCCACAAGTTCAAGGTTTTCCCATACAGAACATCTCAGAGCAGCACAAACAGCATCCTTCTTGCGACTTAAAGCATCAACTACGACATTTGCTTTACCAGGATGATAGGTGATGGTGAAATTGTAATCTTTAAGATATTCCATCCACCTACATTGTCGCAAGTTCAGATCCTTCTGAGTCAACAGATATCTCAAACTCTTGTGATCAGAAAAGACTTCAAACTTTTCTCCATAGAGGTAGTGTCACCAGATCTTCAAAGCATGAACTATGGAAGCCAGCTCTAAATCATGCGTAGGCCAATTAGCTTCATTAGGTTTCAACTGTCGAGAAGCATAGGCGATCGCCTTTCCATCTTGCATCAGAACACACCCTAAGCCTTGTCGGGATGCATCAGTGTAGATGACATAGGGTATACCCTCAACAGGCAAAGCAAGCACGGGAGCAGAAGTCAGACTCATCTTCAACTTCTGAAAACTATCCTCACATTCAGGGGTCCATGAGAACTTGACCTCCTTCCGAGACAGCTTGGTCAAAGGTAAGGCCAACTCAGAAAACCCTTTGATAAACTTCCGATAGTAACCAGCTAGACCAAGGAAACTACGGATTTCTGACGGGTTTCTCAGAGCATTCCACTTTGTCACAGCTTCTACCTTTGCAGGATCAACAGCTATATGGCCGGCAAAAATCACGTGACCAAGAAACATCACTTCCTTTATCCAGAACTCACATTTTGAGAATTTTGCATACAATTGATTTTCTCGCAATGTGTTGAGTACAATCCCCAGGTGCTCGCGATGTTGTTCCAACATCTCAGAATAAACCAAAACGTCATCAATAAACACCACTACAAACTTGTCGAGGTATGGGCGGAATACTCGGTTCATCAGGTCCATAAATGCAGCAGGGACATTAGTCAAGCCAAAAGGCATGACCATAAATTCATAATGCCCATAGCGAGTTCTGAACGCTGTCTTCGGAACATCATCATCCTTCACATGCATCTGGTAGTAGCCACTTCGCAGATCCATCTTAGAGAACATGGTGGCCAACTTCAGCTGATCGAATAGGTCATCGATGCACGGCAACGGATAACGATTCTTCACTGTCACCTGGTTGAGCATGCGGTAGTCCATACACATCCGCAAAGAGCCATCTTTCTTCTTCACGAACAAGACAGGGGCTCCCCAAGGGGAAACACTGGGGCGAATGAAACCCATGTCAAGAAGCTCTTCAAGCTGCTTCTTCAACTCAGCCAGTTCAGCAGGAGCCAAGCAGTAAGGTGGCTTCTATATCGCTGAAGTTCCAGGTATGAGCTCGATGGAGAATTCCACCTCGCGATTTGGTGGCAACCCAGGTAACTCCTCAGGAAAGACATCTGGGAAGTCCTTCACCACATCAACATGGTCTAGGGCAGGAGGTGTAGCATCGAGAACTATGGAGGCTAGGAAGGCTCTACATCCTTGTGAGACGAGCTTTTCATCTTTGATGGCAGAGATGACGAACTGTCGCTCTCCTCGCTTCTTGCCCTTGACACACACTCTTCCTTCATCAGGATGAAACAGACTAACCTTGGATTCCTCACAGAATAGAACAGGTTTATACTTCTTTAACCAATCCATACCCAGGATGATGTCAAAGACGGTCATATCAAGCAAGACAAAAACTGTGGGAAACATTATTCCAGATATACAGAGATTCAAGGTAGGAGTTTGGAGATACAAGGAGCAGATTTTTCCACTAGGAGTTTTTACATCTAACACATGATCCATAAACTCAGATTCGATTTCAAGCATAGAGGCAAACTGTCTAGATATGAAGATATTGGAGGAACCAGAATCAAACAGAGCTTTTAAAGGATGCAAATTGAGGTGTAGTGTACCTTCAATCACTTCATTGCCTTCACCATCTTCTTCAGCATTAAGAGCAAACACTCTCCCATTCCGCCTCTCAGCTGGCGGACGCCTCGGGTTCTGGTTGTTGTTGTTATTGTTGTTGTTGTTCCGCGGTGGAGGGTTCTGTCTCGGCTGTTGCGGCTGTTGAGCATTATTCTGCCCTTGCTGGAAACGAGGGCAGTTGGGTCTGATGTGCCCAACCTGGCTGCACTCATGGCAGGTTGGTGGAGGACGGTTGCCAACACAAGCAGGTGCATTGTTGGCGGGACATCTTCCAGGAGGATGGTGACGATTGCATCTGTTGCAGCGATCACGTCCACGGTTCTCATGCTGGTTCGGATTCTTCCTTTTGTTGTTGTTGAAGCTACTGGAAGCTTGGAATCCCGGATAAGACTCGATGGCGAGAGCCTTGTCCACCATCTGTTGAAAAGTGAGTGGCTGTTGTGGAACGAGGCTTCGACCAACATGATAGTTCATGCCCTCCAAGAACAAGGTCACTCTTCTGTCAGCTCCGAGGTCGGTGGCGTAACGTTCTAATAGCAGAAACTTCTGAACATAGTCGGCCACGCTCATGCTTCCTTGCTTGAGACTGTAAAACTCAGCCTCCTTCTTGCTCAGGAAAGTAGGGCAGATGTACTTCTCTCTGAACAACTTCAGGAACTGGGTCCACTCCATGGAGGAGGTGTCTCGAGTATGGGCAACACCATTCCATTAAACACGCGCCGGTCCATCCAGCACGTAGGTCGCGAACCGAACCTTCTCGTGAGGAGGGCAAGCCATTCCCTCGAAGGTCCGATCCAGGGCCAACACCAAGTCATCAGCTTTGTCCACCATGTTAGGCTCACTCTCCCCCTTGAAGTAGGGTGGCTGCATCTTGATGAAGTCAGTGAGGGTGAACTCCCTCGGCTTGGAGGCAACAGCAGCTATGGTGTTGAGTTGTCCCATCATGGTGGAGGACAACAGCTGTCTCAGCATCGCCAGTTCTTGCTCAGGTGTGAAGGCAGGAACACCAGAGGTTGGTTGGTTAACAGCAGGAGTCGCAGGAGTGTCAGGGTTGTCAGTGGTGGACTCCTGGTTGGTGTTGTCAAATAGGTCACCTCTCCTGAAATTAGGGTTAACATATTAAATTTTCAGGAGTAAAGAATCATAGATGAGAGGGAAAAGAAATAGAGATGAGAAAAGGATAACTAGAATGTTATTTCCTAAAAGCATACTATTCCGGGCAATTTGTATTGGCGCAAGCCAGGCCGGATCATATGAGCACGGGAGTCCCCGTATGCCAAGCTAGTGGGTCGGAGGAAAATCTTGCCAGCCCACATGCCCTGATCCTTTCTAGACACCATTGCCTCAACTGCATGCCCTATTAGTCGCCCAAAGGCTCTGATACCATGATGTAAAGAGGCGAGATCACCTCTCTACTAAAATTTAAAGGAAATACAAACATCCACAATTTTAACGAAAATTTAGACTTTGAGGATGAATGCATAATATTCCAAATAAATAAGCATGATTCCAGATACATAATAAAATGTCAATAGCAGTGGAAAGAAAGAAATAACAAGCCTTCTAATGGCTTTATTGTTTATTACATCATTGCTTCTAAAAGAAAAGATAAGATAGAATAGAGGATCTAGCTATAGCAACCTATCCATCCTTCTTGTCAAGCTAACGAACTCAGTAGAGGAATCTTCCTTCAAGCCCTTCTTTCACCTTGCTCAGCACCAACACCTGGGTGGTTAGGAAGACACCCAGCAAGAGGGAAAACAAGAAAAATATGTGTTACTCTAACAATCTATCAAAGGCAAAGAAAGTTGTAACAAGTAAATTTAGGCTAGATATTTGGTGTAAGAAGATATCAAAGAGTATGAGGTTTTTATAAGAGAACTTGCCATTAACAAAATAATTAAAGGTTTTAGCATGTCATTTAATATGTCTATCTAACTAAGTAGGGTTGAGGCACCTACCGAACCTCTAACCTTAGGTGAGGGAAGAATTATAAACATTTCCAAATCACCTACAAATTTTTAATGGGGAGAATAATAAACATTCCCCTAGGGTGATTTTATACATGCCCTCTATGGGTGGTTGTACATAAGTACCACTACTTAAAGATTAAATAGAACATTTAATTTCATGCTAACAAAAGATTTATGGCAAGAATAAGCAAAAGATTATGTAACATGGCAGTGGGGTATGAATACCCAAACAAGAGAATAATACATCGACATTTGAGGCAAATAAGCAATTTAGGTTTCAAGATTCAAGGGTTTAGATCAAGTTAAACCTCATAAAAGAAATATAGGTAATGGACTAACGATTTCCCAACTGATAGGTAGATGCACAATCAAACTCATACTAAACACATACCTTAGCCTCAAGTGTCCTAAGTTTCCCTTTTTCAACTCTTCACACGAACTATAAACCAAAACTTCCTAATACATCATTCTATTCATAAATTAGAATTACATGCATTCATTTAAAAGATTGAAAACCCTAATTTACTAACTTTTTGCACAAACTCGTTATTCAGACTTCAAAAACCTCATAATCATCTTAGTTAGGTTTTCCTGATCAAAATAACATATAATATTGTATATTTTGGAAATATGGATTCTTAGGGTTAATTTTAGTGATTTTTAAGATAATTAAATCGATTTTAAAAACACATTTTGCAAACCTCAAAACTAGATTTCAAAATTATTTTTATTAAATAGATCTCGTTTTCCTGATTTCAAAACACTGATTATTTTTAATTTTTGACCAGCAGATTAATTTATAAAAATTATTTAACCTCGACCAATCACAGCCTGCCACGTAGGCAAGGCTGGATGGCCGAGCGGCGACGAGCGCTCGACAGCGGCGACCCGCGACCCGCGGTCGCTCGCTACCAGCCGCGCGATGCGGTCGGGCGGGGCGGCGAAAAGACCAAAAACCCACGCGCGAGAAATCCAGAGAAGAAGAAAGGCGAGGGCAAAATGGTAAAACACCAACCCGTCATCTTCCTCCTCTCGCCCGATCGACGAGAACAGGAGCTTGGCTCCGATTTTGGGCAAAATCGCTATACAAGACGAAATCTCGCGTTCAGGTAGTCGAAAGAACGAGAAAGAAGAGACGAATTCAGTGGTACCTCTCATTCGAACCGAGGATGACGGAGTAGAGAGGAAGAAGTGCCGCAAGCTTGGGTCCTTCGGCTGCTCGTTGGGGGTCGAAACGTCCACGAAAACCCAAATTGAAGATATGATCGAGTTGCTAGGGCGTCGGCGGTCGCGAGGGTTGAGTTATTTATAGGCAAAGAACCCTAGACTAGGATGTGGGTAGGAGCAAGGGAAAGTGGCCGGCGGCTACTTTGGGCATTTCCCAAATACGCGTTAAATCTCGCAAAGTTTGGGATAATCCTGTGCGAAATCTCGCAAGGAATCCAACAAAACAAAATTCGAGGAAAATCGTTGAGTAGATCTCAAGATATTGTGATTTAAAAAAAACAAAAAATCAAGTTTGTTGCCTAATCCGACTCAAGGTAGAAGACGACCGTGCGTCGTTGGATCGGTGGATGCGGGTCCACTAAAGAACCTGGACCGTCTGATCTCGCTTTAGATCAGGGAAATATCCCTCAGCAAAAGTCAATTAAAATTATTAGATTTTAAATGTTTTTCTCTTTCTTCTTTTGGAGGCTCAAACGTTGCCCAAAAATTATGAAAATTTATATCCTGACTTATTTCGACGCGTTGAACCCAAATAAGGAGTTAGTGTTTCATTTTTAGAAAGTTTAATAGGGGAAATAATTAATATGTCATTTTCTCTTTCCTCCTTCAAAAGAGGTGATAACATTATCTAAGATTAATGTAACTTCACCCATAAGTCTCCGTAAAGGTTTGGAACACGATTTTGCAATTATCTTCATAAGTTGAAATTATCTTTATATTTATTAAATTAATTAGAACATTCTACACATTTTCTCTCTCTCCTATTTTTCTCATTATTCATATATTATCCAAATTAGTTGCAAATTTGCATAGAGGCTTATTTTTATGTTTAGAATACGAATTTGAAGTAATTTTCCTGATTTGAGAACATTAAGTATTTTATTTCTCTTTATTGGCATATTTCCTATATTCTTTTGATAAAGTTATTAATATTTATATTTATGTTCCATTTTAAATGATACTTGACCCTTAAGTTACTTTTTGCTCAAGGAAACGAATTAAATTATCAAATTATCATGATGGTTTCAGATTATAATATTTGTTGCAAAAATCTTTGTAATTATCTTCTTTGCCCATAATTTCTCATATTACCATTAATTATTACATTTATCTTCTTCCTTTTATAAAATTCGAAATTTCTTCTTATTATTATATATTCTAGGAAACACTAGAAGATTCTAGGACGAATTATTTTATTCCTTTTTTATTTCTTAAGGTGAAATTGCATTTTAGACCCATTATCTAATTCTAACTGAGGCATTTGTGCATGCAACCTTGAAATAAGAATATATGGGAAACATTTATCCAATAACCATCTTAATTTCTTTTAAATCCAAGCCAAGGACAAGAGGAACGAAAATGAAGGACAAAACTTATAGAAAAGAGTACAAAGAGGTACAAAGGAGATTTCAGTATGTTACAGTAAGGTTCTAAGTTGGACATGTACTATAATAGAATCCTAAGTCTATCCTAGGGTCAGGTAGGGATAAGACCGATGGAAGAAGGAGTTGCCTAATTCCCTAGTTGCAAATGACCATAGGGTCGGGAGGTAACAGCTATCATTGTCTGAGGGCCATGGGTTAGGAGATTGATCACCTTCATGAACTCATGGGACCCAAATGACAGATTAGTAGGGCACTCTCTGAATGCATAAGTGAAACAGGGATGACCCCAAAAGTGTCGGCACCCTATAGACCTAGAGGAGATGACTAAGGATTGTGCTTGGACCAAGTAAGTTCGAGACCAGTTTTCCATGGAAGTAATGTGGATATCAAGATGATGGCACGTTTCAACTTAGATTTGAAGGTGTACTGGTAATTTGGGTTGTACCATCTCTACTCTTGGAATAGGAAGAGCTCTGTATTTGGACAGCCGCCAAATGCTTATTTTTTCTTGTTATGGGAGTGAGAGATAGGACAGTACGCATGCCATACACCAAGGGTAAAGATGACGTGAGTTGGAACGTTGCTATAAGGAATGAGGACAGAGATGGCAATGTGCCTTGGTGGAGTGAATGATGCATGGACGGGTACAAACAATAAAAGTATTAAGATAATCACCTTGTAAGGATGTTCCTAGTAGAAGCTTTGTGGAATTTGCAAGTTGAACAAGGTCAAGTTTGATCACCATGAGGATGACCTCAGAGTTTCTTGAAGAAGAAAAACTTAAGAGTTTGAGATGAGATGATAAGAAGAATACATGGAGGTGTATGTCTTCAACATTACCTAATACCTAAGGAGGTGAAGTGGTAATGGATGCTCTGGTTGAGATATAGCTGCCTAGTTTAGCTAGAGGCTAGAAGAAGTGGAGGTTGTTCGACTAACCCTAAGTTTGGAAAGAAGATGTGTTTTGGCTAACACTCGGGCGTAACAAGATATGTGGAACAAGTTAATGGTTGTTTTGTTAGCCAGTTTAGTCTTTGATGTAGCGAATGGATGGTGATAGAACTTCAGATACACTTCTTTGGAAAGGAAAGTGATGAAACCCTGATGAGAGTGGTATCGACCTGGAGGAATCATGACATACCGGAGATCATAATCACCAAATACCATGGTGTTTCTGAGTGGTAGCAGTACTATGGATGTTGGAGATGAGGCTGCATGTGGTATGCATGACAAAAGGTGAAGGATGAGCACCGGTAACCCAATGCATCGATATAGAAGGTAAAGTGTCCCCAAGAGGGAATGGGAGTTCACCACTAGATGTTGTGGTATGTCTCCCCTAGACCAAGGAAGGTCAAGATGCAATATGGGTTATGGTAGATCGCCTTACCGAGATGACATGAGAAAGGAAGAATATTGTCACGAGATAGATTCGGTTGAACTACTTAAGAGAGAAGATGGTTCAACCACACCATGATGTGAGTTCAAAAGTTCTTTGGTATGACCAAGGTTCACTTCCATGAGGTGGAAGTAGATACATGAAGAGCTTGATGATAGTATAGTTTATCACCCCCTAACTAATGGTTAGTATAATCCAGACTAGAGGGTTTGATGAGAGCCAGTGTGCTTGTTCAAGGTGATACAAAGAGACAGTTCTTAAGATGTGATGTTAACCACCATAGCCTTTATCGGGATGTAAGAATTTCTATAAGGAGGTTGTGTCGGTCACCACTTCATTAAGATGATGTTGGTGAAGGAGGCCTCGCGAAGGTCTGAACAGAACCACAGTGTGTGCAGATGAATTCGCTTGATCGTGCAATGGCTGGGAGAGAGCCCAAGGGTGACATGAGTCACGAGCTAATGCAAAGCATACTGACATGTAGTTCACTGTGGGAGAATATGTGAGGTGAAAATCCGACCCCTCTGATCTACCGATGAGTAAGATGAGTCCCCGATATATGGGTACATTTGAGATGGATTGGTGGAGAAGGTTGTGTTTAGCCTTACCCCTCAGGATAACATGATGTATAATGTGTTACATGAGTCCGATCTAGAGCACTATGTGAGGATCCCAAGCCATGTGTTGAGCCATGAACCTATTCAGCTTTTCAGAGGCTAAATTGTCCTGAGTCACCTATGAGGGTATGATATACCAAGGTAAGGAAGAACTCAGATGGAAGAATATGAGATGATGAAGGTTCTTGGGAAGCACAATGGAAAGGGTGAAGCCACATGGGAGCCATGATGGACATATGAAAGGCTTATCCTGAACTGTTTGTTTGCTTGATGGAATTTTGAGGACAAAATTCTTATAAGAGGAGAAGGATGTTACAACCCCAATTTTGGGTTCATTTGCTGAGAAATGTAATTTCTCATATTAAAGATAAATGAACAAATAATTATGTCTTTTGATTCAATGCATGAATTTCATTTACAATAGCCTTGATGATTGCTTTGTGGGCTTTATTGGCTATTGGGCCCAATAACAAGGAAATTCAATTAGTGAAAGAATAATTGAATATTGGAGAAAAGAAAAATGTGGAAACCTCTAGAAGGCAAATCCAAAGAGGGATTTCGTGCCTCTTGGGTTCCTTGGGTTCCAAGGAGTCCAAAGTTGCATAAAGAGTGCAATAAGAAGATAAAAGATCAATTAAGTATTTCTTTATTAAGAAAGAAATTGAAAATATTGATGAAATGTGGAAAATAAGTGAAAAGAGGTATAATTGAGTAATCCTTGGTGGAATTTCGTATCCCAAGGATTCCTAATGACAAAAGGAATACCAATGAGGAAAATAAAAGAGAAATAAAGAAAAATCCTCAAAAAGAGCTATTTTAATAAGAATAAAACACGATAATGAAGGATAATGCATTTAGATGCATCTAGAAGGATAATGAGTATTCCTTAAAAAGGAATTTCGAATTATTAGAGTTTCTTGGGATCCAAGGATTCCCAATAAAGAAATAAGAAAGATAAAATACCTATAAAAGAAAATAAGAGAATAATGGAATACATTATTAATGAATTTTGGTGGCATTGCTAAAAAGAAAGAATTTCCTACTAAAGGAAAATAGAAATATGTGGCCAATGAATTAAAAGGGGCAAGTATAAAGAAAACAAAAGAGGAATTTCGAATTCCTAATATCCATATAATAGGGGATATCCAAATGGTAAAGAAGAGAGAGAAAGCTTGCTTTTAAAGAAGGAATTAGATTCCTATTGGGACAAGATCTTGCATCTTGGTAGATGCATATCTTGGGGGTGTGAAAACCCTCCCCTATATAAGGGGTTGGCCTTCTGGTTCGAGTCCCAAAAAGAGATCTCACACATATCTCTTCTTTGTCTTCTTGTTCTTCCACGTTCAAACCCTAACCTGATAAGACGGCTCTATCTCATGCACATCGAGTGATCGTGTGTAGTCGGGACGGAGGGTGGATGCCCATGAGTTTGGGGAGGGGCTTTGCCATCGTGGCCCTGCCCTAGGCTAGTCGCATTAGTTGCAACATTGCTGCTATTACAGCCGCGCACAGCAGGTGTCTCCAGGCCAAACTGGCCACCATGGCTCCAAACTGAGGCACCCAGCTAAGCACAGACGGCAGACACAGGTAGGGGAAACATCCTCGGTGGCCTCCGAGGCCAGGAGTGATGAAGGGCAGCCGCGTCTTGCTACAGTTCGGCGTCAATACTAGGTTTCCTGAGGTTGAAGAGAACGTGGAGTGCGTTGGACGTTTCTACCCCCGCAGGCTAAAGAAATGGGTCGACTTAACCAAGGGCAAAAGCGACCTTTAGAAATGTTTCCAAAATCAATTGCAAGAGCTTTGCATGGTAAAGGAGGCGACGTGGTACTCTCTGATTGGTCCAGAGTAAGTGAATTTCATTAAATTCATAACTTTTTAATGGTAGCTCGGTTGGGGACATATAATACATGAATCTTGCTCAGAAAAACACGAGGAATTCAATAAAATTACTAGTAGAGACTAGTATCACTTCTAGTTCGAAAATTAATGGAAGATGTCAACTTTAATGTGTTAATGTTTAAAGAACCCTATTTTGAGATGAATAATACATTTATAAGGGTTTAATGGATGATTAGAGTTGGTATTAACCTCTTAATGATGAAAGGGTACATTAGGAACAAAAAATGATGAACTTTTCATATAATTAGTTTAATTTTGAGTTTCATGTGCATGAATAATACTTTAATGGGCCTTGAAACCCTAATGTTGGTAATTAGGACTACTAATAGCTTTAATTATTTGATTTCATGTATAGAATTGAGTTTTCATGGTTATAACCTATTTCAAGCATTAAAGTTCATAAATTGTGGATAAATAACCTTAATATAGAAATTAGGGTTTTTTAATGAATCAAGATGGAATTAATGACAAATAGAGCTCGTATGTGAATTCAATCATAATGAACTTTGAATTGATGATAAAGGAGCATAAGGATCGTGTTATATATTAAAAGGATGAAAATAGTAGCTTTAATGTAAAAGAGGCTTAATGAGCTTAATTAATGGTTAATTATGCCTTTAATCTGAAATTGAGGATTAGGTGTTGAAATTATTAGGGTTGGTAATCAATTGTGTTAAATTAGGGTTTGAAATAGTAAAAGATGAAGAGAAACCCTAATTGCAATGGAAACCCCAAAAATGGACTAGAAACCCTAGGAAGCGAGCTAGATTTAATAGATCTTAATGACATGAGTAATAAAAGGAAATTGTATAATTGTTTCAGGATCTTATTGAATGCTTGATTGCCCATTGATTGATTGGATTATTTCTATCTCACATCAACTTGACAGGTATGTGGTTACGCCTATGAATATCCAGAATTAGTTTCTCGAGGATTTTCGAGGTTTTATCGATGACTAGAATTAAACTGTTGGTTGCATTTAATTCATGCAAATTATAATGTGAATATGACTATCACATAAGAGATGTGCCTACTAGCTCGGATCCTAGTCCCCTCTGTAGCCTAATGGATTGAACTATTACATGGCTACCAATGGGGTAGGCCCATCAGGTCATTGAATGACTTAATACATGGCTACCAATGGGGTAGGACCATCAAGTCATCTTGAGTCAGGGATTGGGCTACCTTTAGGTAGGGCCATGCGACTCCATAACCCTAGGAATTGGCTACCAATGTGGTAGGACCATGGGGGTAAGGATCTACCATATGAGAGAGGTAGTATCCATGTCCACTGCAGGTACGGTACAGAGATAGGGGATAAGCAAGGATTGAGTAGTATTGCTTAAAACGTAATCTTGGATGTTAAATGATATTTGGTTGACTAAATTGTTAACATAGTTGCACAATTATTGTTTCCCCCACATACCAGCTTCTCGCTGACCGACGTTTTGTTTGTCAGCATTTTAGGTACAAATGAAAAGAACAAACAGTAAAGTGGCATATGTGGAACTAAATGCAAAATAACGTACACAGGAGGATACATTAGATTAGTATCTTTATGGATAGAAGTTTAGGAATCCCATCTTTTAAAAGGTAAGTAAAGTTTTTATTTTATACCAGTTTTCAGTTTAGTAGTAGAATTTCATAATTATTATTGATTATTTGTCAAACCTTTGATCTGGGTTATTAGATAACAGCTCTAATCTCTTGGTCTCCCTTAAGTGGGGGTTATCGGGTGAAGGTGTCGTTACATTTCGTTACTGCCAAGTATTCATTTTATGTCTTGGGTTAAGACTTTCCATAAAGGGTTGAGTTCACAAATTAGTTTAAGAATTAAGGTAACATTTAATGTCATCTAAAGTTTGAAAGATTAATTATATGAAGCATGAAAAAACATATATTGAGTATAATTCTTCGAACCCAAGTATACCATCTCTGAGGGACATGAGGAACAGTCACGACAGAAGTGGATGATAGTATGGGACCCAGCCCATAAAGGAATGTTTTCATGAGCCCAATGATGGGAGATAAAGTAAATAATGTGTACCCTACGAAATGAAGGAAATCTAGGTTTAAGAATTATAAAGGGTATAATGTGCTTGATTATTATCAGAAAACCTTAAGAAAATTGGGAAATGAAATAAATTTATGACATCTCAATAAAATCCTTGGGAAGGGTGGAGCCCTAAGTCAACCCTAAGACCAAGTAGGGATGATTAAAGATTCATAAAACTTATGAGGTTGGGAGGTGATTGTGACGACCCCAATTCTTGTATACTTTCCATGATGACATTCCATTGATATGTGTGCACTCATATCGATAAGATGTCAAGAGGGAAAATACAAGAGATTTTGGTTATCATCTAAGATACATGGAGGCCAAGTCTAGTTCACAAACATAAAGTAATTGCCACACAAAACCATCATCCATAAATGAGAAAGATAGTAATGTTTACAATGTTGCATAGAAGAAAAAGACCAAATATAAAAAGGAGGAAATTACATAGAACATAAAACATCATACACGCCAGCTAAGGAAAAAGGAAATGAAATGCAAACTAGCCATAAGAAATGGAAAGTAACATCCATCTATGCTAACATCCTCCAAGGAGCTTTATTACATGCTTTCTAGTACTTTGAGTGCATTATTTGGTTCGTTTCACTTAGAAAATATGTGAAATAGTCAAATCAACACAAAATGTTGTATACGTGGTTGAAAGATACATATATAGTAATTTGTAAAGTTTAAATATTTGAAGTAAACGTTACTTTGTAATTATTTTTCTTTGAAGTTTTGGCTATTCTCAGTTTTTGAGAGTGGCATGTATTGTACAGACACTATAGAAAAGAAATACAAAAAAAAGCAACACAAGTTTTTACCGACCAAAAAAATATTTTGAGTAAACATAAAATAAAAAGAAAACCTTATTTAGACATAGAATTAGGTAAAAATTTTCTTTTAAGCATGACTTTGATGTGGTTGTACTACTAAGTGTGTCAGCACCTACATTACTTTTATGTTGGGCCCTCCCCACCTCTTAGGCTATGGGGATCTCCGCCCCTAGGGCTACAGGTATGTGTTGACCTTAGTTTTAGAAGAGGAGAAAACACATATCTCACTCATTAGCTATAGCCCATCTCATTATTTATGCTCTTAATGTTATGGTGAGGCATAATACAACTAATATGTATCCAATAACTATATGCAAATGAAGCATACAATGTTTTGTGCTTTATGCATATAGGAAAACTAGTCATATACTTATAATCCCATGTACCTGATATATTAGAGCTTGATTCCAAAAGAGTCTAGAGATATTGTAAGTGGATCACTCTGAAATACATAAGGGCCTAATGTCATTAAGTACCCCATGGATTTTATTCTTAGGGTTTTAGTCTTAATCAAGGTTGATTTTATCATCTCATGATTAGATTAGAGATTACATATTGAGGTCATCTCATTTTAGAGTTATAGGGTCAGATCTAGGGTTAGGGTTGCACTTGGATCATAAATACCTTTATTATTTAGAGAGAGGAACATTAGGTTTAGGGTTTCCAAAAAGTTTAGGTCATCATTTATTTACTTCTTTAGGGTTCCTATGATCTGACAGTATCAGAGATGGATCTAAAAGTGTGAATCAAAATTAACTAAATTCAGACCTTGAATATCATTTTTGTAAATGGAAGAAGATAATTATATAATCAAGTGTCTTAATGCTATTACTTTTGAAAAATTAAATAGATTCAATTTTTTATTGTATTTTTATTAGGTTCTTCGTATTTCTGTGATGAAAATGGTATATTTATATGCTATCATTGGATATCCTTATGATTTATTGTGATTTTTCTAAGATAAATGGGTTTCTTATATTAATTAAAATAAATTGGGTAAAGAAATACCTTGATCAACGGCTTGATCCTATTGGAATGACGGTCCAGGTTGATCCCCAACTTCGTGAGTCCATGCTCAGCTTGTTGAGGTGTCGATCGTTGATTAGTCAACCATAGATTCATGAGGCCTTCATATTCCTTTCTCTCCCTCCTTTGCTACTCACGATAGGGTGAGGTGTTGGCTCGAGTCTGGTCCAACTCAGGTCTAAGTCAGTGATATGCCTTCTCCTTCTTCCTCTACTATTGTGTGTTTGAACAGTCTGGAATTAGCTCCAACAAGGGATGATGGGTGCAAGGGTCCCGATCTCATAGTGAGGAGAGTGGATACACATTTTTGGGATATCCTTTTGCTAGGCTGACACTACCCTAGCACATGGC
The DNA here is from genome assembly GCA_963693085.1 of Alisma plantago-aquatica. Lineage (NCBI taxonomy): Eukaryota > Viridiplantae > Streptophyta > Magnoliopsida > Alismatales > Alismataceae > Alisma > Alisma plantago-aquatica. The sequence continues at coordinate 867,920,654 of OY856414.1, read as the reverse complement.
TCCCGCTGGAACTCTGACACTGATGTAGGGAAGAGTGAGGTCACTGAAGGTATATTGTAACATCCCTGACATGGGTTATGTTTTAACCCTAGGTGTTTTGATTAAGAAAGATGATTATGAGCTTAATCTTATATTGTGAAAAGTAATTAGGGCTCAATAGTAACTTATGTTTCAATTTTGGTCATGTTTGAATAATGTTGAAGCAATGTTTGCTCATTTTGGACTAATGTGCAAATTACCCAAGTTAAGGGGTTAACTTGCAAATGTTTCATAATAATATGTTCCTCATATGTTGAAGCATCATAGTAATGAAGATGATGTAGAGGAATGACTTATGAAATCCTGAGTAGCAAGAAAGAGCTGATAAAACAATGTCTGTGCATTAAAACCTAGTTTTGGTGTAATGTGTAATTTACCCAAAACCTAGGGCTCAATATGAAAATTACCACTGCAATAAGGTCGCTAATGTTTCTTGTCATCATGTAGAGCAAACAAAATGAGAGGGGCGCCTCATTTGAATTAAGTTGGAGGAGAGAGAATCTTGATATTAAAATAATCAAGATTTAAGCCTAATTGAAACCCTAATTCAATTTAATGCAAAAATAAATAAAATAATTGAAGGTCCTTCAACCAAAATTAATATGGTTGGATTCAAATGTGTGTGGACATCCTTGAGGTTTGCAAGGATCATGAAATATCCGAAGGAGGTGAAAATTCCACTCACCATTATTATAAGAAAAAGAATTTCCACTCAAATATGGATATTCTTATTATAAGGGTTAAGGTGCTTAATTTCTTTTCCCTTAATTTTTGGATAATGGAAGGGAGCTCGGTGGGGATAGATATGCCTTTTTATGCACTAAACCAAGGAGGAAGTGGTGGCAACAATTTTGGAATTAAAATATTTTTAATAAGGCATTTTCTCTCTCATTGAATTTTTATAAAAAGACCCTTCCCAGGCCAAATGAGAGGCTTTTCCATTTCCACTTCTTCTCCTTGCTTGGAAACCGAACAAGGGAGCTAGGTAGGATCATAAGGACGACCCCCAACCTGTTGGTAAGGTTATTGACCCCTTTGCACCTTGGTTCCATGGTGGAAATCGAAAATAAATCATTGATTTCTTCTTATTTCGATCTCCTCTTCAACCCTAGCCAATCATTTCAACCAAAAGCTTGCAGATGAGCCTAGGGGGAGTTGCAAAAGCTTCATCCACCATTTTTGTCGTGATCTTGGAGCTTTGGATCTCAATTGGAGGTGGGTTTTATAACTTGAACCCTTGATTTTGTTATTGCATTCAATTCCTTATCAAATAATGATCATTTCCTCAATCACAATAATTGATTTGGTTGATTGATGCAATCCCCATGGAAATCACAATAGATTTCGTGAGTTTAGAGATTGATGATGATGACATCATCATAATAACACACCTCCCCAAATATCTAGGCCAAACGGTTTTCCAAACCGTTTGGGAGTAAACGGTTTCAAACCGTTTAAGGGCAAACAGTTTCACCAAACCGAATGAAAGAAAACAGTTTCAAAACCATTTGGGGGCATTGACCATGGTTGACCATTTGGAGATTTGTTGATAATGATGTTGGTTAATGACCCACTAATTATAATTTATTAGTTCCAATTGGTTCATGAGTTGAAGGGCAATCAATCACCAAACCCTAATTGGGTTAAGTGTTGATTTCTAATTTGATTGCGTTAAAACTTTGGGTTGATTGACCCAAAAGGTTTCAAAACCATTTTTGGACCACCCAAATGGTCTCAAGACCGTTTGAGGGTCACCCAAGACCGTTTGGAGGTCTAGGGTTGAGTATGGTTGGGTATTCGAAGATCCAAAGATACCTAACTGATTTGCAATCAAATGTTGATTTAATGATCAATCCAATGACTCAAACCCTAATTGCATGTCATGGATTTTGATGATATGATGGGAAAACGGTCTCAAGACCGTTTGGAGGTCATCCAAATGACCTCAAGACTATTTGAGGTCAGTTCATGTCCAATTTGGATGGTGACTCAATAATTTCAAGGCAATTAGTTTCACAATAATTAACATTGACGTTCATTGGTTCAATCCTTAATACAATTAATTCAAAACCCTAATTGATGCTTTATTGAGGATTAAATCAGTTGAAGGATGACCCATTAAGCACAATTGAAGTAAGGTGTTAGGTTCAATTGATGATTAATCCCATAGATTCATTTGATGAGGGAGTTAACCTTGGAAACCCTAAACCGATTGGAATGGTTGAGACCATCTTTGGTCCATTCGGTTTTGAGGAGGTTTGGACCAAACAACCTCAAGATCATTTGAGTCCAAACGGTCTGAAGACCATTTGGGACCAAATGATCCCATAATATTTGAGGCCCAATCGATCTCAGGAGTGCTTTAGCAAATGGTTTCAAATACTTACTTTAGCAAACGATTTCAAGTACTTGCTTTGGCAAATGGTTTCAATCACCACCAAGGTCTGGTTGGTCAAGACCATTTGAGGTCTAAGTAACCAAGACTGATTGAGAAATAATTAACCAAAACAATATGGACAGTTGAGGTGTTTAGAGGTCAATTGATTAATTTAATAATTACATGATGTGAACCAAGAGTAATTATAATAAATGTATCCTGAATGAGATAGGGTGATTAGTACCCTTTGGATAATTAATCTCTATTGATCATGAAAGTAATGACACAATGGATTAAGTGTCAATCCTTCATTCAAGCTAGGATGACTTAGTCTAATTAAGTCTGACGTAGTATCATCTTAAAGAGGATGAGAGAGTGGACTTCCTACATGAATGATAATCATGTAATGTATAAGCCTCAACACTTTCAATATGAATAATTAAGCAATTAGGGTATGATCCTTAATAAAGAGATCATGAAACCCTAATCAAGGAGGTTGTTGAGCCCTAACCTAAATCTAGGGCAATATCATATGTAACCCAAATCAAGAGTAATGTTGAGACTCTAATGTGGTTGATAATATGGGGAATTCAAATTTAGGGTAACTTCATGAGAAACCCTACTTGAGGGTGAATCTATGAGAAACACTAATTGAGGATAATGTTATAAGAAACCCTAATTGTGTTTGATGATATGAGAAACCCTAATCTAGAGAAATGTGATGTAAATGGTAAACCCTAATTGTGGGTTATGGAATTAGAAACCCTGATCTAGAGTAATGCCATATGAAACTCTAAATAAGAATGATGTTATATGGAACCCTGATGCAATGATGCCATGTAATGATACCATGATATGTGAAACCCTAATTATGATATAATAGTCAATATACTAAAATGGGGTGTAGCTAATATAATCAAATAAGATGAGAATGTTATAACCATGTGGGGTAAGGTTGATGAACCATATGAATGATAATCTGGTTATTCTATTGAATAAGGGTCTAAGAGACAAGATGATGCCTAGATCCTTATATATTCAACTATATACATGTGTAACAACCCTTTACATCTTACAAAGATGAGGACAAGAAACTCTTAGGAGTGATGTATGCAATACTATATAATGGAGTAAATAACATCCTATGGGTTGAAATACCTAATGTGGTTGATCATTATTTATTCTATATCAACAATGCCTAACCATTGGATAAGTCCATATCCTTAAAGATAGATGAACAATTCTAATGTGTAACCTATGCACTGTATGATGAAAGTGACAAGTTAGTGGATAAAGTATTAAGAGGGAAATACCTTAATACAAGGTTAGTTGATTAACTTAAGTAAGATGGAAATGAGAAGAAAGTGATACATCATGACATGATAGATATCACATTTACCATTTCAGGGTAGGCATACCTTCATGAACCTCTAATCCAATATTCTTGGATAAGAAACACATGAAGAGTGTGGTATGCAATTGTTATAGTAAAGATGTAATGAGCTCAATGTACTTTGATAAATGTTGCTTAATATACCTTGAGAATGGGGTAAGCCAAATCAATGAGAGTATGATGTAATCATACCATGACAAGGATGAGAAATGAACTCATACCTTGAATTGATTATCATTAATGATATATGATGAGAATGGTGATCATAAGAAAATACTTATGATGTCTTTGAATTCTCCTAGAGGTGTGGAGCAATACATTAGGATTGAACTAATAATATGAGCATGAAACTCTAATTAATGAGAGATGGGAAAACCCTAACCCTAAATTGGGTAATGGGACATGAGAAACCCCAAAATGATGTGAATAGTAAGCCCTAACCCTATTAAGGGAATAGTGGTGTTACTATTATATTACATGAGATAAGATGATTTTGTTGCCTAGTGATAGGTAATAAGATGTTGAATGGCTCTGTGAGACATATGATTAGATGTTGCCTAATGAAAAGTGACAATATGCTTTATGGACTTTATGAGCCATGAGAACACTTGTAGCATAGTAAGAGGTACCAAGATGATTAATGATGGGTCGAAGGAATTTATATTCCATGATCCACGTAATCAGGTTTGGAAGGGTCCAATACTTGGCAGAGGTGTAACACCTGTAATCAGGGTTGGTTAAAGTCTAATGCCTGGCTATGAAATCAGGAGTGGTTAAAGTCCAGTGCATGGCAGTGTAATCAGGATTGGTTAGAGTCCAATACCTGGCAGAGGCATGAATCCTATAATCAGGAGTGGTTAGAGTCCACTGCCTGGCGGTGTAATTAGGGTTGGTTAAAGTCCAATGTCTGGCGGTGTAATCAGGGTTGGTTAAAGACTAATTCCTGGTGGTGTAATCAGGTTTGGAGAAGTTCAATACCTGACAGAGGTGTAATACCTGTAATCAGGGTTGGTTAAAGTCCAATGCCTGGCTGTGAAATCAGGATTGGTAGTGTCCAACACCTGGCGGTGTAATCACGTTTGGAAGAGTCCAATACTTGGCAGAGGCTCAATGCATGTAATATTGACATAAGATTGGTAGTAGTCCAATGCCTGTATTAATAACACAAGATTGGTAATAACCCAATGCCTGTATTGATGATATATAAGTACATGGTAGATATATCTCCTTATCTGTTTAACAGGTTGGCTAAGGTGAAAAGAGTGAAACAAGAGTGTTTTGTGAGTGACATAACAAGATAATGAGTGTCACAAGAAAAGTTTGATATGATGGTATAATAGGATGGATAAATGATATACATGTCATTCCTATTCCTTATTAAAAGAATAATTGATATATTGATCTATCATAAATAGTTACAATGCTTTCAAAGATGAGAATTCTTTAAACTGCTTATCCTCTGCCCAATTTCATAACTTTAAACAACAATAACAATGTTTGGGCTGAGAGTTATATCTCCCACTGGGGCAATTTACAATTGTCTCAGCCCCATGGGATCCAACATTTTTAGGTGGAAGCAGACAAAGAAGCAGATACTCTTTTGTAGGAAAAGGAAAGCAACAGCCAGGACAACAGTGAGATCTCAGGTGGAGACCCTGACTGTCAAGTCATATAGTTAGAAAATTCTATGTTTCGTCTTTGTACTCTCAGGTCCTTGGAGTTTATAGATAGTGTTTTAATGAATCGATCTGAGATTTTGGCTTGATTCCTAGAGGTTTTATGTTGTATGTATATAGTGTTCTAAGGCATCTGATGTTGTAATCTTCGAGAAGAAGTAGTACAAGTCATGTATTTTTGAACCAGGATGTAAATGTTATACTATGGTTCTTGATGTAAGAGTTTCCTATGTTGGATCTCTTTGCAAAAAGTTTTAATTTTTAGAGATTTTCAGTTACCCGCTACAAATGATTCGCTTCCGCTTAGTTAATTTTGTGTTTTGTAAGTTGGATGCCACAATTTAGTGGTATCAGAGCTCTAGGTTCACTGATTCTACAGAGACATAGGACTAAGGTATCGAGTATGTTCTAAGTGTACCTCTGTGTATCTCATAGTGCCTTCTTCTTATGCAGAAGAAGATATATAACTCCAAGATGCCCGGAGAACATGAGGAACGTGTTGCTGAGAGCAATGTTGTTGCACCAGTGGGAGGTGCAAATGATCAGGCAAGGGAGGAACCAGTGCCTGAAAATCCCCATGTTGATGAAGTCATGAGAGGAAACCCAGATGTTCATAATCTTTTTGGGCAGCTCATGACCACACTAAGGTATATAGTAGACCGGGTGCCAGCATCAGCACCCAGGGCACCAGCTCCCAATGAGGGATATGGGTTTGGTAAGACTTTTGAATGACTACGTCGTGTCGGAGCCATTGAATACGCTGGGACATCTGACCCAGCAGATGTTGATCTTTGGCTCACTGAATTAGAAAAGGCTTTTAAGATCCTTAGTATCCTGGATGCTGACAAAGTTAAACATGTTGTGTACCTTTTGAAGGGTAGTGTTGGACATTGGTGGGCTATAGAAGAAATAAAAAGTAATGATGAAGAGATTGGATGGGAGGAATTTTGTCGAGAATTCGTTAATAAGTACTTTCCAAAGACTTATTTAGATGAAAAGATCTCACAGTTTGAGAAGATTCGACAGGGAGTCATGTCAATAAGTGAATATGAGGTTAAGTTCATGGAACTTTTACGATTTTGTCCTCAAATGGTTGCTATTGAGGAGGAAAAGATTCGACGTTTTAAGAAAGGATTGAATGCTGAAATGTCTATTCCGGCAACTTCCCTAGAAAGTAGAGAGAAGTTTGCTACCTTTGTGGAGTCAATTAGAAGGATAGAAGGGTCTATGATAAAGAAACATGAGACAGACCTTAAAATGAAGTCTAAACAGTTACAAGGATAGGGAATTGGTGGTACTAAACAATCAAAGATTTCAGTAGCACTAACTCAACCACAACGTAGTTCACCCAAGAAATAGTCACCTAAAATGCTCCGAACTTGTTATAAATGTGACAGAGAGGACATCTGAGGTGGAAATGTCCAAATAGAAAGCGATGAGGAGACTCAACAAACAAGACACTAGATAACTTGTAAAAAGTAGACTTGTCAAGATAGAACTTTCTATTTTGAATTATCTTCTATTCCTTACTATAAGAAAGGTAGTTGTTATCTAGTTCACTTGTATAATCCTTTAAGGATATGAGGAAGATATAGTAGTATGAAAACTTGTTTTCAATTTAATATTCTTTTATATGTTTTGAAGTTTCTCTTTCTTCATTAAGAAAGGAAAGAGATGAAAAAGGAACTCAGAGGAAATCTAAGATATTAAGTATATTAAATCTAAAGAGATGAAAAGCATAAAATAAAATAAGTGCATACTACATTATCTCAGTACTTATATACCCTGGCCAGGTATACAATTATTGATGATAAAGTGAGTATGGAAACTCTTAGAGTGTTATCTTTTTTATTACTCTGATCAAGTAGTCATTCTGAGACAATGTAATGAGTATCATGAAATCACAAATATGGGATGAATAAGTATGTCATATCCTAACCATAAGAAAGAGAAGTCTGAGATCATCTCAGATATGCATGTTGGTATGATGAACTAAAAAGAATATACTCCTCATAAGACAAGAATAAGAATAAGGGAGATGAACCATGCTCAATAAAGTTATAAGTATAATAAAGATCTTTCCCATAATAAGGAAATGGGAAATGTGAAGAGATCCTAAGATGATCATAAACATATTAGATAATAATAAAGAAAGGAATAATGTCATGTAATATTACTTATAATTCCTATGCCAGGGCAAGGAACTTAGGATGAGATAAAGAGTAAACGGTTCATGAATAGTTGGAAACACAGGAATAAATAAGAGGAATATGAATCCTTGTTTTCTTCCTTTTAGGGACATGGCAATCAAGTAGATCTTAGGGCACTTGATGTGCATAAGATAAAAATGTTCATGTAATGGATACTTAGAAAAGTATCAGTTTACCTTGGACTTGGGTTCCAAGGAAAAGATATATGTAACAAGTAAAGTCCCTGAGATGAAAGGAAGATATATATGTGATGTGTATTTATAAACATGTGATAGATACCAAGGCAAGAGATTCTGGTATCTAAGAAATATCAGATGGTTGAATATGTGAAATGGTCAACCATGAAATCAGATTAATTATATAAAATAGTATTAACATCACATGTTATGGGTTTATGCTTTGCATAAACACAACAATCAAAGATATATTTAAAACATAATTGTAATATTGAAAGAGAAATACTGAAGTAACTAAGGAACATGGGAGTATATGTTCCATGTGAATCATTCCATGGTAAACTTGTGTGGAATAACTTTGTATTGATCAAAACTCTATGGTGTCTCCATAATAATGAGATGTTATGTGATGACATGATGATATGATGCATGAATGATATCTGTTTTCCTTTATCTGGGATTTCGGGGACGAAATCCTTGTTAGGGGTTTATAATTTGTAACATCCCTGACTTGGGTTATGTTTTAACCCTAGGTGTTTTGATTAAGAAAGATGATTATAAGCTTAATCTTATCTTGTGAAAAGTAATTAGGGCTCAAGAGGAACTTATGTTTCAATTTTGGTCATGTTTGAATAATGTTGAAGCAATATTTGCTTATTTTGGACTAATGTGCAAATTACCCAAGTTAAGGGGTTAACTTGCAAATGTTACATAATAATATGTTCCTAATATGTTGAAGCATCACAGTAAGGAAGATGATCCATAGTAATGGCTTATGAAAGCCTAAGTACCAAGAAAGAGCTGATAAAACAATGTATGTGCATTAAAACCTAGTTTTGGTGTAATGTGTAATTTACCTGAAACCTAGGGCTCAGTATGCAAATTACCACTGCAATAAAGTCCCTAATGTTTCTTGGAATCATGTAGAGAAAATAAAATGATAGGGGCGCCTCATTTGAATTAAGTTGGAGGAGAGAGAATATTGATATTAAAATAATCAAGATTTAAGCCTAATTGAAACCCTAATTCAATTTAATGCAAAAATAAATAAAATAATTGAAGGGCCTTCAACCAAAATTAATATGGTTGGATTCGGATGTGTGTGGACATCCTTGATCTTTGCAAGGATCATGAAATATCCCAAGGAGGTGAAAATTCCACTCACCATTATTATAAGAAAAAGAATTTCCACTCAAATATGGATATTCTTATTATAAGGGTTAAGGTGTTTAATTTATTTTCCCTTAATTCTTGGATAATGGAAGGAAGATCTATGGGGATAGAGATTCCTTTGTATGCATGAAACCAAGGAGGAAGTGGTGGAAAAATGTTTGGAATTAAATTATTTTTAATAAGGCATTTTCTCTCTCATTGAATTTTTATAAAAAGACCCTTTCGAAGCCAAATGAGAGGTGTTTGCATTTAAACTTATTATCCTTTCTTGAAAATTGACCAAGGGATCTAGGGAGGATCAGTCGGACGACCCCCAACCTTTTGGTAAGGTTCTTGACCCCTTTTCACCTTGGTTCCATGGTGGAAATCGAAAATAAATCATTGATTTCTTCTTATTTCGATCTCCTCTTCTACCCTAGCCAATCTTTTCAACCAAAATCTGGAGGATGAGCCTAGGGGGAGTTGCAAAATCTTCATATGCCATTGTTGTCTTGAGCTTGGAGCTTTGGATCTCAATTGGAGGTGGGTTTTATAACTTGAACCCTTGATTTTGTTATTGCATTCAATTCCTTAATTCTCCACATGTATCACAGACATCTTTAAAACTTTGGGTTGATTGACCCAAATGGTTTCAAAACCGTTTGGGGAACACCCAAATGGTCTCAAGACCATTTTCGGGTCACCCAATACCGTTTGGAGGTCTAGGGTTAAGTATGGTTGGGTATTTGAAGATCCAAAGATACCTAACTGATTTGCAATCAAATGTTGATTTAGTGATCAATCCAATGACTCAAACCCTAATTGCATGTCATGGATTTTGATGACATGATGCTTAAACGGTCTCAAGACCGTTTGGAGGTCATCCAAATGACCTCAAGACCGTTTGAGGTCAGGTCATGTCCAATTTGGATGGTGACCCAATGATTTCAAGGAAATTAGTTTCACAATAATTAACATTGATGTTCATTGGTTCAATCCCTAATCCAATTGATTCAAAACCCTAATTGATGCTTAATTGAGGGTTAAATCAGTTGAAGGACGACCCATTAAGCTCAATTGAAGTAAGGTGTTAGGTTAAATTGATGAGTAATCCCATAGATTCATTTGATGAGGGAGTTAACCTTGGAAACCCTAAACTGATTGGAATGGTTGAGACCATCTTTGGTCCATTCAGTTTTGAGGAGGTTTGGACCAAACGGTCTCAAGACCGTTTGGGACCAAATGATCCCAAACTGTTTGAGGCCCAATCGATCTCAGGAGTGCTTTAGCAAATGGTTTCAAATACTTACTTTAGCAAACGATTTCAAGTACTTGCTTTGGCAAACGGTTTCAAGTACCACCTTTACGAAACGGTTTCAAACCATATGATCAAGACCGTTTGAAGGTCTAGATGGTATTAGACCATTTGAAGGTATTGTAAGAAAGACCATTTGAGGTCTGGTTGGTCAAGACCATTTGAGGTCGAAGTAACCAAGACCGATTGAGAAATAATTAACCAAAATAGTATGGATACTTGAGATGTTTAGAGGTCAATTGTTTAATTGAACAATTTCATGATGTGAACCAAGAGTAATTATAATAAATGTGTCCTTAATGAGACAGGGTGATTAATACCCTTTGGATAATTAATCTCTATTGCTCATGAAAGTAATGACACAATGGATTAAGTGTCAATCCTTCATTCAAGTTAGGTTGACTTAGTCTAATTAAGTCTAAAGTAGTATCATCTTATAGAGGATGAGAGAGAGGACTTCCTACATTAATGATAATCATGTAATGTATAAGCCTCAACACTTTCAATATGAATAATTAAGCAATTAGGGTATGATCCTTAATAAAGAGATCATGAAACCCTAATCAAGGAGGTTGTTGAGCCCTAACCTAAATCTAGGGCAATATCATATGTAACCCAAATCAAGGGTAATGTTGTGACTCTAATGTGGTTGATAATAAGGGGAATTCAAATTCAAGGTAACTTCATGAGAAACCCTACTTGAGGGTGAATCTATGAGAAACACTAATTGAGGCTAATGTTATAAGAAACCCTAATTGAGGTTGATGATATGAGCAACCCTAATCTAGGGAAATGTGATGTAAATGGTTAACCCTAATTGTGGGTTATGGAATGAGAAACCCTGATCTAGAGTAATGCCATATGAAACTCTAAATAAGGATGATGTTATATGGAACCCTGATGCAATGATGCCATGTAATGATACCATGATATGTGAAACCCTAATGATGGTATAATAGACAATATACTAAAATGGGGTGTGGCTAATATAATCAAATAAGATGAGAATGTTATAACCATGTGGGGTAAGGTTGATGAACCATATGAATGATAATCTGGTTATTCTACTGAATAAGGGTCTAAGAGACAAGATGATGCCTAGATCCTTATATATTCAACTCTATACATGTGTAACAACCCTTTAGATCTTAAAAAGGTGAGGACAAGAAACTCTTAGGATTGATGTATGCAATACTATATAATGGAGTAAATAACATCCTATGAGTTGAAATACCTAATGTGGTTGATAATGATTTATTCTATATCAACAATGCCTAACCATTGGATAAGTCCATATCCTTAAAGATAGTTGGACAATTCTAATGTGTAACCTATGCACTGTATGATGAAAGTGACAAGTTAGTGGATAAAGTATTATGAGGGAAATACCTTAATACAAGGTTAGTTGTCTAACTTAAGTAAGATGGAAATGAGAAGAAAGTGATACATCATGACATGATAGATATCACATTTAGCATTTCAGGGTAGAAATACCTTGATGAACCTCTAATCCAATATTCTTGGATAAGAAACACATGAAGTGTGTGGTATGCAATTGTTACAATAAATATGTAATGAACTCAATGTACTTTGATAAATGTTGATTAATATACCTTGAGAATGGGGTAAGCCAAATCAATGAGTATGATGTAATCATACCATGACAAGGATGAGAAATAAACTCATACCTTGAATTGATGATCATTAATGATATATGATGAGAATGGTGATCATAAGAAAATACTTATGATAATGCTCCTAGACGTGTGGAGCAATACATTAGGGTTGAACTAATAATATGAGCATGAAACTCTAATTAATGAGAGATGGGAAAACCCTAACTCTAAATTGGGTAATGGGACATGAGAAACCCCAAAGTGATGTGAATAGTAAGCCCTAACCCTATTAAGGTAATAGTGGTGTTACTATTATATTACATGAGATGAGATGATTTTTTTGCCTAGTGATAGGTGGCAAGATGTTGAATGGCCCAGTGAGCCATATGATTAGATGTTGCCTAATGAAAGGTGACAAGATGCTTTATGTACTTTATGAGCCATGAGAACAATTGTAGAATAGTAAGAGGTACCAAGATGATTAATGATGGGTCGAAGGAATTTATATTCCATGATCCATGTAATCAAGTTTGGAAGGGTCCAATACCTAGCAGAGGTGTAATACATGTAATCAGGGTTGGTTAAAGTCCAATGCCTGGCTGTGAAATCAGGAGTGGTTAAAGTCCACTGCCTGGCAGTGTAATCAGGATTGGTTAGAGTCCAATACCTGGCAGACGCATGAAGCCTGTAATCGGGAGTGGTTAGAGTCCACTTCCTGGCAGTGTAATCAGGGTTGGTTAAAGTCCAATGCCTGGCGGTGTAATCAGGGTTGGTTAAAGATCAATGCCTAGTGGTGTAATCAGGTTTGGAGAAGTTCAATACCTAGTAGAGGTGTAATACCTATAATCAGGGTTGGTTAAAGTTCAATGCCTGGCTGTGAAATCAGGATTGGTAGTGTCCAATGCCTGGCGGTGTAATCAGGTTTGGAAGAGTCCAATACATGGCAGAATCTCAATGCCTGTAATGATGACACAAGATTGGTAGTAGTCCAATGTCTGTATTAATAACACAGGATTGGTAATAACCCAATGCCTGTATTGATGATATATAAGTACATGGTATATATATCTCCTTATTTGTGGGATCCAACATTTTTAGGTGGACGTGGACCAAGAAGCAGATACTCTTTTATAGGAAAAGGAAAGCAACAGCCTGGATAGTAGTGAGATCTCAGGTGGAGACCCTGACTATCAAATCATATAGTTAGAAAGTCCTATGTCTCGTCTTTGTACTCTCAGGTCCTCAGAGTTTATAGATAGTGTTTTAATGAATTGATCTAAGATTTTGTCTTGATGCCTCGAGGTTTTATGTTGTCTGTATATAGTGTTCTAGGGAAGATGATGTTGTAATCTTCGAGAAGAAATAGTACAAGCATGTACTTTTGAACCAGGATGTAAATGTTATACTATGGTTCTTGATGTCAGAGTTTCCTATGTTGGATATCTTTGCAAAAAGTTTTAATTTTTAGTGATTTTCAGTAACCCACTACAAATGATTCGCTTCCGCTTAGTTAATTGTGTGTTTTGTAAGTTGGATGCCACATATATGGTTAGTAGAAAAGGGAGGAAAGGAAGGCAAGGGAATTTGTTGGGTAGACCCATCCAACCTTTACAAAGGTGGTGGTGGTGTTGATTTGTTTTGATGAGGTGGGTCAGGGTGTGGCCAAGGCGGTGCATGTGTTTGATAGTGAATGTGAGAGAGAGGATTACCGGTTTGGTTTGCGATTAATTTGCAAGGGAAAAAGAGTGAAGGATGTGGGGCGAAGCTCATGGGATGGTTAAATAGGGGTGAGGAAGCATGGGCTAGGAAGCCCTAAATTGATCGCCATCGCTAGGTAAGAGGTGTGAGAAATTGGAAGTTGGTTCTCCCTATTTCGAGGATGAGGGATTATGTGGTGAGGGTTTTTGAGTTTGTTTTTGTGAGAGGGAGATAAATATCTTGGGGAAAGGGTGAGAAGGTGCCTAGGTTAGGTGTGGGGGGAGTCGATTTGGTAGTTGGACTGTTGGAGCAGAGTCTGCTTCTTGCGAGAGGTAGGAGATGAGTTCTCCACCCTTGATGCTCCTTGATCCACGAGCAACCTGATCGGGCAGATGATATGGAAGGCCTAAAAACGTTTTTATGCCTAGTATGTGTGAAATTTATGTGTCACATTTGATTGAATTAAACTACCAACTTAGGTCTGAGGGTCAAAATGAATCAAATAATGTATTCAATTTCAATTTCTTATAACTCTCAATTGGTTCATCCAACTAAAGTGAAATTTTAGGTAGAGCTTTGTGATATGATTATCTAACTACAATATAACTTTAGGATCAAAAATTAGAATTTTTACTACCTTAGTTTGGATAGGTTTTAATACACATACTTTACCCTAATGTGCATTTAGGGTCTACATTATTTTGAAAATTGTGTCAATGAGATAAATTTAGTAGAGGGAGGGGATTGAAGATTTTTAGTAAATAAGTTTGAGTGATTATCAATATCATTAAATTTCCAAGAGAGTGAATATATAAACTCAATTTATAACATGCTCCCCTCCTTTTTAAGTTTTTTTCCTCAAAATTCAAGTATCATGAAATAGATGTGGATACTTCTTCTCGATCTCGTACTTCAGCTCCCAGGTGACGTCGGCATAATCATGGTGGCTCCAGAGCAATTTCACCATATCTTTGTGCCAATTACTACGAAGATCCTTTGTCTTGAAATCAAGGATTTTGATTGGGGATTCAGCATAAGATAGATCATCTTTCATCTCTAGAGGCTCATGATTCAGAATGTGACTGGGTTCTTTGACATAAGGCTTCATATTAGAATATGAAAGACATTGTGCATTGCACTATACTGAGGAAGAAGAGCAAGATGATATGCACATCCACCAACCCTTTATAAGATCTCAAAGGGTCCCAAATAACAAGGACTAAGCTTCCCTTTATTCTTGTCCAAGGCTCGGATGCGCCTAATCTTAAGAAATACATGGTCACCTTCTTTGAACTGAGTTCTTGTCGGTGAGCATTTGCATAAGATTTCTTCCTATCCTATGCCCACTTCATTCTCTGCCTTATCAGTGTAAACTTGTCTATATAAAGTTGCATCTCCTCATATATCATCAAGTTGTGCTCCCCAACATCATCCCAGTGTAGTAGAGATCTGCATGGTTCTCCATTGAGAGCTTCATATGGATGTGACCCAATACTTGCTTGATAGCTATTATTATAGTGAACTTAGCCTAGTTCAAATAATGGTTCCACGAGCCTTCCCAATCGAGAACACCATCCCATAAAAGATCATACATAATCTACATTGTACACTCAAACTAGCCATCAGTCTGAGGATGATATGTTGGACTAAAGTTCAACTTTGTATCCAATTCCTCTTGGACTTGTTTCCATAACTTGGAAGTGATCTTTGGATCCTTGTTCGAAACAATGGATTCTGGAACTCCATGCAGGCATACGATCTCCTGTACATAGAGGTCAACAAGCTCAAAAACTTTTGTTGTCGTCTTCACATGAAGGAAGTGAGATGATTTTGTGAGATGATCCACTATAACCCATGCAACATCATATCCCTTTCTAGTCTTGGGTAGACCCACCATGATATCCATGGTGATTGTTTCCACTTCGATTCTGGGATTTCAAGGGGTTGTAGTAGGCCACCTAGTTCCTGGTGCTCTACCATGATTCTCTGGCACGTCAGACATCTAGACATGAGTTTGGAAATATCATTCTTCATGCCCCTCCACTATAAAAACCATTGCAAGTCTTTGTACATTTTGGTTGTGCTAGGATGAACTATGTACTTTGACCCATGTGCTTCACTGAGAATCTTTGTCTTCACATCTGACTGCTCAGAAACCCACATACGGTTCTTATATCAAAGACCACCATCGAGACCCATAGACAAGTTTGTTTGTGGTTTAGACAATAGAGAAGAAAGTTCTTCAAGATCAAGACTAGCCTTTTGTTCCTCAAAAATTTCAGACTGTAGACTAGGAATGCTAGAAATATTGTTGATATGGAGATAATTGTGCAAACAATACAGCTTCCAATCCATCAGATCCTCCATGTTCCTCCACTCAGGAACATGCATAGATGCACATATGACCCTTCATCTGCTAAGGGAATCAAGGACTACATTTGTCTTACCTAGATGGTAGGCAATGGTGAAATCATTTTCCTTCAAATACTTGATCTGTTTACGTGATGTAGGTTCAGGTCTTTCTGGGTCTAGATATAATTCAGACTTTTGTGGTCAGTGAAGATGTCAAAAATTTCCCCATACATTTAATGCTTCCAAATCATGAGAGCATGGATTATTGGACCCATTCCGAATCATGGCTGGGATAATTAAGTTCATTTGGTTTTAGTTGTTTGGATGCAAAAGACACTACCTTCCCATTCTACTGTAGAACACAACCTAGACCATTCCTCTAAGCGTCAATGAAGATTACAAATCCTTCATCGCCAGAAGGTAAAACCAGAACATGTGCAGATGTCAATTTCTTCTTTAGCTCATGTAAACTGGTCTCACAAGTAGCTGACCGTATGAAATTCCCATCCTTCTAAGTTTAGTAATAGGAAGTGCAACTTTAGAGAAATTTGGGATGAAGTGACGATAGTATCCGGCTAGACCCAAGAAACTCTATATTTTAGAAGGATTCAGGGGAGGTTGCTACTCAAAAAAACATACACTTTGGAAGGATCAATAGAGATATCACTCCAAGAAATGATATGGACAAGAAACATGACTCTATCAATCCAGAATTCACATTTCAAAATTTTCGCACGGAACTTCTAAGCTCAAAGGACTTCAAGAACTATCTTCAAGTGCTCATGATGCTTCTCCATAGAATTAGAATAGATCAGAATATCATCAACGGAGACGACCACAAACGCATCAATATAAGGTTGAAAGGCTTTGTTCATCAAGTTCATGAATACACCAGGTGTGATGGTTAACCCAAATGGCATCACTAGAAATTTGTAATGCTCATAATGAGTTTAGAAAGTAGTTTTATAAATATCAGAATCTTTGACTTTAAGTTGATGATAGCTAGAATGAAGGTCAATTTTATATAAAACTTTAGTAGTGTGAAACTGATCAAAGAGGTCATCAATGCAGGGAAGAGGGACTTGTTTTTAATAGTGGCTTGGTTCAACATGTGGTAGTCAATACACATGTGCATAGAACCATCTTTCTTCTTTACAAAGAGAACAGGACGACCCCAAGGAGAAATACTAGGACAAATGAAGCCTTTATCAAGAAGTTCTTGTAATTATTTCTTCATCTCCAAACACTCAGTAGGAGCCATCCTATATGGGGCCCTAGAAATTGGAGTGGTTCTACGAATAAGATTTATAGATAACTCAATGTCTCGATATGGAGGCATCCCATTAAGCTCCTTTAGGAATATGTCAAGGAAATCACATACCACCTCTAGTATTTCTACGAGTTTGGTACTAGGACTGGTCTCTGAGACAAATGTGAGGAAGACTTTACAACCTTTAGAAATAAGCTTTTTATCTTTGCGAGAGGAGATTATAATATTATTATAGAATCTAATTCCCCTAGGTATCACCATAGGAATAGAATGAGGTTGAGAGAGGACTTTCATCTTCTCCCTATAGTCAATATGTGCATAATACTTGTATAGCCAATCCATACCAAGTATAATATCAAAATCTTCCATAGTGAAGAGGATGAATTCGAAAGGCATAACATGATTTTTGAATTTTATAGGCAGGACAAAGTAATGTAGTGATTATTTTGCCACTAGGAGTTAACACATCAAGAATATATCCCATATCTCTTATATGCAAATGTAACGTCCGATGATAGCATATAAATATACAATTTTCATATGAAAAATATGAGGAATCAAAAATACTATTAGAAATTGAATCTGTTTACTTTTTCACAAATAATATCATTAACCTTTTGATTATATAATTATCTTTTTCCTTGTATAGAAAGGATATTCATGGTCTGACCTCAGTTAATTTCGATTCAAACACCTAGATGCATCTCTAATACTATCAGATCATATGAACCCCAACAAATTCAATCAATGATGACCATATCTTTGCGGAAACACTAAACTTAATGTCCCTATCTCTAAATAATAAAGGTATTTATGATCCAAGTGCAACCCTAACCCTACATCTAATCCCATAACTATAAAATGAGATGACCTCAATCAGTAATCCTTGATATAATCATCAGATGATAATAACAACCTTGATTAAGACTAAAATCCTCAGATTGAAATCCTTGGGTACTTAATGACATTAGGCCCTTATTCCTTTCAAGGTGACCCACTTACAATATCTCTAGACTTTTTTGGAATCAAAATCAGATACATCAGGCATGTGGGATTATAAGTATATGACTAGTTTTCATGTATGCATAATGTGTGAAATATTGTATGCGTTATTTGTGTATAGTTCGTGGATGTGTATTAGTTGACTTATGCCTCACCATAACATGAAGAACATAAATAAAGAGATGGTTGTAGCTACTAAGTGAGATATTTATTTTCTCCCTCTTCTAAAACTAAGGTTAGTACATCCCCATAGCCCTAGGGATGGGAATCCCCATATCCCAATAGGTGGGGAGGGCCCAACATAAAAATAATGTAGGTTCTCACACACTTAGTAGTATAACATCATCAAAGACATGCTTAAAAGAAATGGTTTACCTGATTCTCTCTCTAAATAAGGTTTTATTTTTATTTTCTTCTTTCTTCAAATCTTTCAAATATGGAAGTCATTATATATGTATCTTTCACCTACACACACATTTTATGTTGATTCGACTGTTTCACGTATTTTCTAGGTGCAAAGAACCAATAAATATAGTCAAAGTACTAGAAAGCGTGTAATAAAGCTTCTCGGAGGATGCTAGCATATACGGATGTTCCTTTCCATTTCTTATAGCTAGTTTGCATTACATTCCATTTTTCCTTAGTTGATGTATAGGATGTTTATGTCCTATATACTTTCCTTCTTCTTATAGCTAGTCTTTTTCTTATGTGCAATAATGTAAACATTACTATCTTTCTCATTTATGGATAATGGTTTTGTGTGTCAATTACATGATGTTTGTGAACTAGACTTGGCTTCCGTGTATCTTAGATGATAACCACAATCCCTTGTATTTTCCCACATGACATCTTATTGATATGAGTGCACACATATCAAGGGAATGTCATCATGGAAAGTATACAAGAATTAGGGTAGTCACAGTTGGTATCAGAGCCAATGTTCACACATAATTGCTGCGTGAAACCTTATTCACCATATTATGAATCTAGGGTAGTCCTTGAGTTAGGTATATAAGGGGTGGAGGTGTCAAGGATAACATCTGCCATGGGTCTGGTGAAAGTCTCTGAGCTACTTTGCTTAGCACATGAGGCTACCTATATGGAAGTATAAGTCTATCTGGCCAAAAGCCTTAGTGTCCCCTACTTTTTGGGAATACTGACATGCTTTTACCGTGCGTATAATGAAAGTGCACGCGTCAATGTAGTATAGGCCCTTGTGAGGCCCAAGTCAAACTCAAGGACACTGAATTATCAGTAGACTACTATTAATTGCTCGCAATCAGCTAGACCAGTTAAAAGGTTCTGAGAATTGTTGAAAAATAAAAGAAAATATAATAAAACAAAGCAATCGATTAAGTGTTTAGTTTAACCAGTTCAAATGGAGATCTTTAGGATTGTGGTTTCACCGCGGGTTGTCATTGTATGAATTTCCACATAGTTAATCAGATTCATCTCTCAATACGGATAGTGGCTTGTAGTCAGAATTGTTCACTATCGTGATACAATTCACTACCTAAGTCTAGGTCGGTTCCACCTTCGTAGTAACCTATACCCTAAACTAGGTGCATTAGAATCGACCTCTGGGATTCCACCATTAACTGTACATCACCTTGTTCAATGGATTTATTAATTAATGTGAATTGCATCTCTTTTCAACTGTTAATTCTTCTTTCAAAGTAATTAAGGGTATTAGTTTATCATTATGGTGATCAAGAATAATAATATAATTGAGAAAACGAAATCATACCACAGATTTAAGAGACAAATTAAGAATTACTATGATAAAAATATCATACAATGCTTCCTCGGGCTATTCCCGGTCCAAAAGATAAAGGGGATTAGCCCCGCATGTTCATCTCAGAGCAAGACATGATTGAAGAAAGGGGAAACATGGATAAAAATGTGACTAAAGTGATGAAACCCCTGAACGGAGAAGATCCAATCATTCCTCGATGTAGAGTGTGCGATCTACAACCTTTCAGTGGTGGAAAACATCTTCTTCGGCTTCCAGAATGGTCGGGGCGTGCTTATGGGCTCTGTTCTTCTCTCCACACCTTCTCGGGACGTGTGCAATGGCTAATGACGTGATAGATCCCTCCTGGCCACCGTCATTAGGTATTAACACCGAGTTAGGTTGCCAAAATATCACAGCTATTGGGTTTGGGTCGATCTGAAGCAAACTATGATCTGATGGTGTCGATACCATCGACGTGGGTCGATGGTATCGACCCCTCGCGATATCGGCAAGCCTTCTATTCCTTTCTATCGTCCCGCCTGATGCTGACTCGATACCATCAATGCGTTTCGATGGTATCGACACCCTTAGGCATCGGTTTTACTCCTTTTTCGTCGCTGAAGCTATAAGTGTCGATAGTATCGACTAGCTGGTCGATGGCAACCTGATGGTAACTTACTACCATCAACTTCCCAGTTGATGGTATCAACTCTGTGCTACTCCTTGTGGCTGCCTGCCTGTGGCTGTGTCGATGGTATCGACTGATGTCGATGGTATCGACAACTGCAGATATGTGTTTTTCCTGAAATTGCACAACAAAACCAAATCAGCTGAGATAAAACCTATAATTATAATCATTTATGCTCAAAACGATAAAATAAGAGAGATGTGACACTGAGAAGAATCATAGACTAAAGTAAGTGAATTATGCAATATTAACCACCAAAGTGACCAATAAACACATAAAACGCAAGTAAAACAAGTCTATAAATGAAACTCAAAATCATCGCATCAAACTCCCCTAAGCTTGAACATTGCTCATCCTCGAGCAAAAAAACTCTAGAATAGAATTGCGAGATTTAACTAAAGAATAGATTATCACAACAGACTGCACCATATGACCCCCGCCAGACATTCACATTCCGGCCCTTACTAACCACAGAATGATAATAACCCTAAAGGTGACAATAATTATCCATAAAAGATATCTACCTCAAAATTGATGAACACTATCATGTAAGGCAGCTAACAAAATAAAATCATCCGGTCCAGACTCGGTGCATCTTGTGATCTTCTATCTACATTGCTCGTCCTAACTACCATCTAAATGGAAGCAGCTCTCCTGGTCTTAATGAGTGAGGAGAAAATCACAGTGGTCTACCAATTCGAGCAACGGGTAGATGGAATAGGTGGCTGTGGAAGAAATGGAAGCATTATAAGGTTTTAACATGCACAAGAACAATAATGACCTAAATGATGAATATGCAAATAGAAATGCCCTAATGCCTACATTTGGGTGGAATGATGCATGCACTATCATTCCATCTCCAGGTGAGATGGAATATCTAAGAAACTACGCCATGCGCTTATTCTTCTTAGGATGCAAGTGAGAACATGTTCCTTTCTCCCTCTCATTCTTACTTACTTCTCAATATTTTTTTTTCTTTCTCTTGTTTTACAAAAAAAAATTCAAATTTTTTTCTTTCAAGCCCTTATTTTCATAGATGACAATGAATTATTTGCCAGGCTCACTTATTGCTACATGACTTATACACTTGAAGCATTCAGAAGGTATGGAACAAGTTCATCACCTTTAATGTTTCAAAAGACATAAGATGCATGATGTACTATGTGCACAAAAATGTGAATGCAGCTACAAAATGCTAGTTATGCAACTAAATGACACGCACCTAAAGATAATGTGCATGTATAACTACTCTATCTTTTTTTTCTTTTCATGTAAAAATATGTGAAAATAGTTGCAATGCAAGAGCTATCTACATGGGATGCAATCAAAGAGATGAAAACCATAATGTACTTCCAATTCTTATGGTGGAGTATGAAAACAATGGGGTGGATAGATCACAAGATTAACTGACTGAACCTTTGGAAAATATTATGTGTCCCTCCTTACTGACATGTGTAGTAATTAAGAGGTTTCTCTCTCTTATTTCAAATTAAGGTCTCATTATCATTTGGTCAGTTTAGGCTCAAACAACCAATTCTATCCACTTTCATGAATCACAGGAATGTATAGTTGTGGTTTCCTATTTTAGATTTGACAACCCCAATTATTTCCTTAAGTTTTGTGCTCAAAGTTAAACAACACAAGCTTGCAAAAGCACTAAATATTTTCAAAATTGCCCCTGATTCCCATGTACAAACAACGAGATGACATATGACATATGACATTAGACATCCACAATTACACTAGATAGATGTGGATCCTACAAAAGCAGTAAACCTAGAAATAAAAACAACTAATATTTCAAAAATAAAAGCAACATGAATAAGTAAGTAAAAACTAAGATAGAGGGTTGTTCCAACACCCCCCTTAAGCTTGAATATGACTATGGCCTCATAGTCAACATTCTCACTTAAGAGGTGGAACAGCGGTACCGTTCATTTTGAAGTGTGGTGAAAAAGGATGGTTAGATGCTCAAGTGGACCAAGTGATGCTTGCTATCTCCCTCCTTTTTGTGGCCCACTTTTGTGTCACCAAGTGATGCTTGCTATCTCCCTCCTTTTTGTGGCCCACTTTTGTGTCTTAGTGGTTCTAAGATGTGACTTGCTTCATCCTTCTTTGCTCTGCAAAAAACGGTTCGAAAAAATCTCGTTTCGATGCCTTTTACGGCCTATTTTATGTAACTGTCCTGCAGGTGTCGATACCATCGACACCAAGGTCGATGGTATCGACCCAGACTCAGCAATTTTTTTGAATCAACGCATCTAAAAGATTGGGAACTCAAAAGTGTCGATACTATCGACCCTAGGGTCAATGGTATCGACTTTACTGTCATCAATTTTTCTAAAAATCTTCAGGAATCTCGATACTATCGAACCTAGGGTCGATGGTATCAACTTTTCTTCAGCGTTTACTGATCCAAACTCGATACTATCGACATGGGTGTCGATAGTATCGACCTTAACATTCTTCACACTTCAAAACATGAGTTAGGGTACCATTTTTACAAAAATTATCAAAACCTAAGCAAAAACTAAGTACATAAACATAAAAGAACATAACCCAACCTAAAATGAACCTAAAGTTGGGTTGCCTCCCAACAAGCACCCTTGTTTAATGTCCTAGGCTTGACATAAGGATACCTTTAACCTGTTTTGTCAAGGGATGTCTCTAATGATTCATTTGGCAATTTGAATTTAACTCTATCATCACCAATCCCAAGTGTCAAGTAACCTCTCCCAATGGAAGTGATTACATCATTCGTATCTTGGAATGGCCTTCCCAATAGCATCTCACCTCCTTCTATATCATGCATGTCCATGACTACAAAATCAACAGGGAAGATGAATTTGTCGACCTTGACTAGCACATCCTCGCATATACCTTGCGGTTTCACAATGGATCCATCTGCCAACTCAATTGTCATGGAAGTTTGTGTTGGTATTTTCAATCCCAGCTTTTGAAAAGTGGCAAGTGGCATAAGATTAATGCTTGCCCCTGAGTCACATTGTACTTGTGGTAAATGTTGGTCACCTATGGAACATGGGATGTAGAAACATCCTGGATCTTTCCTCTTCCTTGGTAGCCGTCCTTGGATTATAGAACTCACTTTTTCATCAACACACACAACATTTGTATCTTTGATTCGTCGTTTCTTATTGACAATGTCTTTCATGAATCTTCCATATGAAGGAATTTTCTCTATCGCCTCCACTAGTGGAATGTTAATGTGGATCTTCTGAAACATCTCCAAGAACTTCTTGTAGTGCCTATGCTCTTTGTTCGGCCTCAGACTATCCGGGAAAGGCATGTTTGGGTCCTTCACTCGCTTGTGTGGTGGAACATATGGAACTTTAGGGGTCTCTTCCCCTAAGCTTGCTTCAAGTCCACCTTCTAGCATAGGCTTTGGCACATCATTTGCAGCTGGTGTGACTTGTGGCTGCTCATCTTTCTCAGTGGTTGTAGCTTCACCATGAAGTATGGCCTTCACCTGCTCTTCTTGCCTCAATGTGGGCACGGCCGTGATGGGTTCTTGGCGGGATTTTCTGAATGGGAAATATCCACCAGGTAGTCCATATAAGCTGCGGGGATATGGTACACGGGGTTTAGCCTCTGTGTCAAAAATCATTTTGCCTTTTTCATGGACCTCCACCACCGGGGGCTCTGCCTCCTGAATCATAGATATATACTTCACTTGATGATGTGTTTGAACAGACTCTGCATTACCAGCCAGTCTTTGTTGATTTTCTTGCTTCATGGCCACCACTTCATTAGCGATTTGAGTCACCATTGTCTCTAGTGCCCTCATTTGTGCTCCATGACTTTGCAGTGTCTGCCCAAATTTATTCAATATCTCACCCTGCGACTGTAACTGCTTGGCGAACATACTCATCATCTCTTGATTTTGGTGCACCACTTGACTAAGCAACTCGGCGCTTTTATCCTCTGCCTTTGATTGTGGATTTGCATCTGGATCTTGTAGGAAATTGTTTGGATCCTTCCATGGGAATTTTTTGTCCTTTCTCCACGCGTAATCATTGTTCCTGTACCCCTGTTGCTGGCGCATAAATTTCACATGTGCCTCATCATCAGATTCTGTGTCTTCTTTTGCCAGCAATTTCTTTATTAAAAGGTCCATCTTCTCATTTAGCTCTTTGATGGCCTTTGACTCACCTGCAACCCGAACATGTTCTATTGCGTCTCTGTCGCCCCAAGATTGCTTTTTGTCCATGTTCTTTAAAATTTCCCAACACCTTGTGCCTGTGTTGTTTAAGAAGAAACCTGAACCTACTGAATCCAGATTCCTTCTATCATGCTCGGAAAGAGAAAAATAGAAGATTTTAACTTGTTTCTCCTTGTCAAGCCCATGATGTGGGCACCTCCTCAGCATGATTTGGAAACGCTCCCAAGTCTCAAAGTAAGTCTCCCCGGCCTTTTAACTAAAGTTATGGATCTTCCGTACCAGATCGTTGGTCTTCTCGGGTGGAAAGAATCTCTCGAAGAACACCTCGACCATATGATCCCACGATTCCACATACTCATCATCAAGATTATGTAGCCATTCTCGTGCATTTCTCGCCAGAGAGCTGGGGAACAACTTCAAGTACAATGTCTCCTGTGGAAACCTATCTATCTTGATCATGTCGTAGTTCTCCACAAACTGGCTAATGTGAGTCACTGGGTCTTCATTTTAAAGCCCGTGAAATGCATTTGATTTGACCAAATTTATTAGGCCTGGATCGATCTTATAGTTGGGAATGTTGATAGCCTACCTCTTGATCGACCCTTTAGATGCAGATGCAGAAGACGCCTTTATCTTCTCCCAGATTGTCTGTTCCTCAGCCATAGCTTCTGGTTCAGAGTCTGAATCTATATCTTCAGGTCGGTTTTGAATGTTGTTCTCCTCGTCGTCTGGTCCCAACAGTGGAACCTTTGGTGATAGATGTGTGTAGTATGTGCTACGCATCCTCACCATGCACTAGTACCTGCAAAATAATAATTTAGGTTTAGTACCGTGCTAGACGATTTCTAAATATGAATAAAAATGTTGAATTTCAAAATTAATAATAAAATAAAAAGTGGCCTAGAGTGGCCTCTTGCAGCACTCGTAGTGCCGACAATTGCCGTGTCCCCGGCAACGGTGCTAAAAACATGACACGCTTTTACCGTGCGTATAACGCAAGTGCACGCGTTAATGTAGTATAGGCCCTTGTGAGGCCCAAGTCTAACTCATGGACACTAAATTATCAGTAGACTACTATTAACTACTCACAATCAGCTAGACCAGTTAAAAGGTTCTGAGAATTGTTGAAAAATAAAAGAAAATAAAATAAAACAAAGCAATCGATTAAGTGTTTAGTTTAACCAATTCAAATGGAGATCTCTAGGATTGTGGTTTCACCGCGGGTTGTCATTGTATGAATTTCCACATAGTTAATCCGATTCATCTCTCAATCTGGGTAGTGGCCTGTTGTGACGTCCCCAGATTTTCTAAAACGTAATCTGATGTGTGATGTCCAAATTGAAACCCTCACCTCAGCGAGAATCCCAATTTAACCACCCCACACTAGGCTAAGAAGAAGAAAATCAAGGGAGTCAGAAGGAAACAATTAGTAGCACATGCACATGAACAATAATAAAACCACAACACATGTTCACCATTCAACATATCATTACAACATGAATTATTACAACATTTGATATTACATATTGAACAGAAAACTACTAAACATATACATGTGATATAGCTAAACAATAGGATCTTAAGACGATAGGTCCACCTGAACATCAGCTCGCCACACAACTCACAACTATCCTGGATCTTCAAGAGCATAACCAAAACCTAAACAAAAGATTACATGTGGTACACGTCAGCACAATATTCAAGAATATTGTACTGAGTACGCCTACGTGTCTTTTATATACCTCTCATCATATCTTGGCAATAAGATAAAGCTAATGTACTTGGCAGTAACAGAAGAATATAAGAAAAGTGTATACTTGCACAAAGATATTCATTAAAAAAAGAGAACATATATTTTAAGCTTATTTCCATCATATATCTCGTGCATCTGCCCCCAAGGGCTTTGATGTTTTTAGGACTTATGATCTACTACCAAAGAGTTTGAGACCATTTAACGTGTGATCTACTACCAAAGAGTTGAGATCTAACACATGTGATCTACTACCAAAGAGTTTGAGATCACTTCCATGCACTATACTACCAAAGAGTTTAGTGCTATCATATGATGGATCTGATATCTTATGTTTCATGTGTTCATAGCAGTAAGTATAGAAGATCAACCAACATAGCATACAAGAACAATCATTTCATCCAATATCATATGCCAAGTATTTTACTACACATATAACACAAACATATTGTATAATAAGCCAAGTAAGAGGTAATGGTGTACCTTCCAAAGAGACATCTTTATCACATATGTATTCCTCAGGTCAACTCTAACCTTGTTCAACCCTGATAAAGACAAGATTACATATCACCATCAGATTCTCATCATCTTACATCTCATCTTAACCCTAATTGTGTTCATTAGGGTTTAGCTTATCTCTTTAGGATATATACATTATTACTTGTCTTATCTTCATCCCTAGGTGGGATTTATGTTACTGATGTCATATTCCATATTATGGTTCATTATCTAAATATTATCTTCCATAGTATTTTATGCATTTATTAGCCTTAGGTTACATCATGAACCTAAGTTGGGTTTTTAAACCATGTATTAAGAGTATTCTTCATATAACATGAATTTTATTCATCTAACAGATATCTAACTTACATCTCAGCTTCAGATTAGCGATATGAACCTACTCTGCAAATTTCACCATTTATTGAGCATGTATGCATTAATTACATATAATATAGGTTTATTAGCTTTAATTAGCCATATTAATCAAATTATAATATTATTTGTCATAACATGATCATATATAACATCTATTGAATACTATATCGTATTTCAGATCACTGATGCATTTTCATAATTTTGGGTAATCATTTATTATTTATTAGGCATGAAAAGAGAATTGTACATCTTGCCTAATATCACTGAGATATAAGCTTCAAAACACTGATATGATGGTTTCATAATGTTCTACTAATTTTTCTGAGAATAACGATACCTTGTTTGCATTTTTCTGAAAAACATTCTATTTTCTATGAATTATGCAAGATCTGAGTATTTCTAAGGATTTTACCTCAATCGGTCAATCGGCCACTGCCACATGGCTGGGCGCTTCCCTTTACTTGAGGTAGGCGGCCTGTTTGGGTTTGAGGGTTGGTTCACTAGTCTGGACCCAGCCCTTCTATGAGTGTGTCTCCTTTCCCCAGCATCGTTGGGATCTGCTCCTGGACGAAGTCATCGCCGCACAGCAAGGCAACGACCGGTCTCTTCTCCTCGCGGTCTACACGAAACGGACACCTGAGGTATCCGTCTCAGCGATGAAGCCTCCTCCGCACTGACCTAGAATGCTGGCGAGTTGTCGGCCATGCTCTGCTCACCTATATCTCTCTCTCACGCCGAGTCTGCAACGGAACTCCCTGTTTCCACGACGCAGCCGCCGCCTGGGCAAGGTTCCTGGCGTGCAACCAAGAACTGCCATCGCTGCCGAGCAGCAGGTCCTTCCTCCTTAGAGCTTCCCGATCGCAAACTCAAGGACCATGGCCTCTTCCTAGACTAGCTCCGCCGAGGAACAAACAGAGCACGTGCTCCACTTTGTGAGTGGCGCTGCATCTCCAAACTCCGACGACAGGTCTACTACTTCCAGATCTTCTCACTCGCCTCGAGTTTCTCGCATCTGTAGTGCTACACCTATGTCTCCTCCTCTAAAACTACATCGACGCAACACCTCTATGCTCGACACCTTCGTGCATCCGTGCTTGGCACCATCATCGATCCTAACTCTGGTGTGCGGTCAGCCACCAAAACCTTTGGTGCATACAGACAAACCTACACAGGTGGTGGTTGACGCCGTGAGCCAGAACTCCAGCGAGGCTAGCAACAGCTGATCTCCTCCGAACTCCCTTTCCTATGTACGGTTGATTAAAAGGTAAAGAAGACTGAGAGCTAATACTTCTTCATCTCCCAAAGAGTTGCCAGCATATAGGGTTTGTTGAATCTCTATTTGCATGCATCCATATCACATCCTATACCACGATTGTGGATCGTGGCAACATGGGTAGCAGCATAACCTCCCATGTCTCTGGTTCAGTTGGAGGTACATAGGGTATGATTTCACTACCATAAGATGACATCCAAGAGCCTAGAAAGCCACATTAGCTGACCTGATCCATGGCTGGTGCATCTCAAAGGTTGTGTGACACGATCATATTTAAAAAGTTAAGCTAAAGATATTATACTCTAGTATATCAATACATCTATATATCAAAGGTCTCATTATTTTCAAACCTTAGTAACAATATCTAAGATCATCCAAACTTTATGAAACTTCAACCATATGATTTCACTTATGTCATTGGACATTTAGGATTCCAAGAGTCCACTCCATCACATCCTACACACCTTATAAGAAATTTCATCCTCAAAATTAAGCTAGAAATCCAATCTTTCACACCTGTAGTCAGAATTGTTCACTTTCGTGATACAATTCACTACCTAAGTCTAGGTCGGTTCCACCGTCGTAGTAACCTATACCCTAAACTAGGTGCATTAGAATCGACCTCTGGGATTCCACCATTAACCGTACATCACCTTATTCAAGGGATTTGTTAATTAATGTGAATTGCGTCTCTTTTCAACCGTTAATTCTTCTTTCAAAGTAATTAAGGGCATTAGTTTATCATTATGGTGATCAAGCATAATAATATAATTGAGAAAATGAAATCATACCACGGATTTAAGAGAAAAATTAAGAATTACTATGATAAAAATGTCATACAATGCTTCCTCGGGCTACTCCCGGTCCTAAAGATAAAGGGGATTAGCCCCGCATGTTCATCTTAGAGCAAGACATGATTGAAGAAAGGGGAAAATTGGATAAAAATGTGACTAAAGTTATGAAACCCCTGAACGGAGAAAATCCAATCGTTCCTCGGCGTAGAGTGTGCGATCTACAGCCTTTCGGCGGTGGAAAACGTCTTCTTTGGCTTCTGGAATGGTCGGGGCATGCTTCTGGGCTCCGTTCTTCTCTCCACACCTTCTCAGACATTGTGCAGTGGCTAATGATGTGATAGATCCCTCCTAGCCGCCGTCATTAGGTATTAACACCGAGTTAGGTCGCCAAAATATCACGGCTGTTGGATTTGGGTCGATCTGAAGCAAACTCTGATATGACGGTGTCGATACCATCGATGTGGGTCGATGGTATCGACCCCTCGCGATATCGGCAAGCCTTCTTTTCCTTTTTGTCATCCCGCCTGATGCTGACTTGATACCATCGACGTGTATCGATGGTATCGACACCCTTAGGCGTCGATTTTACTCCTTTTCCTTCGTTGAAGCTATAAGTGTCAATAGTATCGACTGGCTGGTCACTGGCAACCTGATGGTAACTCGCTACCATCAACTCCGCAGTCGATGGTATCGACTCTGCGCTACTCCTTGCGGCTGCCTGCCTGTGGCTGTGTCGATAGTATCGACTGATGTCAATGGTATCGACAACTGCAGATATGTGTTTTTCCTAAACTTGCACAACAAAACCAAATCAGCCGAGATAAAACCTATAATTATAATCTTTTATGCTCAAAATGATAAAATAAGAGAGATGTGACACTGAGAAGAATCATAGACTAAAGTAAGTGAATTATGCAATATTAACCACCAAAGTGACCAATAAACATATAAAATGCAAGTAAAACAAGTCTATAAATGTGACTCAAAATCATCACATCACATACCTTAATTAAGGACCCTTCTCATCTATAGTAACTCCCTCTCATCTCTCTCTATAGACATTCCCTCTTAGCTTTTTGCATTCAATATAGGTTAGGAATGAAATCACTCTATTTAGAGTCCTAAGGATTGACTAATTCTTGACTAAGGATTATTAGGGTATCCTCCACAAATCATAGCATTAAGATCCTGAATAACCAATAAAGAGAAATTATGAAATATATTTAAAAAAATGAAAGTATCTAATCCACTTCACCTAATTTTAAGGATGCCTCAAAAAACACACGACTCTAAGGAATCTGAGGAAATGTCCTCTAAAAAGAGAAAGTAACCAAAACTTCTAGTGGACCGGATATTGAAAGTATGGCCAAGGGTAGGTGGGAGGAGCAGAAGAATATCCTCTTAGACTTCATGGAGACTATTGCCCTAAATGGAACCACTGAACCTAGCCCTAGTTGTTCTACGAAGGAGGTGACACTAATTGATTTTATCAAACTGAACCCAGATACATTTTGGGGTGAAGACCAACCTAAGGTTATGGACAAAGATGAATGATTTATTATGATTTTTCTAAGATAAATGGATTTCTTATATTAATTAAAATAAATTGGGTCAAGATATACCTTGATCAATAGATAGATCCTACTAGATCAATGGCCCGGGTTGATCCTAAACTTTACGATTCCATGTTCAACTTGTTGAGGTGGAGATTGTTGATTAGTCCACCACAGATACACATGGCCTCCTTGTTCCTTTCTCTCCCTCGTTAGTTGACGAACGATCAGATGAGGTGGCATCTTGAGACTGGTCTAGCTCAGGTCTAAGTCAGTGCCATGTCTTCTCCTTCTCCCTCTGTTGATGTGTGTTCAAGAAACCTGGGAGTATCTCTAATGAGGGATGATGGGTGCAAGGGTTCCAATCTTGTCATGAGGAGGATGGATTCACCTTTGTGGGGTATCCTCATGCTAGGCCGACACAACTGATAACACCAATTTTTGTGATATTTTAGACTGTTTTTCTGTTATCAAAACTTCCATTATTAGCTATTTTCCTCTCTTTTGTATGCACTTTTGCAATAATTGGCCAAGCAATGCTCTTAATCCTATATTTCCATCTTTTGCAAAGTTTTTCCTCGTTTTGGTGCAATAAGACCATCTCGGTCCACAGAATAAGTCCAAGTCTGTTTCGACCTTCCTGACGCCCGATACAACCTCCGCCCGACAGGGTGGAGTGACACAATGACGCACGACAAAAGGATGTTGCGCAAGAAGGAGCAGATGGACGAAACACCTTCTACCCGACAGGGAGCCTAGCTCGCCCCGACAACCCATCTTGTTGGGCGATACAGCCACCCACCGGCAGGCGCGCCGTCCATCACGTGATCGATAGATGACACTCCTGAGCCGAGCGATACCAGTATCGGCCATCCACCGACCCACAAATAAGGAGGACATGTGGCGCTTCGAGCACCATAACTTCCTCCAACCGCTGCCTATAAATAGCAGCTACAGGAAGTCGAAAAGACAGTTCGGATACTTCGGAATTCGGACAGTTGGGAGCTTTGAGTGATCTTCAGAGGAAACTGCGAGAGCAGGAGTATCGTGCCCCAGTGCTCGTGTCGAGCGATACTAGGTGAGCTCTCCCTCATCCCGAGAGGGAGGGGATAGTTCACTTAGGACCGTCTTGGGTGACACTGCGGGCCGATATCGGCCAACGATGACGAGTGACATAAGTGCCCGATAGTAAGATGCGTCGCTCCATGCCCGACACAATATCGAACCCGATACGCTTCGCCCGTCATGCGTGCCGCCCGAGAGGGTGTGTCGCCCGACTTGAGCGTATCGGCCAGGTCCTTGAACGATACAGTCGGCCATCATGGTGCGCCGCTCGAGAGAGTGTGTCGCTCGACACCGCTGTATCGGGCTAGGCCCCTGTCCGGTATCGGGCGGGAGAGCGTTGTAGTCTGTCGCCCTTTTACATCAAGAAGGCGACATCTATCTTTAATTCCGTTATTTAATTCCTTTCTTGCGCAATGTATTAAGACCTTTAATGTGTATGGAAATAGAAAATCTTAATTACTTGCTGCTCCATGCTTGGTGTGATATATTGGATGACTGCTATGTTTGATATCTGAACTCTAGCTTGCATGTTTGGATCGCATTTCGCTTAGCTACCGAATCGTGTTTTCCCGTCGCAACAGCTTCGAGAGTCGTGTTGTGGCTCTAGTGTTTGGTCTGATTCTGGAGTATGAGAGTGCCTGGAACGGAGTCATTTCCGTAACATTCCACTCTAACTTAAGTCCGACAACCTCGAGAGGGGTGTTGATGCTTAGTTATAAGTACCCGCTCTGAGAGGAGGGTTGCAGGGTGTTACTGCTGCCGCTTGTTTTGTTGTAGTCTTATCCTCCGCATCTTGTCCTAGCTCTAGTATTATATTTCTGTTTCTGTTGCATGAAAACCCCTAAAAACTGCTAAATGACTAAAACCTTAAATCTCTCTTGTAGCTCCTGTTGGAGATAGTTTTCTTTGTTTTATTTGTGACATCTTGTTGTTTCCCTTTAGGGAATTTATATCTCTTTTTACCCACCAGAGTGTAGCGTGTCCATTCTGGGTTCTCAACACTATCCCCTTTGTCCCTGTGTTCGACCCCGTATATCTACTTCGACCCCATAAACAACGTTGTGGGGGCCTAGAAGGATTCGGGTTTATAAATATAAAAGCTCGACTACCTCAAATCCACCTCCACTTTTGGACGCGCGATTTAGGCCGGTCAACTTTTTGGCGCCGTTGCCGGGGACAAGGCAAAAACGGTACTGTAGACGAATCCAAATCCACTAACTACACTCCTATGCCACAAGCTTAGAAATGAGTTTGACAACACTCTTTTTCTTTTTCTTTTTCTTTTTCTTTTTCTTTTTCCTTACTATTATTCTTTTCTTAAAATTAATAATTCAATTTTCTAAACTTGAATTTTCGTGCTATTTCAAGCACTCTGAAGAACAGTGGTCTGTTCCACTGAGCATCAACTCCAACCGTCATGCCGCCTTGCGTGGAGCCATCGATTTCTAGAGATGAATGCCAAGGGGGGAGGCCTGAATGACCTCCACCAGATGGAAATGACCGCTATGGCGGCAACGATCAGCATGAAGATCAGGAATCAGAGCACTCCGAGGAAGGCCACCCCCATGTCAGGCGTCGCCACCGTCAGCGACACAGGCGACACCACAACCAAGAACAACGTCGCGAGGCTAGCGACAGCGACGACTCCGAGGAGGACGAGAAGACGTTGAGGGAGTTGGCATCAACAAAAGCCAACAACTCCAGATGTCCTGTCATCACCCCGCGATTCAACGCAGCCAATTTTGAGCTTAAGCCTTGTGTGATCTCTATGATCCAGAACAAAAGCTTCAGGGGAATTCGAAAAATGACAACCCCTACCACCACCTCGATGCCTTCTAGAACATATGTGACACGATAAAGATGTGGGGGGTCCCCCAGGAGGTTATATACTGCAAAGGATTCATCTTCTCACTAGAGGACAAAGCACTGTCCTGGTACCTCGGGTTACCCCACCGGTCCTTGAACGGATGGGGGCCGTTAGCTGAAGCCTTCGTAAATAACTTTTACCCCACCGAGAGGACGGTCAGAACTCGGCAGAAAATAACTTCCTTCATGCAAAAGCTGAACGAAAGCCTTCACGACGCCTGGGAGCAGTTCCAAGAGTACCTGAGGGATTGCCCCCATCATAATTACAAGAAGGGCTTCCTTGTCACCACATTCTACAATGGCCTAACTCCCGATGAACGGGTGTCACTTAATGCGGCAGCAAGAAGTGAATTCTTAGGGAAAAATCCGAGCAAGTCTGAAAGAATCATCAAAAATATGGCCGAGCTGCAAGCCGGCGCTGAATATGATAGATCTGACAAAGGACAGGCGAGAAAGGTCGGTGAAGGGTCCTCTCTTGAGTCCAAGGCCCTAGAGACCATCACTTCTCAGATTCAGAAAATAGCCATGGATGTAAAGCAGCTTTGGGAATCCGGTGCGAAAGGGAAGAAGCAGGTGGAAAAAGTAATGAAATGTGTGACATGTGGAGAAGGCGGTCATGGGATAGATAATTGCATCTACACTCGACCAGAAGCACCAAGTGACACTGAGTCAGAGGTCGAAGAAACTGAAAAGGTCTCTTTTGTAAATTTTAAAAGACCAGACCACCCTAGTTTCAGCTATGGCAATAAGGAGGCAGCAAAGAATTCTCATCAGCTGCACAACTCCACAAGGCCGCCCCAAGCTTTTGAGAAGAGGGGAGGGCCAAGCCCATACATCAAAAACACCCCCTTCCAGCCGAACAAAGGAGGTTTTTAGGGGAAAGCTAAGTATCAAGGATCAACCAGAGAGCAAGGACAGGACAAGGCTTCGAACCAAGCAGATGTGGTGGGACAGTTGTTTGATTTTGTGAAGAAGTAGGACACCGTCAACAACCAGTTGGCGCAGAGCGCTTTATCAAATTATGGTGTCTTGAACTCATTGCAGGTGTAAATGGCAGACATGCAGACGCACCAACGCCAGATGGATCAGTAATTAGCTCAAATGGACGATTTAATGAAGAATCCCTCAGGGAAAATACCATCCAACACTGAAACTACAAAGAAGGCAGGGATGTGATCGAGAGAAGACGGAAATCGGGCTACAAGAGATGGATGGATGATGTTAGCAGATAAGGAGAGGAAAGGCTGGAGCCGTCAAGCTGGAGATGAAAACTACAGCGCTTCTCGGGAGGCAACCCGAGCTCGTTTTTCTTTCCTAGTATAGGGTGCTTTTACTTTCAAGCAAATTGAACATTACAAACATTTGGGCTGTAATAAGGCCCGAGTGAGCGCATGCGCCACATGCGCTGACCCTTATGGGCCACCACTTTAGTTTTATCGACCGGGATGTGTAATACCATCTGAGGCCAGGATCTTAGTCTTTGGCCAATGATGTTTTACTCATCGACCGCTTTTAAAATGCTTTGTTTTCACGGTGTATCGGATAGCAACCCAGTTGGTGCTATGCATGCACCCATTTCGGGCAAGGGAATTTCGGGGATCGCAAGGGTCGTGCCGACGGATGAACTTGCCCATTTTGCTAGTTGCCCTGATAGCCGACACGCACCCCAAATTTACCTGTTTCACCCCAGTTGAGTTTGCTATTTATAGGGGCAAGTTTTTACCGTGTCGGGCTCCTTGCCTTACTGTTTCCCTGCTCCCGTATCTCGCTAAGACCTTGTGCTCTTGCTCCCGTGTCGCGCAAGACTACCCTACTCTCGTGTCGTGCAGAAGTACGGATCACAGCAAGGTAATGTTCGACATACCCTATCACCCGACATACCCTATCGCCCGACACGTTTCCATCTTTAAGCGAGTAGCTTATCGGCCTTACAGGTTTTGTGCTGAGCAGCCTTGTATCGCCCGATATGGATCTCACGTAAGTACCTTTTAATCACCTCTGCCCAATATGACATGACTGGCGATATCTGTGTTTCTCATCTTTGCCCCGCTTCGCCTGTTTCGCTGTTGGGCGACACACCGCCTCCTTCTCAAATAGCTGTATCGGGCATCTCATCTTATCACCCCGTATCGCCCGACAGTCCTGAGGCGTATCGTCTTGGTCTTATCGCGTGGCGAGCGTCACCCACACCGCATATCGGGTACGGGACTTCACTTCTGAAAACCTCGTATCGCCTGATACGGGGTGTGGGAACCTCGCGCTTTCAGTTTAAATACAGCGTCATCATATTTAATTAATTGAGGAGTTTGTTTATTCATTTACAGAGATTGCACGCATCAAATCAACTGTTGTCCCTGTTGACGCACAAGGAAGGAGGATCTACCCCGTGACTGCCGCAGAAGCACCAACTACTAGGTAGAAATGCCCGAACCCAGGATCAGCCGGGGCGTCGACATCCGAGAAGAGGGCTAGGGTTGCAGAAGTGGCAGCTCCAGCTCCAGCCCCAACACCAACACCCCCAGCAGCAGCGGAACTCCCAGAGCTCTTATCAGGGAGTTTCGAACCAAGAGACGACGAGCACACTCGCCGATATGCTGAGCTGGTGACCAAGATCTACCGACCGAGTAGGTTCTTCCATAGAGCCTCATTCGCTGAGATAGGAATCGTGAAGAGGCTGAAGAGCGTACTGGCTGCGGCAGGACTGAAAAAGATCTATTTCAGCCGGTCTTCTTCATACACTAAGCTGACGATGGAGTTTATGTCTTCTCTATGCCGGGTAAAGAACTCTGTAGTGGAGAGAGAAGAATTTGGCGGGCCAGACAGACTCCAGGCCCGGCTCTACAATTCGGAGTACACCATCTCCGAGAAGCTCCTAAACAAGATCTTCTCCTCCAACGAGAAGGGA
Organism: Alisma plantago-aquatica; assembly: GCA_963693085.1. Taxonomy (NCBI): domain Eukaryota; kingdom Viridiplantae; phylum Streptophyta; class Magnoliopsida; order Alismatales; family Alismataceae; genus Alisma; species Alisma plantago-aquatica. The sequence continues at coordinate 867,883,693 of OY856414.1, read as the reverse complement.
AGAACCTGATGGACAACGGTGAAAGGATCACTGAGGGAGACGGGTTCGATCTCGTGCAGCTTTGGGGAAAGTTTACCGGCGAATCTTCATTCAACCGGGGAGAAAGGTCGTGGCGGTGCACTCCTACTTCTAGAGGATAGTGCACAAGTTGGTAGCAGGCTTGCTGTTCAGCAAGAATGAGTCCAGCAACATCTACACAGAAGAGCTCCATGTCATGTGGCTCATAATGGAGGGCTGAGTGATCAACCTCGGTCGGTTTTTGCTGAATAGGCTACACCCAATGAAGAAAGCCACCAAGGAGTACTGCATGGGTAGCATCATCAATCTCATCGCAGTAGGACTCGGGTACCCAAGCGAGCCGGACAGCCATTCGAGGATGCAAGGCGACGAGGAGTTTGACACCAAGTACTTGATAAGGACCAACATCGTCAAGAGGGAGGGGAGGAACTTCTTCTACAAGTTTTTGAGGACTGATATACTCCTCCCCTCCCTCGCTGCATCAACTACGACGTAGAGAAACAGATCTTCACCACCGCCGAGATTGAAGCTATAGCAAATAATACAGCTTTCAGGGCCCCAGAGAGGCCCGCCCCAGAACAACCGATGACAACCGCTGATAGAGTTGTCACCGCTCCGACCGTATCAGCCACCGTCATGACAAGAATGGTGATAGCTGAGAAGGAACCGGTGATCATCGAGGTCACCAAGACAGAAACTCCGGGAGCTGCTGCGGAAGAGACGGCCACAGCCCCTGTCATCCCTGTGATGCCTACAGAGGCAAAAGAGACACCTAAGTCGGACTCTAGTAATGGGGTGTTCGGTGAGATTCTCAGAATGGAGCTCGAGGGAGCTCAGTTGACACCAACGCAGCCGCCGGTGTCGCCTTTTGTAGCAGGTGAGGAGATCACCGACAGTGCGGAGGTGGAGCAATGTTCGCCCGCACCGCAGCCATACCCTCCCCGACAAAAAGGCAAGGCGATAGCTGCTGAAGGGGCACCGTCCCCTCGCCTGGCGGCATCAGCAATGCAAACAATTCATATAGAGTCTACCTCGCCTGGTGGACCTTCACACGAGCAAGGTTTCGCAAGGACGGAAGGGAGACCCGCCGGAACTCCTCCGTCACTCGGAAAGTTGCTTGGGCACGAGCTCGACAACCTGCGGGAGGTAACAGACATGAACTCAACTACCTGTATTTCCCTAACCCGCAAGTTTGCATCTTTCCAAGACAGGCTGAATAGCCAAGAGAGAGAGCTTCTGACTCTAGCAAGCCTTCCCGGTGGACTAGAAGCCTTGAATGCAACAATGCAGCAAGTTCTCCAATGACTAGACAGGCTCGAGGAGAGAATGGACAGAAGTGACGACCATCCGCACCGAAGGCAGCCGAGACGGTCACTGTCACCCCCTAGCCGTGGCTCTCCGTCTTCATCGATGTCTTCTTCGACATCGGCGTCTCCCTCCGCCTCCAGCGAGCGATCCATAACGCCCGAGGAGGGGACGCAGCCAAAGTTGACCGACGGAGCTCCAGCAGGACAGGAGAGATCCTTAGGTCTAGAGGAAGAAAATCTCTTAGTCTCCCTGGATGAAGTTGAAGATGATAACGAAGATATCAGCATCGGGGGAGACTCTTCTGACGAATCAGAGGGAGAAATGGGGGATGTGTATGCAGCTAATGAAAGACACCTCTCCCGAGGAAGACGCTCGATGGTGGACAGGTTTCGTGAGCCATCTGTGATACCTTCCTTTAAGATGGCCGACTTCGATAGAAGGGTCATCGACTGCCTGACGATCAAAGACCAAAGACTGCTAGATAAGGTCCTCAGATCGTGGGTAGATGAAGAAGACGTCGTCTGGAGCGACAGCTACTTCTCCGTACGACGGGGAACACTCTGTGGCATGTTCCGCTCACCAGCCATCGTCAGAAAAAGACTGTTTAGGGTCCTCGAAAATGCGATAATAGAAAATATCGATAGCAGGACAGGTCGGAAGAAAATATACACCACCACCCCGACCTTGGCAAGAAGGATAATGAAGGGAGAACAAGACTCCACTGCGGTAACCAACATGTTGAGACACATTGACGAGCATAGCCCTAACCTCGTGTTGGCACCGTACAAGCACCGCGACTTTTGGTTCCTCTGCATAGCAGACTTAAAGAACCATGACATCCGGTTGCTGAACTGCAATCACAATGAGGTGCCGCACTCCAAAATTGCTTTCAGCCGCCCGGAGGACCAAAAGCTGAGGCTTCTACCGCTACATCTTCTACGAGCTATCAAGGAAGGAGCCAAATGTCACGGCGGCGTTTGGAACTTCTATTCTATTCACAACTTCCCTGTCCAGGCTGAAGAGGGAAGCGGAAACAGCGTCTTAGTCATCTTAAGTGCCATTGAGGTGCTCAGTACTTTTGGCAACTTGAGGGCCCTTAGGGGCACATGTTTCTATCACCGCAGGGGCACATACGCCATGCTACTGATTAAAGACGGGTGCTATTTTCGAGACGCAGGGGTACCTGATAAGTTGTTGGACGATGACCAAGAGAACAAATCTTCACAATCCAGCAGCTCCGCAGAGAAAGAGGCGGAACTAGAAACTGACACCCACGGGGAAGGCAAGCAGTTGGAGACCCTGCGGAAAGTGCACGGGATGGAAGACACTGCTTCGCCTAGAGGTACAGAAGGGCTGATCAAAAACTTCGACCGCTTCTCATGCGCTACGCTCACACAGGAGCAGGTAGATGAAATCCTTCTGAAGTTAGCAGATGATACCCCGGGAGATGTCATTTACAAGGCAGGCGATGTGGTAGTCCCAGTAGATGATCTGAGGGATAAGGTTAAAGAAGGAGGATGCGTGGCGGTATCTGTATTTACCGCTTGCATCCAAATATTACAGCCAAAGTTTGAACATGCATACATAGCCCATCCTATGTTGTTCAACGACGTCTGCCTCGCCGATGAAATAGGAGCAAAGAAGCTTTTTCTGGAAGAATTGGAAAGCGGGGTCCCTAGCCAAATTTTTCTGCCAATTCTGCATTATAACCATTGGACGCTCCTGACGGTGTACACTCGACAATGAGCAGGAATCTCTTACAATAGCTCGGATAGCAACAAGAACCATCCAGTACCGTGTACATAAGAACCGTTGTCATCCGTCGAACGCTTAACTCGAAAATACTATGACGAGGTGGCAAAGATGATACAACCAATCCTAGACACGCAAGCAAGCAAATGGCATGAACTCCAGTTCTGCCACCGCAGCCCGCAACAGATTCCCCTATCTAACGACTGCGATATCTTTGTCTTGGAATGGATAGCAAACAAAGCAGTGCCTGACCAGCTCCAACACATCGTTTATCACAGCAAGAGATGAGAGTATGTGTGGGAGCTTCTATCTGACATAGGCGCGCTCATCGGCTAACCCTCACTGGATCAACATTACCCTACCTTATCTACTTCACAACTCTGGGACAGAGTGTGGAGCAAGTTTGGGGGAGTAGGGTACCATATACCAGTGAGGGAGGTACAAAATTTTGTCTCGAATTCTTTATTCTTTTGTTCTTTCCTGTATCATGTGTACATATATATGCTCATATAAAAAATTTCCCATGCTTATGTACAAAATCAATATTAGTCAAAAACCTGATGCAACTGCTTGCAAAGTTAGTTTTCTTTGTGCTTAACGAGATACAAGTTCCGTTATATCTTTCTGATAATGCTGCTTCAAACAAACAGAAGATTACGTTTTTCCACGCCAAAAATTTCGAAAAATATAATAATCTTACAAACAGCTAAGAGACGAGTATGGAGAAGGAAAAAGCTGCCCAAATAGCAGAAATCTCTTTGTTTCCCCTTTACCCAACAAAAATATCAAAAAGAGAGAGAAGCCTTATGAGTGTGAATAAAAGAATGAGAGTTGTGCCCAATAAAAGAAGAAAAAATATATATATACCCGCTTGTTTTCCAAAAGTACTCATCTTAAGGCATGGTAGATCCGGGGCAGTGGTACGTAGGATGTGAAATCACTGCTCTAAAGCCAACTGGCTTGGACTGTAGGGACCACTCACCCGCTAACGGACCCTTACCTAGATGGACTGATGGAAAACAAGATGAAAAACCCAAAAAGCCTTAGCTTACCCTCTACAAAACTTTTGGCCCCGAAAATAAAGTTGTTTGGTGTGTAAGCTAACTTCGGAATCATACACTAAAGTCTCGCTGAAGCTGTAGAAAAAAAAACTCTACTGAAATAATAAGGCAGGAAATGCAAGGTCTTTTGTTCATAATGAGACAGTATTATCTCTAAAGGCATTACTATACTTGCTTTACCTCTTGGCCTGAAACCTGTACCAAACGAAAGAAGCATCACAAAATGAAGTTTAAATATTGATTGAGGACAATCAAAACGCTAAGTTTGGGGGGGGGGGGGTTGATAACACCAATTTTTGTGATATTTTAGACTGTTTTTCTATTATCAAAACTGCCATTTTTAGCTATTTTCCTCTCTTTTGTATGCACTTTCGCAATAATTGGCCAAGCAATGCTCTTAATCCTATATTTCCATCTTTTGCAGAGTTTTTCCTCGTTTTGGTGCAATAAGACTGTCTCGGCCCACAAAATAAGTCCCAGTCTGTTTCAGCCTTCCTGACGCCCGATACAACCTCTGCCCGATAGGGTGGAGTGACACAATGACGCACGACAAAAGGATGTCGCGCAAGAAGGAGCAGATGGACGACACGCCTTCTACCCTACAGGGAGCCCAGCTCGCCCCGACAACCCAGCTTGTCGGGCGACACAGCCACCCATTGGCAGGCGCACCGTCCATCACGTGACCGATAGCCGACACTCCCGAGCTGAGCGATACCAGTATCGGCCGTCCACTGACCCACAAATAAGGAGGACACGTGGCGCTTCGAGCACCATAACTTCCTCCAACCGCTGCCTATAAATAGCAGCTACAGGAAGCCGAAAAGACAGTTCGGATACTTCGGAATTCGGACAGTTGGGATCTTTGAGTGATCTTCGTTGGAACTGCGAGAGCAGGAGTATCGTGCCCCAGTGCTCGTGTCGGGTGACACTAGGTGAGCTCTCCCTCGTCCCGAGAGGGAGGGGATAGTTCACTTAGGACCGTTCCGGGTGACACTGCGGGCCGATATCGGCCAACAATGACGAGCGACACAAGTGCCCGACAGTAGGACGCGTCGCTCCATGCCCGACACAATATCGAACCCGATACGCTTCGCCCGTCATGCGTGCCGCCCGAGAGGGTGTGTCGTCCGACTTTAGTGTATCGGCCAGGTCCTTAAACGATAAAGTAGGCTGTCGTGGTGCGTCGCTCGAGAGAGTGTGTCACCTGACACCGCTCTATCGGGCTAGGCCCCTGTCCAGTATCGGGCGGGAGAGCGTTGTAGTCTGTCGCCCATCTACATCAAGAAGGCGACATCTATCTTTAATTCCGTTATTTAATTCCTTTCTTACGCAATGTATTAAGACCCTTAATGTGTATGGAAACAGAAAAGCTTAATTACTTGCTACTCCATGCTTGGTGCGATATATTGGATGACTGCTATGTTTGATATCTGAACTCTAGCTTGCATGTTTGGATCGCGTTTCGCTTAGCTACCGAATTGTGTTTTCCCGTCGCAACAGCTTCGAGAGTTGTGTTGTGGCTCTAGTGTTTGGTCTGATTCTGGAGTACGAGAGTGCCTGGAACGAAGTTGTTTCCGTAACATTCCACTCTAACTTAAGTCCGACAACCTCGAGAGGGGTGTTGAAGCTAAGTTAGAAGTACCCGCTCTGAGAGGAGGTGTGCAGGGTGTTACTGCTGCCGCTTGTTTTGATGTATTCTTATCCTCTGCATCTTGCCCTAGCTCTAGTATTATCTTTCTGTTTCTGTTGCATGAAAACCCCTAAAAACTGCTAAATGACTAAAACCTTAAATCTCTCTTGTAGCTCATGTTGGAGATAGTTTTCTTTCTTTTATTTGTGACATCTTGTTGTTTCCCTTTTGGGAATTTATATCTCTTTTTACCCACCAGAGTGTAGCGTGTCGATTCTGGGTTCTCAACACTACCCCCCTTGTCCCAGTGTTTGACCCCGTATATCTACTTCGACCCCGTAAACAAAGTTGCGGGGGCCTAGAAGGATTCAGGTTTATAAATGTAAAAGCTCGACTACCTCAAATCCGTCTCCACTTTTGGACGCGCGATTTAGGTCGGTCAACAACCCTATCCCACAACTCCCACTGGAACCCCGACACCACCGCAGGGAAGAGTGAGGTCGTCAGAGGAATATGGTTAGCAGAAAAGGGAGGAAAGGAAGGCCTAGGAAGTATCTGGGCAGACCCAAGAAACCTTCACGAAGGAGGTGGTGTTGTTGATTTTTTGTGACAGGGTGGGTCTGGAGTGGCCAAGGCGGTGCAGGTGTTTGATAATGAATGTGAGGGAGAGGAATTATGGTTTGGTTCATGAGAAATTGGTGGGGGAGAAACAATGAAGGAGGTGGGGTGGAGCTCATGGGATGGTTAAATAGGGGTGAGGGAGCATGGGCTAGGATGCCCTAAACTAACTGCCTCTGCCAAGTGAGAAGTGTGACGAATTGGGAGTTGTTTCTCCCAAATCTGAGGACAAGGGAGCATATGGTGAGGGTTTTTGAGTTCGATTTCATGTGAGGGAGAGAAATAGCCTAGGGAAAGGGCAAGAAGGTGTCTAGGTTAGGCGTGGGGGAGTTGATTTGGTCATTGGACTGTTGTAGTAGAGTCTGCTTCTCATAGGAGGTAGGAGACAAGTTCTCACCCTTTATTATCCCCTGATCCGTGAGTGACCTGATCGGGTGTCTGAGATGGAAGGCCTAATAAAAGTGTTCGCACTAAGACCATGTGACATTTATATGTCACATTTGATTCAATTAAATGGCCAACTTAGTTCCTAGGGTCAAAATGAATCAAATATTGTATTCAATTTCAATTTCTTAAATTTTAGGTAGCATTTTGTGATATTATTTTCTAACTATGGTATAATTTTGGCATCGAAAATCAAATGTTTGACTACATTAGTTTGGCTAGGTTTTAATACACATACTTGACCGGCCTAAATCGCGCATCCAAAAAGTGGAGGCGGATTTGAAGTAGTCGGACTTTTACATTTATAACCCGAAACCTTCTAGGCCCCCGCAACTTTGTTTACGGGGTCGAAGTAGATACATGGGGTCGAACACAGGGATAAGGGTGGTAGTGATAAATTTCTTTCTTTGACAATAGAATCATAATCTAGATGGTTGCACAAAATAGGTTGTTTTTGAAGATCATTCACTTGTCTTTGCAAATTATTTTTCTCTAAAGAAAGTAGATTACAATTTGCCTCTATAGATTTTATATTAATATCATGATCTTCAATGATCTTTTTAAGATCTTCGTTTTCGGATGTAATAGCAAGAAGTTTAGCATGTAATTCATCATTTGCTTTATTTGACTTCTTTAATTTCTTCTTGCATTCAACATATTTTATATGTGTTTCTTCAAGGCTAGCAACTAGTTCTTATTTAGATAAATCAAAAAGACTTACCTCTTCTTCTTCTTCCTCGCTAGTTGTAGCAATGAGACAATCTATGTTCTCATCTTCCTTCTTAGATCTCCATGGGCATCCAGTTGTTGGGTGGCTTGTACCTAGGCACCAATTGCAGTATGTTGTAGCTTTGTCCAAGCAGCACCTTTTGTTGTGGTTGTAATCACCACTACCCTCCATTCTTCAAGACCTTGTTAGGGTTCCTTGAAGCCTGCTCTGATACCAATTGAAAAACTACTAGAGGGGGGGTGAATAGAGTTTTTGAATTATTTTAACAATTTATTGAATTCAAACAGCCACAATTGAAATTAGAAGAAAGAGACAGGTGTTTAGAGTGGTTCCAACTATAGAAAATACTATAGTTGTCAGTCCACTACCCGGTTGCTTACCCAACCGGGATTTGAAAGTATTTATTTTATTACCTCTCGAGGATTTATACAAAATACAATACTTTCCTTTTACACCCTTTGAACAGCCTTCACCCTGAAGTAGGTGCACCAACTTTGAGGTAGCCTTCTATGAAGTAACTCCAAGCTCCCCCTTGAAGTAGCCTTCCTCTCTAGAAGTAACCTCCCATTGCACCAGCCTTCTGAAGTAGCTCAAAGTCTCCTTCTTCGCCAAGAAGATCTTCACCCTCTCCAATCCGCAACCTCCAACCTAGGAGTAGCAAGGAGAGTACAAACAATAATAGGGAACAAGAAAGGAAATAGAAATTACAACTTATCCTTTAGAGCCCAAGGCTTGATTTGCCTAGATCAAGCGTATAGATCTCCTAACCAAGTATGTGAACTTGTGATTGCAGTGGGTAGGAGATACTAGCCTATAGGACACGAATTATGAGCTAAGGAATGAAATGGCCAATTGTCACAATGCTCAAATTGCTTACAAACAGATTGCACAAAGTATACTCAAAGGTTTCTCAAGTGTAGCAAGTGTAAACAAGTGAGTTTAGGTGTCCTATGGCTTGTCCTATTTATAGGAATGGCCTAAGGATGCTTAAAGACATTCTAGACAACTTCTAGGGGTTTCTAAGTGCTTAACTAGCCGTTAGGTACAAAGTTGTTGCTTTAACAACGACTAATTAATTAATTCTGCAGTTGCTGTCAGAGACCATCTCGGTCGACAAATGGTCGACCGAGACACCTACTCGGTCAAACTTTTGTCGACCGACAGGCTCTCTGGAACAAGTGATTTGCAACGTCTTTCATCAACTGCCAACTAACTTGTCTATTGTGTCTAACGGCTACTTTGGATCTTTCTCGGTCGAGAAGATTGTCGACCGAGAGTGTCTCGGTCGAGGAGTTTGTCGACCGAGATTGATCCTGTTTCAAGGTTTCAATTTAGGCACTAATTATGTGTGTAAGTGTGCATAAGTAATCCTATTTGAATGGGATGACTTGTCTAACTGTGGTGTTTAGCTAGGGAGAATCTAACGCTTGATTTACATGCAATTCTAAGTACTTGTACATTATATTTTTGTACAAGTTTTTACAACAGTGATTACATTGCATGAAAATATAAATATGTAAGCTTGTAGATTTTCCCTTGTTGCTTTGTCATCCTGCACACTCAAGTAGCTCGTTAGATTAATAAGAATGAAATGTTTGTCATAATCAAAACAAAGGGATTTATAGATGTCCATTTAGCCAACAATATTTTGGGACAAAATTCCTTTTAGGGGGGTGAATGTAATATCCTCAAATTTAGTGAATTTGAAATATCAAAATATAAGACTTGGATTAGTAAGAAAATTCCCTAATTGATGGAATAATAATGTTATCTTTGTAGCATAGGTTCAACCTATGGCCAAAGTGAGGCCCACGAGACTATTTGCTTTACAAACATGTCCTTGTGGCACAAGTTTAAGAAATATAAGAAATTAATGCATAATTAAAGGATGATGAGTTTATGGTTTGATAAATAATGGAATTCTGGAATAATAGACAAGTTTCTAAAATATTCTAAGATAATTTGTAAATTAGATAAGTGATGGAGTAATTATCTAACCATAAATGACAACACAAGTGGCATCAAATAAGGATAATTCAATTTGGATTTTGAAACACTAAAAGTTAATGAGGAAACTACAAGAAGTTTAGAATTTGAGATAAAAAGGATATTCCATGTGATATGCGTAATTGTTTTAAAGAAATACTTAAAGAGAAAGTTTTGTATATAAAAGTTGCTCTAGTATATCCTAAAAATTAGATATACATTGGGAAATGTATTAATTATTTTCTTTCTGAATCTCATAGAAAAAGGATGCTCCTAGAAGACCAAAGAAAATCGTGAAGGATGATGGATCTACTTGTAATGATTAAATGATGTTCCCTTATTTGAAGAGAGAGAAAAAAGTCTAGAAACATCCCTTTATTACCAAACTTGGCCGAGTGAGAGATTATAGGATTATAAGGAAAGTAACCTAATTTGGGACCAACAAGAATAAAGATGGAAGAGATATGGATTTTATCATATTCACATAAAGTTTCTTACTAAATGTACTAATGAATTAATGTATTATATTCTGGTTTCCTTAAAACATCATGTCTAAAGTTGCCAACCACTCTTGTTGGACCCAACCTCTTGAACCAACGTGGTATCATGGTTTGGTAAAGATAAATCTAAAACTTGAAGGGGATTATGATTAACTCAGATCAAGATAATTACACTAGAAGATTTTCGTGAAGTGTAAAAGAAAAATATGGATTAATATCCCCTTTTACAACAAGGATTGCCATATTCAACTTTTTATAAGAAAGTGGTGGTTCCTTTTTGGTGAAATTTGGATTTATAGAATAAAAACTTAAGAGTTTTTATATAAAGGAATGTAGGAGGAATATATTTAATTTTATCCTTGCATCATGCCTTGCCTTTCTCACAATATTAGTTGGTCTTAAGTTGTCAAATAAGAAAGGTATCTTCTTAATGCTTATGGAAAGGAGGTAATGGTGTGATTACTTATAGGAAATATCATGGTGACAAAAAATCATGCCTTGTCACATTTAGCAGTTCCTTAAACATTGAAGAAAAGGAAATAAGGGGAACAAAAAGGAACAAGAAGATCTCTCTCTCTCTCTCTCTCTATATATATATATATATATATATATATATATATATATATATATATATACATATATATATATATATATATATATATAACCACTACTATGAGTACTAATACCACCATGCTTACTACCACCACCACCAATAACATCGCCACCACCGCCACCACTTGTACAATCACCATAACAACTACTTCCACCATAATTACTGTCATCACCACAACTACGATCAACACCACTAGGATTACTAATACTAACTACTTCAATGTGTAGTGTTGGGTCTTGAAAATTACAAAACAGGGAGTTGATTGAGACAAGTAATGATGGGAGTTGATACATAATGGCTAAGTTCTTAATCTGTCATTAGGTATGGTGGATTGGGTACTAGTTGTTAATGTTGGTGGAAAGGGAGGTGTTTGTGCATTGATGTCCTCATGAAGGTTGGTAATTATATCATGATTTGTGAGTCACTAGGAGGTTCATGGCCTTTTGTGCTTGGTTCTAACCATGTGGAAGTGAGAGGACACTGAGGGTGTAGCTAGATCGTGAGAAAGATAACCTTGTATTGTGTACCTCATATTTGTTAAATCAGTATAATTGGTGGATGCATATTCATGTTTTGTGTCGGTTTGGTAAGGGGCTTGAGCACAATATTATCAACCCCCTTCTTGGATTTAGCTATGACAGTTGTACCACCGGTACCACTATCACTAATGACGATGGAGACCATCACCACCTCCGATGATTATTGTATGGGCATTTTGATGAAATTTCCCCACGTTGATGGCATTGGGCTCAGAATGGAAACATGGAAGCACGCTGTATTAGTCCATGGGTATGTGTAAGAGACAGTGGCGGAGTCAGAACATAACGAAGGGGTAGGCACTTTATAGCTGCAGCTAAGTAGGTAGGGCACACTGTAAGGTAACATGTACTTTTTCCCCAAAATCTGTAGTAAATACAACTCAATCGGTATACATTTTGGCAAGTACGGGTGGGGCACGTGCCCACCTGTGCCTCCATGTGGCTACGCTACTGGTAAGAGACCCATACCGTAGTTGCATGAATGCTAGGGGACCAAAAGAGATACATGCGCAATCGACCTTCACGAGAAAAATGCAAACAATGCAAGAAAAAAAAGACTGCATTGATGTTTTTCCCCACTCCTCCACCTCCACTTCCTCGTCCTGCACATATCTATTATCCGGTGCATCCCCTCATACCCAACAACACGAACAAAGATCATCTTTTTGGGAGTGATGTGCGGCAGATACGTAGATTCATTCCCCTACAGATGTTAAAGGATTAGCGGCGTAGTCAAGAGCTATGATATTTGAATAGATTACGATTAAAACAAATAAAATGATAAATATGTAAAGGAACATGCGTGGCCATCGACTACGACATAGGAAGGCCCAAAAAGTAGATACAGAATGTTGAAATGGAACCATGGTATCACATCAAGGGTGGTCTCCACTTCATTATTACACCTTTCGGCCAACTGGATTCCACAGTAAGAATCGTGAACTCATCTAGAGGTCGTCGAATTCAGAGGGGGAGGAGAAAAATCAAACATGATAAATGTTGTGTCTGAGCCTATGAGTGACCACCACGCGTCCCAGAAGAAGCTGCCTCTGTTGTTGCTTTGCTAACCCACAGTAACCTTGTGTGGGGACGTAGGATAACAAATAGTGTGACGGGGGAGCAAACAAAAAGGATAGGCATAGGCATATGCGGGCAAGCATGGACAGGCGAGTCCAGTCGAGATTTCTGAGATGTGGCATAAATTTTGCGTGGGGCCTAGAGAGGGAAGGGTTGCCAGCGATGCACGCTCGTCGCAACCCCCACTAGAGAGTGCAGTGCATCTGGGCAATTATTTGGGCCATCCATCTTGTTCAACATTGATGGGGGATGGAGAGAGAGAGAGAGAGAGTGAGAGAGGGGCAGGAGTTGCGATGGCGAATTGCGGAACGTGGACGAATGGATTTGCGGCTTCTTAGGAGGAGAGAGGGGGCGAAAGTAGGAGAGGGATGCAGGTCCGATCGTTCCCAAATCCAATCCTACCGTTCATCCTCAATCCGAGTCAGTTGAGAATTTGTTTTTAATGTTTTTTCAGTAGCTGTTATATATATATATAGTGAGGGTGCACATGCACGTGACATATAAAATTTGTTAGAAATATTTTGAAAGATGACTCATCCGTGAAAGGATACCTACAGTAAAAGATATTTGTGTTAGTTATTTGAAAGGAAAGAATCAATGAATTATTTTTTTAGAATGAAGAGAAAAATAGAGAATTAAAAATAATAAAAATTAATAGGAGAGTGTGATAATAAATATTTGTATGAGTAAAATTCCTTAAAAAAAAATAGTAAATCAATGATAGCGTAGCATCAAATTCGTTCTTTTTATAATAGTATAGATATTATTTGGCATCATCTCGAATTCCAACGGTCCGATCTCATCTGTCTCACCCTCAGATGCGGCGCCAGATATGTGCCGTGGCCACGTGCTAGTTTCACACTTTGGGTGGCAGCTGCAGACTCCACTCGCCAGCTTCGTGGTCCAAGGGTCCACGGACTTTTTTTCACGACAGACCTTGTGGTTTTATGGAGGAAGGAAAGCAGGACCATTTAATTGGGAAAGAGAGTTAATGAGGCCTCAGGACCAATAATTGTGTCTAACAAGAATATATTATACTGAAAAATGAATCGAACCAATTATTTATTATCGTTGTTAATGTTTATGTCATTATGCGAAAAGGCGAAAGCAAACCGTCTCCAACTACCAGCAGCATATTACCCTTAACACGTGGTATGAGAACATCGGTTTGCAACATTTTGAACTGATCCTTTCATCTCAACATCTACAAGCAAACAACCACACAAACTACTTCAACCCGCACGCCTCCAAATTTGTTGTACCGGTTTTGTTATCTTGTTTGTGTCTCAAAACATCTCTACCATATATTTATTTAAAAGTCCACGTTTGAAAAAAATAATTTGGTATGTGTATGACTGAGATTAATCGAGACACACGTTAGGATAGTGTGTTCGGGACAGCAGATTTAGACCCCAACCGCACCGCCCACCCCACTCTATCCCACCCCCATTTGCTATCAATGGATAATCTCTTGTTCGTCTCTCGCTAGCCCCTACGTCGAGCGTATGCACTGTCTATTAAGCAGTGTAAATTCATATTCTCATCCCATTTATATAGATTTGCATTTTCAAGTAGCCCCTATTTGGAAAAAAAAAAAGATGTTACCCTCTATGGGCCGTCACCAACCAACTGAGGTAAGCGTAAGATCGCCTTAGCTTTTTACACCACTCAATGAGATTCACGAGGATACCTCCTCCAAGTATTTGGTAACTATATAATATTAAAACGTATTGTGTTTGGTTGACGTGTAGCGTCCGTGTCCACTGCAGCCGCACGTCCCACAGTGACAATACTAACACGTTCTCACCCATCTTCTCCTCCCCCAACCCCCCAACTAGCGTTACGACTGAAAGCTAATAATTGCGGGCATGTATATAATAAGGAAACATCAAAAGGCGGATCTTCTTCTGAAAAGCCACCATTGGTGAACGTAAAAAAAAAAAAAAAAAAAAAAAAAAAAAAAAAAAAACGTATACTGTGCAATTCAGGAGTAAATTATTATGGTATGCTAACTAACCCCTGACTGTGGCGTCATCGATACCCCACATCTAAATCTCGGTTTGTTCCTAGTCGTGTAATTATCCCATTTATACATTTATTTTTATTATGACAAAAAGTCAAACGTGGCACCAAAAATACAGGTCCTGAAACACCTCCAGATTGACAATCAATAATGTCAACTTAGATTATCCACCAGACAAATTTCATGCGGCGATTCATCATGGATGCATGACCGACATCTTGAATGAATGTGTTGCGGAATGGAGCCTATGTAAGAAAGTCTATATTGGGTGAATGTATCTTTTCATTCTTTTTAGAAAATACAATCCGGTCAATGTATGTGTAAGCTACACTTTTATATATTTTTATTTATAAATTTCAATTATTTTTGTCTCTAGTAAAAAAAGATTCCACTACAAGATTACAAGAAAATAGAAGGGAGGCGGGCAACAAGTTGTGCCGCCACCCCTTTTTGAATGGCAAATCCAATCCTCCGAAACACCACATCCATAGATCTAAGAGTCATTAGATTACTATGCATAACTTTTTGAACTCTCTTAAGAAACTCCACAGCCTTAGGTGCTAGGAACTCAAATGTGTCAAAACCAAACGGGATAAAAACATGTTGATTGTTGATACATGCATTCTCATGTTTGGCCACTTTAGCAGAAACGGCTTTACAGGCAGCATGTCCCACAGTAAAGTCACCACCCTTCAGACCAACCAATGGGGAAACTCCTGTTAGATCTACACATGCATGTTTTCCTCCAACCCAGCCAAAAATAAGAACATCTGTTGGCCTGAGTGTCGACCTGCCCTCCTGAGGATCAATCAAAAACTTTACAGGAACTTCCTTCTTAGCTGCAACTCCCGCATGTCTAAGAACATCATAAAGAACGTCTCTTACAAGATCATGCTGATACTTGAAACCTGGGAGCTCCCTACAATGAACTGCATGCTCCCCAAAAGTGTCTAAGCAAGATTTGCGGCACACTGGGCATACCTCATTAATAATAAAAAGTGGAATCAATGCTATATAAGTAAGCCTACACACACTACTACAGAAAATGCTTTTTACAACGGGAAAAACACAACAGTTATGTTGATTGTGTTGTAGTTAGCATATCTTTTACAATAAGTCTATTTGTATGTTGTGAATTATTCTAGGATGGTGGCTCCCAATCGAGTAAGAACTGGAAGTGGCTCACCATTCTCAACCCTAGCTATGTCCCTAAGGGCCAGGGCACGAATAGCCTCAGTCAGTTGCTTTTTCTACTCCATCCAGACTGCATCTGTTGTGTGAATCACCATGGTTGGTTCTTAACCACCCGGCTGGTCCTCCTCCACTCAGGCTTCCTCTTCATGCACCTGGTACTCCTCATATTCTGGTCCTTCCCCTTGCTCTAGGTTAATGCTGGGCATTGGTTCAGGGTTGGGGGCCTCGTGCTACAACGGGCCAAACTCCTTGTAGTATATGTGATACTACAACAGGTGCTAAATTGTTGTAATAGACTGTAATATCACAACACACTCAAACTCGTTGTAAAAGACCATAATTACTCAACATGCTCTAACCCGTTGTAATAGTCACGTATGCTAAGTTGTTGTAATAGATCATCATTACACAACATACTCTAAACTGTTGTAAAAGATCATAATTACACAACATGCTCTAACCCGTTGTAATAGTCATGTATGTTAACCCGTTGTAATAGACCATCATTACACTACATACTCTAACCCGTTGTAAAAGATCATAATTACACAACATGCTCTACCCGTTGTAATAGTCACATATGTTAACCCGTTGTAATAGACCATCATTACACAACATACTATAACCCATTGTAGTATACTATAATTACACAATATGCTTTCACCTGTTGTAATAGTTACCCGTTGTAATAGACCACAATCACACAACAGGTTTGTACGTCATTTGTTGTAGATGTACAACAAAAAATATATGTGTTGCATAAAATGAAACTGGTTCAGCGGTTTGAGATGTGCCTTACTTTCAAGCGGTCTCAAGTTCGAAACCTTGTGTCTAGATGTATTTTCCTTTTATCTCAACATGTTATATACAACACCCCTATTACAACAGGCTCGTTGTAAAATGGAAAAATGAACTGTTGTAAAAACCATTTTTTGTAGTAGTGACAGTGGCTAAATTTTAATTATATATTGAAATTGTAAATTGGTCCCTGTGTGCATGAGTTCCAATTTTGTCCTTACTTTTTCAAATTATATAATACACAAGAAGATTCATATATACTATGTCAGAAAGCACACAAATGTAATGTTTTTCATTATTTTTTAAAATTACCAACTGGTACATGTGTGGGTAAATTATATTTTTGTCTTTACATTATAAAATTATATATTATATAGGACAACTCATCTATACAATATAAGAAAAGCTGCAAAGGGGTTGAATGCAATTTTTCCATTTTTTCATAATTACAAACTAGTCGCTCTGTGTATAAAGTATACTTTTGTCTTTACTTTATAAGATTATATATTGTATATAATAAAGCACACAAAGTTGATTGAACGTGATTTTTTCCATTGTTTCTTAGAACTACGGATATCTGTTGGTGTAAACTACATTTTTATCTTTATTTTTTAAAATTATATACTATATAAGATGACTCATACATACTATATAAGAAAGCATGTGAAGGGGGCTTAATATAGTTTTTCCATTATTATTTTCTACGTGTAAAATATACCTTTGTCTTAAACTTTTAGAGTCATAAAAATTCATGAATGGATCTATATACATATATTTTTTTGATTTCTTTAGCTAAAAGCAAGTCTCTATGCTCTAGTGAAGTTACATGTAATATATAAGAAAGGATACAAGATATCGCTAAATCCATTTGTTCTTATTTTAAAAATCACAAAGTGTTCCATTTATGTAAATTATAATTTTTTCTTTACATTATAGAAATATGTACTTTATAATAAAACCCATGGAAGGTTCTAAAAATATAAATATTCTATATTTTTAGATTTCAAATTACTTCCCATGTGTGTAAATTATTTTATTTTATTTATTAAAATCATAAATTGATCTTTTGTGTTCATGCAAAGTTGCATGTACAATGATAATGTCCTTATGTCCATGCAATACATACTAATGAGATACGTTGTATATAATATATATTTTTTAATTGTAAAGTAGTTTCAACATTCTAATAAGGTAGTTGCGCGACACACATAGTTTTTAGAAAATAATATAGGAGTTGGAAGTAATATTTATCTTTCTTCTTTAACTTATAATTGGTCCTTTATTTTTACACATATCTATATTTATATATGAAAGTACAGCCTTCATACAAAATTTTGACAGACATGTGTTCATGTCTATTTTTTAAAATATACTGCTTGCATTGTTCCCTATAATTTAAGCCCTAAATCCTAAATCCTAAACTTTAAACACATGTTTATCTTATCACATATCCAACTTGTGTAAAATACTTGAGTTTGGAGTGGACTCTGATCGACACAGATAATATACTAAAATAAAGTATTTTCAAACATTTATCTAAATATGTATTTACATGTTGACTTTAGAAAAAGTGTATTGACTGGTATATATAACTTATATGGACTATTTGTACAACCAGAATTTGTAACTTGTTAATTAATTCCAACTAAATGATGAAAATGATATTATCTTGATTAGAAAAGTTTGAAATTTTGATCATATCTTAGTTTGTATAACACAAAATCAAGAATCATTGATTTTTTTTGGAATTTTACTAGAGTTTTACTAGCTTGCCATATGTTATAAAATATACCATTTGATTCACTAATGGTCCACAATCTATAGGGTTGTCAATGGGGAGGGTATTACCCGTTTACCCTTTATCCATACCCTGTAGGGTACGGGTAAGGGTAAGTGTAAGGGTAAAGGTTTTTCTTACCCGTTCCCTATTTACCCGCCACATTAACAAGGGAGAGTAAGGTATGGAAATTATTGATACCCTTTTACCTGCATTTATTTAACAAAGATATATAACTATATAGAAGCTTCTCGTTCAATTTCCATCCTATTTTTTCCAGTAGGAAGCCTTGTGGGTTGCGGATTGCTTCTCACCCCCATTCACACTCAAATGGCTGTAGTATACTATTATTAAATGTTGAACCAGTTGCTAGGGAAATAGAATAATGAGAAATAGATGATTATGTCACTTTAAAATAAGTTATTCTTGGACCAATGTCTAAACATATTACACAAGTATAACATTGTCATGCTTATATTCACGTTTGTTAAAATACAAGTCAAGAAATATGTGTTTTATATTTATCACCTTACACACCACCTTAAAATAAGTTATCTTTTTATAAAATTATTTTTTTATAAAAATTATCTATTTACCCTTTACCCTCCCCGTTTACCATGTGTGGAAGAGGGTAAGAGTAAGGGGAGGGTAACAGGATTGCTAAGAAGGGTAATTTCCCTTTTCCGCTACCCTCTAGAGGGTAAGGGTAATGATAAAGCCTTACTCTCCCCATACCCTCCTTGTTGACAATCCTAACAATCTAGTCGAGATGAATTATGAAACACATCTTATAAAGTAATGTTCATCCATCATATGTAGTTAGATTATGTTGTAGATTATTATCAATATGTTCAATATCCATGGGTTTATATAACTTAAATGTACTTTCATTTATTGATTTTTAGCCTTATTAACATGAGTGGTCATCCATATTTTAGATAAAATATAAATTGAGAAAGTTCTAGTTAATGCATCCTACAAAGATGCATGTTAAGATATGCATAATGTTATATTTACATGTCTAAATAATTAACATAGATATACATGTTTTTCGATTTGGATTTACTGTATCCTGGCACATACAACAAACATATCAAGTTTATCTTATATCAGTGGAACCACACAAGGTTATGCAAACATACTAGATAAAGATCAGGCTAGCATGGACGGATGTTCTTCCCTATATTAAATGATATTGAGGGAGTTGGATGCAATTTTCATGAGTGTGGGGGAAGTTGGATAAAATATTTATATTTGAAATTGGTGATTTGCAATTTTATATCTATCTTTACTATATAAAAAAGTGTGGAGGAAGTTAGATGAATTTTTCTTATTTAAGTTAATCTTTCTTTTTAGAAAGCAAACATGCATAAAATGGGTTTATGCTTAATACTATACAAGAAAGACTATGGAGGGGCCTGAATGTAATTTTTTTAATATTTTCTTATCTACAAAATGGTCGTGTATGTGTAAACTACACTTTTGTCTTTACATTTGAATTTATATACTATATAAGAGAACTTATTGAATAATCTAAATGTAATATATTTTTCAAGATCTTCTAGAATTACAAAGTAGTTCTTGGTTTGTAAAATATGATTTTTTTACTTTTTAAGTTTATGATTGATGTTTATATGTTGTTACAAAGTTGCATGTACTGTATAAGAAAGCATACAGATGTGGATAAACACAATTGTTACCATTTTTTGGAGCTCGTGAATTTTTGCATGTGTGTGAACTACAATTTTGACCCAACTTTTTACGATGATATAGTATTTAAGAAAACCCATAGAAATATCTAAATAGGAAAATTCCATATCTTTTAAATTACAAATTACTCCTTCTATGTAAAATGAAAATTTCATTTTTAAGTATCTATAATTGTGAATTGATCTTCTTCTATTCTAATTTAGTTTGTTGTACAACAATAATGTACTTAAAACTGTGCAATACACCATTATATGGTAGATGTTGTATACAATGTTTCTTTTTCATTTTTAAATGAGAAAGTAGTCCTGGAATTCTAATAGGGAAGTCATGAAATGGATGATTTTTGAAGAAGTGTGTGAAGGAAGTTGGATTCAATATTTATCTTTTTGCTTATGTTATAGTTGGTGCTTCTTTATTTTTTGTATATAAATGTTTATAAAGTCAACCTCTCTATGGAGTTTTGGCAAACATTGCCCATGTCTGTTTTGTGAAATGGATCATGAGAATTTTATCCTAAACCCAAAATCCTAAACTGATCTCTATACTATTACATACCCGGTGGACATGTGTAGTATATTAGGACTTCTAGTGGTTTTCAACTAGCCCATACAAATTACTAAAATAAATCATTTTCAAGCATTTATATAGATACATATTTACTATTAGAGTTTAGGTAAAGCTTATTGACTAGTACATTTACTAATATTCATTATTTGTAAATCTACTAAATTTATACCTTATTAACTGAATTCCAACCATAGATAAAAAAATGATTTTGTCTTAACTAGAAAAGTTCAAAATCACAACCATATCCTAAATTTTGAACATATAAAATAAAGAAACATACATTTTAAGAATTTTACTAACTTACCATTGATTAGAAAAAACATTGTCTGTTTCAATAATGTTTCACAATTTGGCTGACATGATTTTTGAAACACATCTATTAATGTAGTATACATCCAACATATATTGTTAGATTATGTTGTAAATTATGACAAGTTAATATTAAATGGTTTCATAGAACTTAGATGTACTTTCTTATATTTTTGTTTTAGCATTGTTAACATGATTGGTCAGAAATATTATAGATAAAATGTAATTTAAAAAAGTTGTAAATAATGTATCCTACAAAGATACATCTTATATATGCATGCTATTATGTTGGGATGTAGAGGAATCAAAATCTCCCACTTATCCTTCACATATGATTTGATTTTGTTTGGAGAATCATCATATAATCAAATGTGTACGATCAAGAAATGCTTCACTAAGTTTGAAAAGGAACTGAGTCAAGCTATATCCATTGCCAAGATGCAAATTTTCTTTGCAACAAGCATCCCCAAGGACACAAGAACCAAGATCAAGAAGCAGTGTGGCTTCTAGGAAATTGAAAACCTAGGATGATATATTGGCATCCCCATTATCCATTCCAAGGTAACAAGAAAACCCTACTCAAGCATCCTCAACAAGATTGAATCCAAAACCAACAAATGGGTGAGAAAGACATTATTATTGGCAGGTTGGTGTTGTCTCTCCAGGACAACTCTAGCGACAATACCGACCTATGTTATGCAAACTACAATTATGGCTTTGAACCTTTTCGATAGAATAGATGGTTGCATCCACCGATTCATCTGGGGAGGGAGTCATAAGGCGCACCCTCTATCACTTGTGGCCTAGAACAAAGTCACTTGCAGCGAGATGAATGGTGGCCTCAGACTAAATCCATGTGAGAATGGTCAAAGCACTCATATCCAAAAATGCCAGAGATGTTTCTAGCAACATAAACACACTTTGGTGCATGTACATAAAGAAACGATTTGATGAACATGTTGAAGGTAAAGGGGGAAATTTGTCTCACCTAGCACGAGCCACATTAAATTCCAAACCATTTATCAAGGAGAATTCTTACATTATCCCATGCAATGACCAACAAGTGAATTTCTAGAAGGATACATGGGTGGAACTCGATACTTAATTATCAACAAAAGCTTTACATAGAATATCAGAATTGTTGATAGATTTGTCTATATCTAGCCTAGCATTAGACAATGGAAAATGGGATGAAGAGTTCCTAAAGTACTGGCTCTTGGGGAGAGTGGTGAAGCAGATACTGACAATTGAGCCCCTTCCCGTACAAACATGTAGGATGTTAGAGTTTGGACGAGCACAATGAATGGCACCTTCTATACAAAATTTGCGTACCAGATTTTGAGAGGCGATGAATATATCATTGTTGATGGACAACGGGATAAAATGCGGGAAGCCAAGGTGCTAGCCAAAGTGAAAATGTTTGCCCAAATTGAGATGTGTGGAGCACTACTCACTAATAGAAGATATGCACAACGCCAAATGACCACCAACAACATGTGTGAAAGATGTAAAAGGATAGAGGAAACCATCACTCACTCCTTAAGGGATTTCCCTTACTCCAAAGGGGTATGGAATGCAATCCTAAGTGCCACCCAGGTGAATGAATTTTTTCAGGTGGATGTAGAAGTACGGTTCATACAACAAATGAAATTCCATGGAATAGCTCTGCATCAGTTCCTAATTGTATGTTGGAGTCTATGGAGGGAACAGAACAGGTTGGTGTTCAAACACACCAAAGTACTCATTAAGTAGCTAGTCCAATGCATAGAAAATGAAGTAATGTTGAATGCTCAAGCATGAGAGAAGGAGACACCTGTGTGTTCACAACTCCAATGCAAAGTACACCATGGTCATGACCACTCGAGAGATGCATCAAGTTAAATACCGATGCAACATGGTCC
This sequence comes from Alisma plantago-aquatica, assembly GCA_963693085.1. Taxonomy (NCBI): domain Eukaryota; kingdom Viridiplantae; phylum Streptophyta; class Magnoliopsida; order Alismatales; family Alismataceae; genus Alisma; species Alisma plantago-aquatica. The sequence goes on along the minus strand of OY856414.1, from coordinate 867,861,138 downwards.
AAGAACAAAGCCATGATTGTAGTTTTTGTACTAGACTGGGAGGGGAGATGGGTTGGAGGGCATGTGAGGGAGACGACAACTAAGTCTGCCCTTCATGTTGAAGCCATAGCTATAGAGATATCACAAGTTATCATCAAAACTGATTACAATACTTTGATGGACATGCTACACTGCAATCCAGAGACAAAAGCCAAGTATATAGTCATCACTGATAGGATATAGAGGAGAAGGAAGGAAAACCCCATTTGGATCATATAGTTTGAAAAAAGGACATGTAATAGAGTTGTTGATACTCTGGCCAAGTTTCATTAGAAACACAAGTCCAATTCTTTTGATTACATAAGACCACCTGAATGGGTTGAACCCGTTCTAGAAGAGGAAAAGGGATTTCCCTTACTCCAAAGAGGTATAGAATGCAATCCTAAGTGCCAACCAGGTGAATAATCTTTTTTAGGTGGATGGAGAAGTATGGTTCAAGCAAAAAATGAAATCCAATAAAATAGCTCTGCATCGGTTCCTGATTGTATGTTGGAGTCTATGGAGGGTGAGGAACAGGAAGGTGTCCAAAAACACTGAAGTACCCATTCAACAATTGGTCCAATGCATAGAAAATGAAGTATTGTTGAATTCTCGAGCATGGGAGAAGGAGAGCACCTGTGTGCCCACAAATCCAATGAAAAGTACACCATGGTCATGGCTACCCGAGAGATGCATCAAGTCAAATACCGATGCAACATGGTCCAAGAACAAAGCCATGATTGCAGTTGTTGTGTGAGACTAGGAGGGGATAAGGGCTAGAGGGCAAGTGAGGGATATGGCATCTGAGTCCACCCTTCATGTTGAAGCCATGGCTATAGAGCTGGCGCTTGAAGCAGTCTTTCAAAATTGTATATCACAAGTCAGCATTTAAACTGATTGTAATACTTTGATGGACATGCTACACTACACTCTGGAGATAAAACCCAAGTATGTAGTCATCATTGATAGGATATAGAGGAGACAAGGAAAACCCCAGTTGGATCATGTAGTTTGAAAAAAGGACATGTGATAGAGTTGTCGATACTCTGGCCAAGTTTCATCAGAAACACAAGTCCGATTCTTTTGATTACATAAGACCACCTAAATGGGTTGAACCCATTCTAGAAGAGGAAAAGTTTAATGGTAGTAGCACTACCAGATTTATGTTTCAGACTAATTCTATTTCTTGTAACCATTATCTGTATTGGCTTGCAAGAGGAAGGGGAGATGAATAAATAACCTCCTAGCTCCCCCCCACCCAAAAAAAAGAGTCCTAGAGTCATCCATGTACTCTCAGATCTGGGCAGGGATTGCTTTGTAGATGATATGTATAATCAGCATGTGATTTTTGGAGTGTACCTATGTTTTGTACATGGCATGTATATGTGGAATATCTCTTTTGTATGAAGGTTGTGGTTGATGCCACCATTCATATATGTAAATATTTGGTATGGTATGTGATTTGATACAGGTTGGTGGACCTTTATGTAATGTTTTCTAAACATAATGGTAATGTTGAAATTTGTTTTAATTTATTTTGTTTCCTGGTGTATGCTTTGATTAGTGGTTGATTGTGCATTTTATTTTGAGTAATATAGTTTGGTGTGGTGGGGTGTCACACATGAAGGTTTGGTATCTAGGATCTATGTTAGTTGAGTCTACAGGGACATAGGACTGAGGTTTGTGTATATTATTACATAAACCAACATATCTAATTATAGTTTATGCTTATGCAGATATGTCTGGAGAATGCGAAGAACATGTAGAGAGTAGTTATGCAGGAGGTGGTGAAAGGAGGTAGGAAATTGAAGATAGAGTGCCTGAGATGGGGCCGAATCAACCTTCAGTGCCTTAGTTTGACCCGAAAGTCATGGCAAATCATGCCTTTCAGTTCATGTTTAGACAACTCATGGTGATGATTTCCCATATAGAGGATAGAGTGCCCTTACCTCAAGTTAGGGTTGTTGTACCTAATACGGAATCCCAGGGTTCCAATAAGACATTTGAGTGGTTGAGACGTGTCAGAGCAGTCGAATATGCAGGTACAAATGACCCAGTGGATGCAGATATTTGATTGATGGAGATTAAGAAGGCTTTCAAGATCCTCAATATCCCAAAAGAGGACAAGGTGAAGCACGTTGTTTACCTGTTGAAGGGCAGTGATGACCATTGGTGGGCTATAGAAGGGGAAAAGAGGCCTGGAGTTGTTGTTGATTGGGAAAAGTTTTGGCGAGAGTTTGTGAGCTGATACTTCCCTAAGATATACCTGGACGAGAAGATAGTGTGGTTTGAGAACATCTATTAGGGATTTATGTCTATCAAAAAGTATGAGGACAAGTTTATGGGGATTCTGAGGTTGAGTCCTCATGTGGAGGTAAAATAAAAGGAGCAGACCCAGAGGTTTGAGAAGGGTCTATGTATGGATTTGTCTACGACAATGTCTACTTTAGAGAAGAGTGAGAGGTTCTCTACCTTTGTGGAGTTAGTGAGGAGGATTGAGAGTTCTTCCATCGAGAAGCGCGAAGCTATCCCTAATAAGAGGACAACTCAATTTTAGGAGCATTCGTCTAATGTCTTTAAGAAGCCAAGGTTTTCTTCACCTCAACACAACAGAGGTCAGCTTTCTCTGATCCAAGATCAGGAGTTTCATCACAATGGTCCCTATATAAGGGTAGGGGTCATAGTTTTCTGGTAGATGGAGCATGCAGTACGACATCTATGTTAGTGACAAGGTCATCTAGGACACAATATTATTTGAGGACTTGTCACAAGTGTGGACAAGAAGGGTATATTAGGTGGGCTTTCCCTATGAAGGATGAATAAATGACAGAACAACCTAGGTAGAGTCAGTGGGGTTCATAGCAGCAACAATTTAACTATGGTAGTGCTAGAGGATACGTCAAGCATCGCATGCAACATCTTTTGGGCCAACTAACAGAGGACGAGGATGACAATAGACAATGGCTAGATTCTATGCTATGTGTCAGCCAAAGGGAGTGGTAAATCCATTCTGACTTATCTGCTTCTTCTTTCATATCTGTTTTGGTTGACCTGGGGTTGTGGCACTCTTTTATCTCAAGAGAGGTGATAGGTAGTTGTAATTTTCCTATTTGTAGTATATATGATAGTCTTTGGCTAGAAACCCCTCTTGTTGGTTCCTCCAAGTTGTGGGAGGTGTGTCCATCTTGTGTTTTTTCTTTCTCAAGATGTAGAATTCAAGTGGATCTTATGCCACTTGACATGAATGGTTTGATGTGATCTTGGGAATGTATACCTTGGAGAAGTACAAGGTTATTTTAGACTGTAATTTCAAGGTGGTGACATTCCATGATGGAGATGTTTTGTGTATCTTAAAAGGAGATAGGAAGATTCTTCCTATGTGTTTGATCTCAGCTATGACAATGAAGAGGTTGATGAGACAAGGTTGTGAGGCCTTCTTGGAACATTTTGAGGATGCCAAGGTGAGAAATCCTAGTATTTAGTAGGTGCCTCTAGTGTATGAGTTTGAGGATGTGTTTCCCAAAGAGTTTCCTGGTATTCCCCCTCCTAAAAGATTGACTTTGAGATCAATCATGTTCTTGGAACACAACCCATAGTGCAATCATCCTACAAGATGGAATCTGTAGAGATGCAAGAGTTGAAGAAGAAGTTGCAGGAGTACTTGCTGGAGAAGGTTTTTATCTGACTGAGCACTTCTCCTTGGGGTTCTCCTATTTTGTTTGTTAAGAGGAAGGATGATTCCATGAGGTTGTGCATAGACTACTAGAGGTTGAACAAGGTTACAGTAAAAAACAAGTACCCATTACCAAGGATAGATGATATGTTTGATCAGCTGAGAGGTGCCGCAACATTCTCCAAGATAAATATGAGGTCAGAATATTACCAGCTAAGGATCAAGGTGGATGACATACCTAAGACATCTTTCAGAGCTAGGTATTTTCATTATGAGTTCATGGTTATGTCATTTGGGTTAACCAATGTACCAGAATCTTTTATGGACTTGATGAATAGAGTGTTTAGTCTATATTTGGATTAGTTCTTATTGACGGTCATAGATAATATCTCAATATACTATAGAGGTAGATATCAGCATGAGCAATGACTTAGCCAAGTTTTGACGTTGTTGAGGCAACATTGATTGTATGGAAAGTTCAACAAGTGTGAGTTCTAGTTGACAGAGGTATACTTTCTAGGTCACATCATATCTTATAAAGGTGTTTGTGTGGACCCAAAGAAGGTAGAATCAATTATGGAAAGGGAACAACCCAAGAAACCAATGGAAGTTTGAAGTTTCCTAGGCTTGGCATGTCACTATAGGAGATTCATAAAACAATTTGTTGATTTGGCATTACCCCTAACCAAGTTGATAAGGAAAGGTGTTCCTTTTGTCTAGGATGACAAATGTTAGCATTCTTTCCAACTGTTGAATGACAAGTTGACCAATGATCCAGTCATAATTCTTCCAGAGTTAGGAAAGTCTATATTGTCTTTTGTAATGCGTTGAAGAATGGTTTGAGATGCATGCTAATGGAGGACAAGAATGTGATTTCTTTTGGCTCGTGACAGCTTAAGAAACACAATGAAAACTACCCAACGCATGATATGGAGCTTGCAACTGTGGTTTTTTCCTTGGTGATATGGTGACACTACCTATATGGAGAGAAGTGTTAGATCTTCACTGACCACAAGAACCTTCAGTATATCTTCTCAAAATAGGAGTTGAACATGAGGCAGAGGTGACATATGGAGTTGATCAAGGACTACAATTGCATGATTGACTACCATCCAGGGAAGGTGAATGTGGTGGCTAATGAATTGAGCAAGAAGTCTTCTTCGTCATCATTTACAAACAAGGCACTGTTACATTCTTTGGTGCGTCACATGTGGGACATGTTGGTATCACTTTGCAAGATTTATGTGCATCTAGAGGTTTCTCTTCCAAATTTTGATGGTCTAAAGAAGATGGTTCTTGAGGAGGCCCATTCCTCGATGTACATGATGCACTATGACATTACCAACATGTACCTTAATCTATAGGATCTATATTGGTGGCATGGTCTGAAATGTGATGTGGTAGAGTTTGTTGCTAAGTGTCCAATATGTCAGCAGGACAAGGCAGAACATCATAAACCTATAGGATCTTTACAATCTTTGCAATACGACAGTGGAAATGGGATCATATTTCTATGGACTTTGTGGATGGCCTTCCTAGGATAGAAAAATGTCATGATTCCATCTGGGTCATAGCTAACAGATTGAAAAAGTCATCTCACTTCCTTCATGTCAAAATGACATATACAATGGAGAAGTTGGCACATATATATATCGATGAGATAGTTCATCTACATTGTATTCTAGTTACTATACTATCTGATAGAGGTCCATAGTTTATGGGTCATTTTTGGGAACATTTGCATGCAGCCATGGGGACACAATTGAAGTTTAGCACAACTTTATACCCATAGACAGATGGTCATTCTGAGAGGATCATTCAGATGTTAGAATATTTGTTGAGGTCATGTGTCTTGTAGTTTCTTGGGAGTTGGGATGTGCACCTGAGTTTGATAGAGTTTGCCTACAACAACAGTTATCACAGGATTATATACATGACACCTTATGAAGCCTTGTATGGAAGACGTTGTCGGTCCCTTCTTGTTTGGTATGAGATAGGTGAGTATAATCTTTTGGGTCTTGAGTTAGTACAACAAACTATAGAGCAGATCAAGGTGATACAATAGCAGTTGCGTGTAGCTCAGGACAGATAGAAGTCTATGTTGATAACCTTCGTAGGCTGCTTGAGTTCCAAGTTGGAGACCAAGTGTATCTTAAGGTTTCCCCTTGGGAAGGTGTATGAAGGTTTGGTAATAAGGGTAAGTTGGCTCCTAGGTATATGGGACCATACCCTATCTTGGCACGTGTTGGGAAGGTGACATACAAGTTGGAGATACCACTAGAGTTGTACGAGTTACATGATGTCTTTCATGTTTCCCTATCGAAGAAGTGTCACCCTGATACTGAGCAGGTGTTGCAGCCACTAGAGGTTGAGTTGGAAGTGGATGTGTTGCATGTTGAATTGGAAGGATATCTAGAAATTATTTGATTTCTTATTTCCATTACTAACAACCCTACATACACATATCCCTCAAAAAAATGTGACTACTACTCATCCACAATATGCCTACGGGCTAGACAAATCTCCTTTTTGGGTAGTATAAATATGCATTTATTTTCCTATTTACATCTATCTAATCAGCTCATCTAGATAACCTTCACTCACTTTATCAGTTATATCTATGGCACATTGTAAAATAAAAGACCTCGTTCTAGTTTACAAAGCATCAAGAAAAGGGTCAGCATGTTAATTTTCTTCTTCCTCTCCTTTTATAATTTTCTCCCCCTACCACCCCTCATGTTTGAATCAATTACCATGTGTAAGAGGGTATTGTCTATTTTCTACACCAACTACTCACTCACTTTAAATTTAGTGTGCACGAGGATAGAGAGGAGAGAAAGAATGTATGAAGAGGAAGTATGAGGAAAAAGACTATGAGAGACACTATATGTATCACTCCAAGCTATTTTGATCTTTATGGGGCTTGTTATTATTCAACACATCCATATTTAGATGTCTTTCTGGCACATCATTCCCAGTAAGCACCATGTTTCCAGTGCATCATTAGTGTATCTCTATCCCAATGCCATTGTGCTTCTAGTGCATCATATGTGTATCTACTTCCCAATAACATTATGCTTCTTTGTGTTCATACCACTATAGTGTAGGTTGGATATGTTGTTCCAGTTGGCCACCACTTTCATATGGTGTTGAAGGATCTCAATTATACCATTAACACCAAGTAAAGTATGTAAGACCCCTGGACTTGCTTTTTGGTTGAACATGCTTTCTTAATATAATTTGGTGCTTAAAACCATAATCAAACCTTTTGATGTACTTTAATATCATATGACAAGCTTACGTTTCAAGTTTGGTCTAGTTTGGACAATGTTGGAGCTAGTTGTGCATTTATGTGCTAGTTTTGGACTTGATCACAATAAACCCACTATTAAGGTTTTCCTTCTATTTTTCACATGATTTTTGTCCCTCACATTTTTTGACATCATGTTTGACATATTTGCGCCTTGGGGAGCCTTGTCACACCTTGGTTTGAGTGGTGACACCTCATGTGTGAGATTGGGGTTTTCATGGATGCCCTGAGTCGATGTTTGACCCTAAGTGTGAGCTACCTTGTTTTGGAAATCGCTAAGCTTTCTTGTTATCCATTCTTTTGGTGGTTGATGATTTTGTGTGTGTACTCTCTAGTCTTGGTAGTCGATGAAGCTCATGACCCCTCTAGGTCACCAAGGAACACTAGGGTTTGTGACTGTTTGCTTCTCTGATCATCATCAGTCGCCAAGGTGCTTTAGTGATCGCTATGTATTCTCATCGGTTGTTTGTTTTTCCTAGTCAAGTGTGGTCGATGCTTTTTCTTATTTTGATCACCCTAGTTGCATTCATGAATGAGTTGTTTGCATGGATGAGATCTCTTGGACACATGGCATGTTTAGCATGACACCTATCCCCCCTTTCTCTTTCTCCAAACCTAAGTTATATAAACCCCTCTCTTTGCATGTAAATAACCCCTTTACACATCTAGTCTTCTCTTTCTTTTTCCATGGTTTCTCTTGGATCTCGTCCCCTCTTTCTTGGTAGTGAAGGAGGAGCTCAAGGTTGAAGAAGATGGGCTGATCTCACTTGCATGTTGAGCTAGGGTTTGGATCTACCCTTCTTGAGATTGTTTGGTGTTATCTTTCTCTTCTTCCTAGTCTTAGTAAGTGAGATCTTCCTTTTTACATATGTTTACCTTGGTGTTCCATGGTCTCTTCTTTGCCTTTATACCTAGGCTTTTCTCTCTTTCTTTCTTCTTTGACCTAGAGTTTACTTCTTTCTTAGAGGTGGAGCTAGCTTGGATAAAAGGAGTGCTCAAGCTAGGGTTTCTTACTACCTTATTCTTCAGGCTACCTTATTTTTTGTAGTTTTCTACATCAACTCTAAGGCGATTTGTATAACTTTCTCCATTGTTATTGCTTACCTCTACCTTGCATGCACATAATCTTGCTAAAAAATGGGGTTACAAGTAGAAAGACATTATCCCTTATTTATGTCTTGTGCTCACATAATGATCTTGAGTGGATATCTCTATTTAGATGAACCCTAAATCCTTGTGTACAAATATTTCTTGATGATGGAAGTTTTTGTGCTTGCATGCATATGCAAATCATTGGTTTTGCTCTTAGATTTATAGGGTTTTAAGTTGGTTTTCCTCCTTGATACGGTACCCAATGGTTTGGTCTTGGTTCAGTTGACTTGACTTCCCTGTGCCAAGTGGCTTTGACTTTTTGGTTGTTTTGTATCTTATGTGGTTGCCAAGCTTGACCTCACGTTTTGGTTGCCATGTTTTGAGCTGTGTGGTCAACAAGGTTTGAATGTCATGAGGGTCACTAAGATTTGATCTCCTTGGGTGGTCGCTAAGTTCTTGACCTTATGTGGTCAAAGAGATTTTGAACCTTAATGGTCGATTGAATTTTTATTCTCTTTGATCACCAATGATCTATGTTCTCTTCGGTCGCCAAGGTTTAGTGTCCCCTTCGATTACCAATGATTGATGTCCTATTTTTTTGCCAATGTTGCTTAGCTCTAGTGGTCACTGAAGGTGACTAGTCTCATCGATCGCCGAATATGGTGACCCTAGTTTCAGCAGCTGATGACATCTCTGACCCTTAGTGGTCGATGAGAAATTCTGATTTCATGGTCACCAAGATTTTCGTGGTTCTATGGTCATTGGTGATGTTTGACCTAATTGATTTCATGATTGAAGGATATGATAAGATTTTGTATTTTCATATAATTGTTGTTTTGAAACCCTAATTCACTTACCTTTTTGAACCTAACCCTAATCCAAGTAAGTGATAGTAATTCTTAGCTTTCTTGAGTGATTAGTATGATTATGGAGTACTTTCTCTCTCTATGTTGTTGTAAGCCTGATTTTTTGTCCTATAAACATTTTAGCTTTTAAATGCAATGATGTATAAACTTTTCTAACACAAGTCTGGTGATGGAATGATGAGCCTTAATGAGTAATGGAAAGATAATGATGTTCTTGCAAGGAATGATGTGATGATCATATGACTTTGGACATAGCTATGTGCTCTAATTGAGGTGTTATCCTGCTTATGATGTGATAAGTATTTGAAATCTTGTGATTCTACGTTGATGAGTATGGCTACATGTATAGCGGTGAAATAGTACCATGTGGTGAAATAAAAATCTTTATGCTTCATACATTTTATCTTATGAAGTTGCAACCTACCCATGTTTTTGTAGAATTCTTTTAGGGTTTGTATGTAACTTGATTGATGCATCCTTACATCACATGAATGAACTTAACTTACAAGTGAAACCCTAATCACGTAGTTCCCTATGCCAAAATCCATTTGAGTGTTAGGATTTGTCAGATGGTGAAACAAGTTCTCCTTTAGTGGAAGCTCAGAGTCATATATTGTTGAGCATATGCATGTTCACAAGGATGATTGTGGTCATACCTTGGCAAGAGAACGGTCGAGTTTGTATCTCAAATGGTTATGATTCAGTATATATGATGTGATTGAGGATAGTTGTGGTTGTACCTCAGATGTTTGGGTTTGTATACCCTGGTTTCACTAGTATTGTGACCTTTTAAGGACAAACTATGTTGTTCACTAGTGTTGTAACCTATATACGAAAGGAAGACTATGATATTTTGTAGCTTGACCTTATGAGTCATTATGGTGGACTCATACTAGATGGGGTACATGAGATCATAGGATTTCAGCTCTCCTACATACCTTGTATGGAACAAATTTCGACTTAGCAGTGGTCAATTGGAATTGAGTGGTATACCTCAGCTCATCAGGGCTAATAAAAGATGTAATCCAGTTGTGTAGTATATCTATTTAGGGTTAAACATGCTTCACATTGTATGTTAAACCTTTGCATTGTTTATTATAATGATTACTTGTTATATAATGTGGCAAGAGAAATCAACTATATATAAAGTGGTAGTCTTACATGTTTCCTTACATACTATGCTAGAAATGATTTACCTATTGTAGTTACTTAACCTGCTTAATCTATTTGAACTGTTTAAATTGCTTAATCTGCATAACATGCTTAGTTAAATGAATCCACTCATCTAGTTTAAAAAAGAGACTTGCTGTAATCAATAACAATTGGTTGAGAGTTATATCACTCGCTAGGAAATGGGTCTCGCCTTGTGGGTCACAACATCTTTTTTGGTGGTCATCAACGACATGGTCAGGATCATGGTGTTGAGGAGGATCATCTTGGAGAGCAATAGAAGTAGAAGGTTGGATAGTTGTTGTTAGTTGTAGAGTCCTAGAGTCATCCTTGTTTACCCCAATATGGGTAGGGAATGTTCTGTAGACAATATGTAAAAGTGACATGTGGTTTTTGGCAGTGTGTCTACATTTTTTACATGTCATGTATGTGTGGAACATCTCTTTTGTAAATAAATAGTGGTTGATGCCACTGTTTAGATATGTAAATACCTGGTATGGTATGTGATGAGATACATTTTGATGGACCTTTCTGTAATGTTTTCTGAACATAATGGTAATGCTGAAATCGATTTTAATTTATCCCTTTTTTTGGTGTATGCTTTGATTAGTGGTTGATCACACATTTTTTCTTTGAGTAACCTTATTTGGTTTGGTGGGGTGTCACGGATTACGTCCTTAGTCTAGCTTATTTTGAAATCAGGGTGGGGGAGACTTTATGGGGGCTAGGATCTTTCAGTTTGGTAAATCAAAGAAGCCAACTGATAGAGTGGATTGATGGAAATCAGAGGTGTATGATGTGTAATGAAACCAAAATCCTAGCAGAGAAGATCATAGATTCTCCTCTCAATGGTAGGGTCTTCAATTTATAGGCAGGGGTTAGTATTTTAACCCTTTCCATATTGTGACAACCTCAATTTTCTCTCTCCTATATTGTACTCCTCCTCTCCCATCAAGTGTCTCTTTCTCAATTCTATGTTAAGTTCATGATTGGAGAGTTGTGACATTCCAATTTGGCCACTACAAGGATAAATTTCACAATGTGGGATGCTATTTTGCACGTTTAAACTAAAGAATCATGATATATCATATCACCATAAATCGAACCATTTATATATGATATTCATACTCTATAATGTATTTCATGTTATAGAGGAATCAATTGTGTTTTCAACGGTGCAAAAATCACGTATTTTGAACCATCCTACCCCAAGATATGGGTATTTGAAAATTGACTCATACTGTACATGTTTTAATTATTCTTGTTGAGTTGCAACCCTTATTGGGCCCAATCACAGACATATGGCCCATCTAGCTAGTTTTTTCCTTCTTCCCAAAAGGGAAATAAGTGATTGACTGAAGAGTCATCCCTCTCCTCTAGCCAGATCTGGAAAGAAATGAAGACCCCGCTACAATTGAAGAGAACACAAGCCCTAACCCCCCTTACACTATTTAAAGATCTCCTTTCTACTCTTGCCCCTCTTCCCCTCATCGGTCCTCCCTTCCTATCTTGTTCTAGGGCTGTCCGCCAACCTACTAAAAACAGCTTGCCTCCACCCTCCCTTTGTAGTGGAGCCCTATTGTGACTCATGGGTGGAATCTAACACCACCACCTTTGGCGCCATGGTAGGAAGTGAACCAACCACCAACCCCTATTCCTCCTCCTGTCTCTTCTTCTTCTTCTTCACCCAATAATCCATGGTTTGGTGTATCGTCCTCTCCTCTGCCAACAGCTCTAGCATAGCTCCTAGCTACAACTCATGACCTCACCCCCAGACGCAAGCTCTAGGGAGACGAACGATGGCTGGAGAAGGCACAACCAAGGCCCTATCTACCTCATCTCCACTTCGTCTAGGCTGCTACAACCATCGAGGCAACCGGAGATAGAGAGGCACAAGTCCTCTATTCATCCTCTGCTCCAATGATGGAACAGGGGAATCCCATGGGGAGTCCGTGAGGGCAGGTAAGATAGTCGCCGACCATCGGATTGATGGCCCAACAAGTAACGGCCCAGATCGGCCAATAAATTGTTAAGGTAACACCCAATGTGAACTCCTATAGTTTGGATTGATATCTTATAAAATGCATAGCTCCTAACTTCCTTGGCCAAATATAGTGAACCTATATACTATTTTGATCATCTCGAAGAGACCTACAAGTTGGACCAACTTCTAGACCCTAGATCTCCTCGTATTTCTACTGCTTTGCTGAAATACGAAGTTTGACCTTGTTGACCATGATGAATGCTTGATTATGATTAAAGCTTGAAACATTGATGAACCTATACCCTCCTCACTATGAATCAGTAAGATTGTGATGTTGTGAGATCTTAATGCATAGGTTCATCTTCTCTTGAGCTATGTCGATGGGTATATACCTAAGTATCCTAGTGGCTATGTTATGTTATTTTGCATTACTCGATTCTCTTCATAGTGCCCCAATCTTGATATGGATCTTAATCTCTTCTATTTAATCTCCTAAATTAGATATGTTATATACCTCATGATATCTTTTATGTGGGTGTCCCACTTTAGTCTCATGTTGAATATTGATGGCATACATGAACTATGTTGATGTTAAAATGAATGTTGATGATGATACCAAGTTTGGACAATGACACCTAGACCCTAAGGGACATATACCCAACCTTGTTTATGCCTCTTATGTCCTATTCTTTCTGATCAAAACCATCCCTTATGCTTGGTTCTTTTTCATTTATGACCTTTGACCTTGGTTACTCTATTATGAGTCTCGTGACCTAATTTGAGCATAAGTGTCCTAAATCTTGTCATGTCCAGATGAAACCTCGAAAACATACAAAACTTGAACCACACTCTTCTCATGGACCCTAAATCAATATGAGATCATCTAATGTACTATAACCAACCTTGAACCCAACTTGGCCAAAACCCTAAAATGAAGATAATTAGGGTTAATGATGAGAATCTAATGTATATATGCAATCTTGTTCTTAATTAGGATTGGCATGTGGCTAGATGGTGAAGTATATGTTAGGTTATGAACTCTCTGAATCAGGTATGGGTCTTATATAGTTATATGAATATCACTTTCTTGCTTGAAAAGACATGTATTATATGCTTGTTTGTTTATTTGCTCAAATATTTCCATATAGTATTGCTATGTCTTACTCGACGTTTGCCTCGTCAATTTTATAACTTGAACACATATATATAGAACTCCATTATAATATTGTTGATAAAGGGTTAGCTCTTGGCTCCTTGAGGTCCCTCTTGTATAAAAAGGTTAGCTAATCTTGTACCCTTACAGACCCTTCCGATGGGAAGATGGTCAAAGGCCTTAAACATGTTGGATATTGTTGATATAATGGAGTGAAATGACATAAAACATGGTTTTGCATTTTGTTAAATAGTTAAAATGTTTATTCTTATTTGTTTAGTCTTGAAATATTTTCAAATTATGCAAAGCTTATACATGTATGTATCTTTCTACCCCATACTCAACACCTCGTATGTTGACCCATTTCTCATATTTTGTTTTTAGGTTCAGAGATGTTTAGAAGGTTGATGGGCTTGGTGAGTTATGCTAGGTGTACTTGTTGTAAGATCCAAATTTAGTGCACATGAATGACTTGTACCTCGACTCTGGAAATGTGTAATTGAACTCATGAACATGATGTACCTTGTATAATGTATACTTGTTGAATGTTGAGACTGTGTTGGTGCCTTTATATTATTATTTGTTCATGTGTGCTAAGTTGTATGCTTCCGCATGTTGCCTTTGGTATTCATTTAGTTCATGGGACTGGGATTCCAGTTTTGTGACAGATGGTATCATAACATGAACAATAACTACACTAAACATTGCTCACATGAAACACAAACTAAACTCACCTTACATCTCAACCCTAGAAAACTTAATGAAATGTCCTTGTGGATTAGGTTGACTTGGCCTCTAGGTTAGAACCTAGACGTTCTAGAACTAGGTGCAGACTTGTGTAGATTACCTTCCTAGACATATGATTCGCAACATGTGCTTAGGATGTATACACAAGTGTGCACCATGTTCTTGCTAGTTCTCTAGTTGTCATGAGACTAGACTGCCTAATGAGTGTGGTAACTCATTTTGGTTTTGGTTTTATTCGAATGGAGTACAGTAGTTTTCATCGAATGTTTCAACGTTGGAGAAAATCTATTTTGAGTACTAGTATATGTACCTATGAAAAATGTTACCACACTAAGAAAGGTAGTGAGTGTCTATGTAACCTAAGAGAAAGAGATGTAACATCAAGTCTAGATAAAAGAGTTTAGATGATAGTGATACTGTTACACCCCGATCTCACAATTTCCTCAAATCATGAGATTAGGGTGTAAGATGGGATTTGTATGCAACATAAAGAACACCCTTAACTTTTTCTTTTCTTAAAAACTCTTGTTTCTTCGCATTGAACCACATAAAACATCTTAGCAAGGGAATCTGAACATTTCCTTTACTAATCAAACTTTAATAGTAAGGATACATGTATAAACATTCCTGATGTCTCTCACACATTATGCACATGAAACTTGTAATTAGCATACATATCAAAGAGGAACAATATTACACATTGTAATTACAACTCTCTCTCTTAACTCTTACTGAGAACCTAGAGTGACAAGGACCGACTGACTCAACTAATCTCGTACTTGACTACTGTGGCAGGTCTACACTGAAGCTCTGACTATCTCCAAGTCCACACGGTTAACCCTAAAATGTTTGAGTAGAGGGGTGAGCCTACTCGCTCAGTGAATGAGTACTTCATGGAAACAGACTAATGCACTAATGTGATTACAGATATAATTTGAATAAACGATATGAAATTTAACAACAATAAATACTACACTGAGCAGTTCCAAAAAAATATAATTGAAATAACAAAGAATGTAAATATTGCATCCAAATAATAACTACTAGAAAACTATACTCTAGTCTTTCTTAACTCTTTCATTTATAAGGAACTCTGTGAACCTATATGATCATATTTTAGATTATGCCCTAAATATATGCAGTGTACTCTGCATATAAAGATCCGCAACAAGTCCATGCTACGGTCCCACCGTACAAGACTTAGCGACACACCCGGGAAGTGCTAAGTCTGACTACTCGTCCTGGTCTGCACAGGACACAGGCTCTACGGCCTCATCGCACATCCACGTGTGCTGCACAACCACGTGTGCTCTCGACTCCTCCTTAAACCTGAGTACACCGGCGGAGAGTCACAGGGTTACCTTCGCGACACAAGCACGAATGGTGTTAGATAACCGTGTTTTCTTTTGTTATCGCAGTGCCATCGTGACACAAGCACGATTGTTGTTAGACACTGCCTCTCTCTTTCCTCATTTGTCCGCGACACAAGCACGGATGATGTTGCAACACGAGTTTCACCCCAAAGTTGCAGACCCGTCTAAGGGGTTCTACGGTGTTAGGGCATCTAGGTCTATTAATTAATTAACAGATAAATATCATAGCTCATGTATTCAACATATACCATGTCTCAGTAACATCCCTTTCTAGGGCATGTCATATCTCATTACCTGCAATTTACGAGATATGTATTGAAAATAAGAAGCCCTGCAGTATGTAGATATCAACTCAGAGAGAACAAGCATATAAAGTTAAATGCACTAGAAACATACAATTCAACAGTTAAGTATCACCACATCTCATATTGAGACCTTTCATGTCACCATAACATGATTCATTGAACACCCTATCCTTAGGGTTTCATTCGCCTTATTCATTCATCACATGCCAACACCCTACTCTTAGGGTTTCATTTGCCTCATTCGCTTGTCACATGGCTCTTATCATGATCTCATAAGATATAAGCATTCACTAAATAAAGACTGTTTCCAACAAATCATATATAATCAATATAGGTATGAAATCATGGAAACTTAACTAAATTTAGATTTCCCATATCATTTACTGAGATATCATGTATCAAGAATAAAATTCAATTAAGATAACCCATGAGATACATCCTAACCACTTATAGGATTACTAGTCCTTTTCAATAAGGTTGAAACACTAGTGATGTCTCAATTAGGTTAAACCCTAATTACCTCGTTTGATATAAATCTAAAAAGCATTCTCACTAGGAAGTGTTGTATACGTATCTGATATGAATCTACCATTTAGGAGTCATTCAAACAGAGAAGGAATCTGTATCATATCAATTTACAATAACTTAAATCAAACGGACATTTCAGGATTTAGAATTCACATGCTAAGCATTTAGGGATTTGGATGGTATAATCAAATTCGTGCATTAGAATGTTTGAAGGAAGAACCCACTCACCCTAAGGTGTGAAAACACCTCACAACTGCAGCTCAACTCAGGGAATCTCGAATTCCTATCAAATCCCTAGCAAATCTCCCAATTCTTCTTCCATTCAACTCGGGAACCTTGAAAATGAGGGATTATGAAGAAAGGGTGAGAAAAGAGGGAATTTCGACATCATCTTGGATCAAATCAGAGTATGGACGGAATCTTGACATGAGAGAGAAGATCCACCATAAAAGTCTATGCAAAGGATCCAAACTTACTTGATTTCACCCTTCCTGGAATCGCAAAACCCTAATTCAGCAATTCCCCCACTTTCTCCACTCAAGCCCTAATTCTCCCTCTCTCTCTAGGAGCTCGTTTCTCTGGAATGAATGACAAAGAATGAGAGCTGCTTGTGTGTGGTTGCTCATATAAGTCAATTGAGCTGCTTGGGTCAATTGCATATTGACCCAACACTTAACTTTAATTATATTGGCTGAATATTCAGTTATACAAAAGTTACTGTAATTCGTTTATTTCAGAGATCAAACATTATCCAACAATTATGGGAATTTAGCACGTTGTATAAAGCTTCAGTTAAAATTTGAGATCATTTGGAGTTACCAATAAATAATTAAAAATAGAACAATGCACTGCTATATTGCAGTCTGCAAAATATTCGGCCGAGTTTGTCCTGCACAAACTCGACCGACACCCTTACTGTAGGGATTCAAAAGTCATCCAAAAATTATGCCAATTTAACAGAGTGTCTAAAACTGTGTTGTTCAGGCACAGTTAAAATTTGAGATCAATTGGATATATAAATAAAAAGATAAAATTCAATTACCACACTGCTGTAAAATTCTGGAAATGTGATCGGTCGAGTTTGAAACTCGGCCGATAAACAGGTCAGAGCATTCTTCAAAAATTCTGATATTTACCAATATTGTTCAAATTTTATATATACAAATCATATCCAAATTTTAAGTAAATCAGAGTTACACATAAAATACTAAAAATCATTTAGTGAGACATTCTACTTATCAAATTCTGTATTCATATGTCATTAAAACCCTATTTTGGGCCGATTAGGGTTTATGCTTCTCAAACCCTAATTCTCAAGACAAAAGAACATTTAGACTTCTTATAATAATTAAAACATCCTAATTGTGTTATCGTCATTAATTAGATTTCAAGAATGATTATTCCCATTAATCTTTGCAATTGTCTAGGTAAACCCTAGTTTACCAATTAAGCTCAGATGGGGTCGTAACAGATACTCTCTAGAGTTTTCTAGAGCCATGATATAGGTTAGGCAAGTGAGTAACCTAGAAACCTAATATGATGATTATGATATTGACGATGATGTTTATGTTGATAAGACCCAATTTGTTTGAGGAAGGTCAAGTATGTCTAACGATATGAGATGAGTTGAACATGAAACCCTAGCTAAACCTAGCACCTTGTATGATACATTTGAATTGGTTGATGTGCTAAACATAGCTAGCTAGCGGGTTGACAACTGGCTTGTACCTAGTCTTGTACATGTGGGGATATGATATGTGATATATGGTTTGAGAGCAACATGGGCCTCAATCTCTTTACAAAGGAGGACCTCTAGCATGGGACATATGAACGGGGTGACCTTTTGATATGAGTCAACCCGCCACGGGAGAAGGTCAGAGTACCTAACCTCCAAAAATATGTGAAAGGTTGAAAAATATTCCTTCCATGAAAACTAAGAATTAAGATCAAAACCTTATAGATTAACATAAAATTTAAAACCTTGAATACAGGCTAGTTCTAAAGTAAATTAATGGGAATGTATGTGAAACTATCCTAAGAAATGAATCTAAAACTAGGACAAATATGCATTCATTAAGAGGTCACCTCATAGATAGAAATTAGTTTGGTACCCCATCTCATCCATGATCTAGGGATAACACAATTGCCCAATACAATCACACACTGTGAAGGCCACCTCATAGATATAATTAATTTGGTTCTCAATTTCATGCATGGCCTACAAAGCAGATGGTTGAACAGTACACACATAAATCACGGAGAACACCATATATATGGAAACTTGTTTGATGCCTAATCGTTTCTATGTTGATCACATTTGTGGAACTAAAAACACTTTAGGGAGCACATTACTAGAAAATACAATCACTAGATGAGGAGCCCACCTAAAGGCTTTTATGGTGTTTAATCTTATGTTTATAGAGTGACCAAATCCCTATCTCAGATAGGACTACATTTTACCTTTTTAGGTTTGTGAATTTGTTTCTATGTTGGTTCATCTTCCATGTCTCACAATTGACCTAATTCACTTTACATATTTAATTGTAGAAATACCCAAAAAACCATAAAAATAGCCAAAACAAAAAATAGGAAAGAGAGAGAAGATACTTTTTTTAAGATTTTCTCACAATCAATCACTTTCCATGATTACATACTCTCGATTTCAATTACATTCAAGAAACATCAATCTTATCCTCTTTCACATCCACCTTTTTCTCACTAAGGCATGAGTTAGTGAGAGAATTGGACATTAACTAATGTAAGAATTGGAGCAATGATGGGAGTCATTTTTGTAGTAAAAAACATTGAATGGTTGATCTCAAGGGGAATGGATGATTGATCAGATATAAGTAAGTGCTTCTATCAGAGGCTACCCTTGTATTAAAGATAACATTTACACACAATACTATCTTTTTTTATCAATGATTGGTTCATTAATCTGTCATTAGAAGGAAAATACACCACCTACACTTCCCATCCTCCATGAGGTCCATCATAACATCGTTGAAAAGTCTCACCTTTTTTGTTTTCATGACCAAGAATCAAGTTTAGACATGGATCAAGACTATGGTTCTCACTTCTATTGCAAAACTTGTCTTAAGAGGAGAAAACTGTGGACACCCCATTTTCCCCACATCAATGAAAATTCATTATAATGATCAATCAATGGCTAATGATGGAGTTTATTAAATTTTCCCACATTTTCCAAATATTTTCTTGACAATTGAATAATAATCTTGAATTAATTTCTCATCATCATCCTTCATTTTTTTATTGAATTTTATTCAAATAAGTGTTTTTCACTGACTTATTCTATTTTTCTACATATTTTCCTAAAATATACAAAAAAAATAAAATAAATAAAGTTAGGCCTTTCCTACACTTGCACACCCAAAACATCATAATCATCTATCATGATACACGTGGTGAAAGATCGGCGTGATCCATGGACTTGTTGACCAGCCTAAATCGCACATCCAAAAAGAGTGGATTCAGAGTAGTCAGACTATTAAAGAGATAACTCGACTCTCAGGCCACCACAATGATAAACGGGGTCTGATGTAGTGATCAGGGTCAAACATAGGGACAAGGTTGGTAGTGTTAAGCTCATGAAATCTAACACTATTATACTCCAAAATACGCGGGTATATAAAAAGGTGTTCCCTAAGGAATGGCGATACACAAACCAAAGTTGGACAAGAAAAACAATAATAAGAAGAATGAACAAAAACAAAAGAAACAAGACGAAACAAGTATATGGAAGAAAACCCAGGCTGGGGTTCACCTACTAAGACTTCTCACCAACATGCCACATCATCTCTCTCTCTCACATACTCTTATCAAGACTACAAGAAACTATCAAAACTGTCTATTCCACTCTCTCTGGAGATGAGGATAGATCTAAGTCTAAGGGTAGCCTCCCTCTCAAGAAGACTACACATAAACTACATCGCATAATGTATAGTTTTAAAGATTTAGCATTCCAACACTCTTGTACATTCATACTACTCCATAACACATGATAAAAGAGATATTACTCTCTCAAGATATCAATTATCAAACATCACAAGATGGTAGCTAAGCATACAAGTGAAGCATTAAAACAAGCATATGGAGATAATCTTGATGAGAATATATATTCAATAGAAAGAGAAAATATACATGTTGGGAGAGCCTTAGTGGCTACTCCCAACCCAAGTTAAGGTTTTTAGCTGCTCATGCTTGTGGATAGCATAACGACATTATAGAAAGATGGATACATGAAGTCCCACGAAGAGAGGAGGGAAGTACAGTGAAATGGAATGATAGATCTATGGAGAGAAGAGGTGTGATACGACACAATACTTCTTTAGATATGGATCTAACACGTTGATGGCACAGACGATCTTCTTCTCTCAAAGAATGAGTCTTCAGTCTTCTCTCTCCTCAGCTTCTGCCTTTGGAGATCCAAGACTGGTGGATGGGATGGTATGGAACGAATCTGGGATGCATCAACACTTTGTGGTCCTTGGTATGTAATCTATGATCTGATGATTTAACAAGACGGGTGGGTGGCCTATTTATAGGCACATTCCACCAACTTAAGCCTAGACTATGACTGCAGTCTAGTTAGGGTGGGGTGTGAGACCACAGTTGCGGTCTACTCTTTATTCATCTTTTCATCATGGTCAACTGAGTCACGGTCTTCCACTTGCTCATGGTCTGGCAATGATCGCGATCGATGTCAATTCACGTGTTGTGTTGGAGAGGTCAAGGTTGAGGCATTCTCACTCGGTCGCGGTCTGTAAGGATTGAGGGCTTAGTAATGACCACAACCTCCACGCCGGTCACGGTCTAGCTTGATCGCGGTCTGTAGAGATCGTGATCCCATATGGATCGCAGCCTTATTTGAGTTGCGGGAAAACTTGGCGTTTGTGGTCTCTAAATACATTGTGGTCCCTGGTTTGATTGGTTCCCTAGTATTGATTGCGACCTCCTTGTGATCATGGTTGAGCACTGATTGTGGCTTCAGTATGACCACGGTCTGACTTCAAAGCATGATGACCTCGATCTTAAAGTGGTACAGAGACCTCGACTATAGTTCAAGGATAAGTGGGTCGCGATTGAGGTAACGACCGCGAATTAGGCTATAAAAGTACCTGAAATCATGTAAGTGAGGTTTTAGTCAAAGAGATGGTAAAACTTTGGGAAAAGCTAACAAAAGATATACTAAAAGAGATATAAAATATATACAAAAAGTACGTCAAATAAAGTGTTATCAACTCCCCCAAATGTAGAATCAATCTTGTCCTCAGGCTAAGTGTAGGTTTGAGAACTCATAGAGAGAAAAAACAATCTTATGTAACAAAATTATAGAGTATAACATTACCAAAATATCTCATTCTTGCATCAAGACTATTGTGGCATGTTTTCTAACCCTTAGGTCTCAGTCCTCCCTCTCAACTAGAGTTTCATAACTTCGTTTTCTCACCATTGCCTTCAATTGTAAAAGGTTCCTCCTTCCCAAATTATCACCCCTTTCCCTTAGGACAATAACCATACTAATACAAAATCTTTTTTAAGGGGTAGCTTTCACACCATCTCTTTATTTTTAGTTGGCCTATGCTAATGTGTTTGGGTAGGCTTAGTGCTTAAAGCGTTTTTCTCTTCCCTCTAAACTCCTCACCCACAACTGTTGTAAGGACTGTCTTGCCCTTTTGGACTTCTTACTTTAAGATAGGTGGTTTTTTGAATTTCATTTAGGATTAGAGGTGTGTAAGCTTGTCTTCAAGATTCCACTTACAGGCATGGCATACCTACATTCATGAGTACAACAATACACTGGCCATGTGGAAACTTTTGGTATCTTTTGGGCACAACTCTCATTTTTTTATTTTTTCCTTTCTTTTTGGATTTTTTCATCTCCTTTTAGGCTTGGGTGCGAGGGATTTTTAAGTGGTCTTCTGGGCGGCCAAGCCTCTTTTTAGATATGCCTTGAAAAGGGCAGTTGTTTCCCTCTCTACAGAGATAAGGATTTTCTGGTCAACAAGCGTCTGGTGAGGGTGGTTGGTCCGGAGTATGGCTAGGTGAAGTTCACTAGTCTCCTAGGGTTTCATGAGTTAAGGTTGTCATACATACAATGTCTTATTGCAAGAATGAGATAGAGCAGTATTGCTATGATTCTTATTTTACTCGTATATATATATATATGTATATATTGCTCATTTATTTCTCTCTAGGAGGGTAAAAGCACTACAATTTGAAAATTTAGCAGGATAGGAGGCTAGATTCTGAATTCAAAAGGTTTCTTTTGCAAAAATTTTGAAAATTTTGAGAATTTTTAGAGAAGTAAAAAGATGGTAAATGTACCTCTATAGCCCGTTTGTGACTCCTCCCCCAAACTTATCCTGCACTACGTCTCTGGGTGTCAAAATTTGAGTGAGACATATAAACGGGCTTTATTTATTTATTTTTGATGTTGGTGGAGGCCCACTTAGATTTGAGAAGCATGCTTACGTATACTCCTCATAGTGTGTGGTACTGTACGTACTGCATGCCCTCCATGTTGACATTAATATTGGCTAGGGCCACCATCCAGGCTAGACAGAAGAAGCCGCATTCATTTGATAGGGTCACCTACTGGGGGCTCCTATGGCAGAACTGCGTCTTTTTGAAGTCTTTGCCTGTCATATGCATGTACCCTTTGCCATGGCTTCTTATCATTTTAACAATCTCTTTAGCGCATGTGTTGGCCTTTTCTTCTATGGGAGTCTTTGCAGTAGTCATGTTAGTCTTATTATTAAATGTGAAGGTTGCATCTGAGCTGTTGTAGATGACTGTAGTCCTTTTGATGATATTGATGACCGACAATGTCCAGTGATTGTCATGAAGAATTGGTAGGATGATGTAGTTTGATAGGGATGTTGCCAGGCATTGTTGTAGGTGTTCCTTTTTACCTGATCGTTTGTTCTTCAGGATGTCGTCTACCAGTATGAAGTATGCCTTGTGATTGTTTGGCATGTTGTCACCTAGTAGTGCCTGGTAAGCTGATATTGTGCTTACTGAAAGATATCTTCCTATTTTTAGCATTTCTCAGAGGTCGTCTTTTAGCACGCAAATGCCATCTCTCTCGAAGATGACATCGCCCAGCGAATCATCTTCTTTCAAGGACCCCATAATGATGTTCAGTTCTTCTAATGATAGGCTAAGGCAGCTCCATTTGTCAAAGTCCTTGAGAGAAGGTGTGACTTCTCCTGTTGGTCCATTTGACTTTATGTCGACCGGGTCTTCTTCTTCAAACTCTCCCTCCTCAAGTTGTTCCTTTGAAAGCTCTTCTTCAGACACTTTGTTTCATCATCTGATGCATTTTTTATTGCTTCTCCAGTGCTTTGATGACAACCTTCTTTCCAAGCTGCAACCCTGGTTGGCTCTGTCAGATCCACCCATATGGTCTTTAGTTGTTCCCTCCAGGTGACCTTTTCAGGTAGAGGGATATCCTCGTGAAGCCTCTGAGGTACAACTTCTGAAGGCATCGCTGGGTCACTGAAGAATCGACGATCATAGATGACCTACATAGCATACACACCCCGCAGTCCATGCGAGTCTTCTTTGTCTAGATCTTCCAAGGGGATGCCCTTGTTGATGGCTTCCATCATTCTCAGCACTATGAAGGTGCAATCCCCCGAACCAATCTCTTCTTGAGGGACTTTCTTATTGACGGAGAAGAACTTCTAAAATCCATAAAATTTGTCATTTGCATCTTTGATTGCTCGTTGCAGACACAGTGGTAACTTTAGGGCATCTCTGGCATCCTTCCTTTTGTAGATTAGTTAAGTGTTGTCCAGTTCAGTTGCACAGTAATTGAGAATCATTGTCTTCATCTCGTATAGGTCCACGACAATTAGTGCCCGATGCTTTACATTCCTCATGGGCAACACTACATATCTTGTTTTCTTTCTTTGAACTGCTACCTTTAATTTGACGACATTTGATGCCTTGTAGTCTTCTTTGTAGAGAAGGCTAGCTAGATGTGTCATCCCATTAAAAACTAGTTGTGGCTTATCTGCATGCAGAAATTCTTCTAAGAGGGTAGCACAGAGTACCTTGAACAACCTCTTATGTGCTCACACCTTTTTCAGGAAGATCCCCCAGAAGTGATCTTTGGCTAGATGTCTACCCTTGTTGTTATATAGTATGTCTGATCCAGGTAGATCATCGCTGAGCATGTCTGCCAAGGTGTGGACATCTCTGTATGTAATCTCTGATAATGCAGACATATCCCTCTGTTTCAATTTGCAGGGCAGGGGAGGAGCTACTCTGAGTGTTACTGTTCTAGACGGTGCGCTCTGTTCCCTGGAAGGCTCATCCGTAAAGAAGGTTGATAGCCTGCCATCCTCATCATCAGACGTTCCTTTGTATGTAGAAGGTACCAGAGTTACATCTATGGTCGACATAGATGTGGCCATTTCTTTAGCTTCTATGGTTGGTGGTTGTGTTGTGGCAACCTATTCTTCTACTTCTTTGGAAGCTTCTGCAGCTATGTTGTCTCTGATATTGCTTTTCTCAGAAGTTTGGCCCAACTTGGCAGCCACCAGCATTACTAGAGTTTCCTCCATATTTCCATCATAGAGGTATTCATTATGCTCATGATGTCTTTGGAATTGGAGGAACTCACTCCTCTCTTTGAGATTGGCACCCAAATCAGCTTGCATTTTATCTAGCTCTACTGCCCCAGTTGCACTGAATTCTGCGGGGACTTCTTCTTGGTGATCTATAGCAAGTTTTTCTTCTAGCATCATATTATTTGTGGGTAGGGTTAATTTTTGTTGTTCTTGTCTACCACTGCCTTCATTCGTTTCATCCTGCCCTTCTTCAGGGTTGTTGTTGAGGTCGAGCTCCCTTGACAACGTTGTGGTGTTTGTTGTGTGTTTGATGTTGGGGGAGCTTGATTGTTGTCGGGGCTATTCTTTCTTTTGCTCGGCTGCCAGTGCTATCTTCACATTGGCACTTTCTTCTCTCAGTGCTTCATCCCCTGTGCTGGTCCCTCCTGCATTGTCTTCGTTGTTGTCATCATGACTGGAGGGGCTCAATGAGGAGTGTGTCGAGCTTGTTGAGCACTTCACCTTCTTTTTCTTTTGCTGGCTCTCAATTTCTTCACGTAACTTTTCAAGCTTCTGGCGGTCCTCTTCTAGGCGTAGGCATTCTTCCTCGAGGTTGGCCATCACTGCGTCATAGTTGCGACACATATGCTCCTTGTCAGCTCAGATGGTGTGCCTCTCCTTCTTCAAGTCCTCCATTTTGTTCTTCATTTCCTTTAACACTCCCATCATCATCTATTGGTTGCTTAGGGCTTCTTAGATGAGGTCAGGGGAGTGCTTGGGTTCTTTCATCGAGGACATGTACCTGTGTTGTTAGCACAGATAAAGAAGAAGTAATAGTTGTATTTATTGTAGGGGTTTGATGCATGTGTTTCCACATGGCATCAAACCTTGTACCCAATACACCCCCGAAGGAGGGTGTATGATGTTGCTACTGATGTAGTTGTTGCTCCATGCGCGTTGTTGATGAGCCTAGCATGGTTGGTTGTGACGGTGGTGGTGGTGGACCTTGTTCTTTTTCTTTTGACTTGTCCTGTGGGTCCACGTCGTCTCCACAAACTTCTGGTTCCGGTATGGCTTGGGAGCCTTGTCCTTCCGGCTCAGCCTCTGGTTCTATGTCGGGGTGCAGGTTGGCTATTGTGCCTTTTTCTTTCACCACCTCTGACTCCATTGTAGCCATTTCTTCGTGTGGCTCTAGGGGTGTGCGTTCTTCATTCCCAACAATTTCTTCTAGAGGTGGAGCCATGGGGGTTGGTGGTTTTGTAGCTTTTGTCTTTGCGATTGGTGGGGTAGATGTATCTGATGTCTTTTTCTTATGCACTGCCAATTTCTTCCACTTCTTTGTGCTCTTTTTCACCTTTATTTCAGCTTGGGCACTGCTCTCCTCAACTTTTTTTCTGATTTAGTGTCGGTTCCCAGTACCCCAGAGTACATCTTTTTGATGTCGTCTTGGGTCGGCCATAGCTTGTGGGCATCGTAAAACACCATCTCAGGAAGAGGAAGGAGCCTTTTTTATCCGCTCTGCTTGAAGTATTTTTTGTCCCCCTTTTGTGCCAAAATACCCATGTAGAGAGGGACTTGATATCTATCCTCTATTGTCCCTCCATGCCCTTATACTTCAGGGCCTCTTCTACATCCATTAAGTATTCATCAATTTTTGTTATCTAGCCTCCCATGCAGTATCTAGAGTTCCTTTTTGCTTCCCCTCCTACATCCGTAGATAAACATTCAATTAATATTTTCCCAATATTTACTGGCCTTCTATTTATTTTCGATCAAATTAGGAACATACCCCCTTGCTAACTATTCTTGTTTCTGACCTTGCGTAAATTGTGTAAGCCGTAATTTTTTGAATTGTGCGAATGAAGCACGAGGTGATTAGAGAGGCCTTCAAGCTCTTTGAGTTGTGTTCTTCTTCTCCGGTCAGCTCTTCCCATAGTTGGTTACTATCGTTGTTGACTGATTCTTTCTCACTTGGGGCGGTGGAGCAGGCTTTTGCTTCTTCCTCTGTCTTTGTAAATATTTTATTCAACATTGCCTCAGTGATCATGTAAGACTCACCTCCTACCTTACTTGTAGTTTATTATCTCCACCGCCTATATTCCTTGTCTCACTACTTGTGGTGACCTTTTTTAGAGAAGACAAGAATTCCGCAGTTAGCGTTTTATAGGTCTTGGCCTCAGACGTGCATAAAGTGCATAAATTTGCACCTTATAGGAATTTGACTACCCTATTGTAGATTCCCATCTTCTTGAAATCTTCTACGTCCAAGTAACGAGTCAGGTCAAATTCCTTATTCAGGTACATCCAGTCATAGGTAGACTGGTGTACGGGGTTTCTTGGCATGAATGGGGGTTCGTCAGATTTAGCTGATGTCTCCCCTATGAATTCTTTAGCTTTTCTTGCCTCCTGCTCCCTTAGTTTCTCGGCAACTGATGGTTTTGTCTTCTTACTACTCTTGGTTTCCTTGGGTGAAGCTTTTCTCTTATTCCCCAATACTTGGCTCTCTGACTCTCCTGTTTGATACTCGGGGTCTCTGTTTTCTTAGTTTCTTCAGTTTCATGGGGAGAGTCCTCCGGTGTTAGGTCACTGATGATTCTTTGATATTGTTCGAGTTTCAACTGCAACTCCACTCGTTTGGCCACCGACAGAAAGGTGTTCTTCTTTAGTGCTGTTGTTAGGCTCTCCGCTATCTTATTTGCCTCTTTCAAGGATGTTGCATGTATGTAGATGGAATCATTGGTTGCTGGAGAAGACATTCTACATAGTTTTCATAATGAATTAGTTCATAGTTGAATTAATCAGTTATTAATCTTCTTACAATTATCTAGGGAAATTTATTCAATGCAAGTATGTATATAGGGACCGTGACCTGCACTCTTGTTAGTAATTCAAGGGATACCACGATCACAGTCTCTGAAGGAGGTCACGGTCGTGGTATATTAAGGGGGAGATCACAGTTGTGGTTGTATTCTATGTATCGGGCAAGTCACGGTCGAGGAGACTGCGACTTCGAGCAACAATCTCCAACACTGTGACTTGCGGTGTGAACCAAGAACTTAAAGCATTGAGTGAGCACCGTGACTGGTTAAGGTCGATGGTGACACTGCAGTTGTGGTTGTAGTGGAAGAAGACCACAAATCATGGTCTACCTAGTCCAACAGTTCTGCCACCCCTTTCTTTGTCTATTGATAGGTGTGGAAGTTGATCATTCCTTGATTGTAGACCTGCTCATTAGCGGGCAGTTGCCCCAGTTATTTCTATTTTAAGGTTTTTTTTGTTACTATTTGCAAATGTCGCCTTTAGGGTGGGTTGGATATTAGGATAGAAAGGGCAACCGTTTGCGGCGCTATAGATTGCCGTCAATCAGAACAAATCAAGAAAAGGGATAGTGATGTCAAGAGAGAATGGTAGCGACACAACAACAGTGGAAAATCATGAAAACAGTGGCAAGAGGGGAGAAAATAGGGTTTGCCTTTTACCTTGTTTGTCAGACGAGACGGCGAAACCAGAGAAGTTTGACACAGTGGTGAGACTACTGTGGTGGTGGATTATCAGTTGTGGAGGAGCAATTCTTCATAGACATAGGGTTTAACGTGGATTTGGGAAAGCAAGAAGCAAAAAAGAGTCTGAGTAACTGGGGTTTTTAGAATATATAGTAGAGTTATCACGACATGTTGATCATAGATAAAGAGAGAGTGACCACGACCGCAGTGTGCTTGAGACACGAACGCGGGTCACGGTCACTTCAATTCTAAGGGAGACATCAGGTCACGATCAAGATGACTAAACATTGACACCACGGGTCACGATCAAGGTTGATGCAAGGTTACACCACGACTGCAGTCTAGACCTCAGTCAGAGTTACTCGACCAAAACAAAACTTGTTGCTTTAGCCTATTCATCTTTTCAAAGGGAGATAGATATGTACAATATTTAAAGGAATATTAAACTAATCAAACAAAAGGGGAGAGAAAACAAAGCTTAAAGAATTAGAAAAAACTTTGGTTTCCTCCCAAGAAAGCGCTTGCTTTAAAGTTTCTAGCTACACTTCATAATCCTTCATTCCTTGGGGTTCTCGGCTGGGTGTGGAAACTCCTCATTCCTTTTCTTGGGTAGCTAATTTGGTTCCTCCAAACTAATTTTGGACCTTCGTACAAAAGCCTCATCTTCATAAGATCTTTTTACTCTATGGCCATTGACCTTGAAAATTCTAGTTTTCTGCCCTTAAATCTCCATCATTCCTGATGGGTATATCTTCAGCACAGAGAAGGGGCCCAACCATCTTGTCCCGAGTTTTCTAGGAAACAACCTAATTCTTGAATTGAAGAGAAGCACTTTGTCCCCCTCACAAACATCCTTGTTCTTTAGGTGGGCATCACACCACACCTTATTACTTTATTTGTAAATTTTTGTGTTCTCATAAGCATGCAATCTTATCTCTTCAAGATCCTACAACTGTAGGAATCTTTTTTTGTCATGCCTTCTCTAAGTCCATGTTAAAAAATGTGAACGCCCAAAGGGTTTTATGCTCGAGCTCCAGAGGTAGATGGAAGGACTTACCATAGATTAATTTGTATAGTGTCATGCCTATAGGTGTTTTATAAGTTGTCCTATAAGCCCAGAGAGCATCATCGAGCTTCATAGACCAGTCCTTCCTAGTGCGGTTGACCGTTTTCTCCAATATCTATTTAATCTTCCTGTTGGAAACCTCTACTTGTCCTATGGTTTGAGGATGATAGGGTGTATCAACCTTGTGATTTATCCCATATTTCTTTAATAGCGCCTCAAATTGCTTTTCTCCAAAATGTGACCCTCCATCTCTTATGATAGTGCGAAGCACTCCGAAGCGGGGGAATATGGTCTTCTGAAATAGCTTGATCACATATTTAGAATCAAAAGTTTGGGTTGCCACTGCTTCCAACCACTTGGACACATAGTCAATGGCTACTAGGATGTACTGGTATCCTTTTGATGACGGGAAAGGACCCATATAGTCGATTCCCCAAACATCAAAGATTTCTACTTCCACCCATTTAGCCATAGGCATTTCACTTCTTTTACTGATATTTCCAATAAGTTGGCATTCCTTATACGCCTTGATGAAAGATGTCGCATCCTTGAATAGGGTGGGCCAATAAAACCCATATTGGAGCACCTTTGCAGTCATTCTTTCTCCACTGTGATGTCCTCCATACGACGAAGAATTGATGGAACTTCTTCCTCTAGTATACATCTTCGATATAAGTTGTTAGAACACCTTTTAAACAACAATGGATCATCCCAATAATAGTTCTTGACATCAGAGAAAAGCTTCTTCTTCTTATTGTATGTTATGTCAGGTGGTAGCTGGTCACAAGCCAGATAGTTACAAATATCTGCGAACCACGACAATCTCTTCTCATCAGACTGGGCCATCAATAGGGCTTCATCAGCATAATTTTCATTCACGAGTAACTAATACTCTTCATTGAAAATTATTCTAGACAAGTGGTCTGCTACCACATTTTCTTTTCCCTTTTTATCAATGATTTCATGATCAAATTCTTGTAACAGTAGACCCCATCTTAGCATTCTTGTCTTGGTATCTTTCTTCTGCATGAGGTAACATATATCACTATGGTCAATATACACTTTAACCTTGGCTCCTATGAGATATGATCAGAACATATTAAACACAAAAACAATCACTAGCATCTCCTTCTTTGTGGTGGTATAGTTCACTTGGGCTTCGTCCAAGGTGCAACTGGCGTAGCAGATGACATGGTGCTTATTGTCTTTCTTTTTTCCTAGGACCTCTCCTATGGCGTAGTCACTAGTGTCCCACATTATATCAAATGGAAGCTCACAATATGGAGCTTGTAGGATTGGTGCAAAATTCAAATCCTTCTTCAGGGTCTCGAAAGCTTTTGAGCATTCATCATCAAATTCAAACACTGCGTCCTTGATCAACAAACTTGAAAGGGGCTTCGAGATTTTTGAAAAATCCTTGATGAACCTCCTGTAGTATCTAGCATGGCCCAGGAAACTTCTTACCCCAGTCACAGACTTCGGTGGTGGGAGTTTGGAGATGGCTTCGATCTTGCTTAGATCCACCTCAATGCCCTTCTTGGAAATTTTGTGTCCTAGGACAATGACACTCTAAACCATAAAGTGACACTTCTCCCAGTTTATGACCAAATGTTTCTCCTCGCATCTCTGCAGAACTAAGGATAAATTTCTTACGCAAGCATCAAAGTTTGTTCCATAAACTGAGAAGTCATCCATGAACACTTCAACTATGTCTTCTAAGAAATCAGAGAACATAGAAATCATTCAACGTTGAAAAGTTGTTGGAGCATTGCATAAGTCAAAAGACATTCTTCTGAAGGCATATGTGCCATAGATGCATGTAAATCTCATCTTCTCTTGATCATCATGGTGGATCGGAACTTGATAGAATCTAGAATATCCATCCAAGAAGCAGAAATAGTCATGGTGGGCAAGTCTCTCTAAGACTTGGTCAATAAATGGCAAGGAAAAATGGTCTTTCTTCGTGACTGAATTTAATTTTCTATAATCTATGCACATTCTCTAGCCCATGACTGTTCTTGTGGCTACTTCATCACCATTACCCCCTCTCATACAGTCATCCCAACCTTCTTAGGTACTACATGAATGGGGCTCACCCAGTTGTTGTCGCTTATCATGTATATAATCCCTGCGTTCTGTAGCTTCAATATTTCCTTGCTGACTACTTCTTACAACATTCGGTTCAATTTCCTTTGAGGTTGAACCAACGACTTTGCCGATTCTTCTAAATTTATCCTATGCATACACATGGATGGGTTAAGTCCTTTGATGTCATCAACAGAGTATACGATTGCTTTTTTATGCTCCTACAACTCTTCCAGGAGTCCTTCCCGCTATTCCTCCATTAGGTTTGCATTAATGATGAAGGGATTCTTTCCCTCTTTATCCAAGAATTCATAATTCATTCCTTCAGGTAGCGGCTTCAGTTCTGGATTTGGCTTGGGAGCTTGTTGGCCTTCGCTTGATTGTTCCAGAGAAGTATATTTCACTATCTCAATTACTTCTTCATCCTCACTGAGACTCTCCTCACCTTGGTTAAGATAATCTAGTATCTCAACCACTTCTAGGTCTTCCACCAAAGGATTTGGGTTGTTCAGGGCTCTCATCAGTGGTTCTACTATGGCCTTTTCTTCTTGAATCTCTTCACAATATTGGTTATAGTTTTCCATGAAGTAGACTGATTCTAAAAGAGACGGTCCCTTCATGGCATCTTCACCTTGAAGTCTATGTGGTTATTTCCAACTCAGAGAGTTATGATGCTTTCAGAGACATCTATGAAAGCTCTTCCAGTTGCCAAAAATGGCCATCCAAATATCATAGGACACTTTGGGTCCTCCACAATGTCTATCACAACAATGTCACAAGGTATGCAGAATTGTCCCACATGGATCGGGACATCTTCCACTATATCAAGGGGTTTCTTAAACATCTGATCTGCCAGTTCAATCCTCATATTTGTCTTGACCATGTCGGTCAATCCCAGTCTTTTTGTTGAACTTAGGGGCATGAGTCTAATGCTTGCTCCCAAGTCCGCTAGACCTTTCCTTTCAACATTATCTCCAACACAAAAAGGAATGTTAAAAGCTCTTGGGTCTTTCTTCTTATTTGGAAATTCAGCTTGTATAAAGGCACTAGACATATTTGCCAAGTGTACAGTCTCAACGTGGTTTCCCATTCTTCTCTTTGTGATAAGATCCTTGAAAAACTTTGCTTATGTGGGCATCTCCCCCAAAGCATCAAGGAACGAAACATCTATATGCAACTTCTTCATTGCTTCCATTAATGTTTCATATCTTTTATTTAGATGTGTCTTGATGAGCTTGTATGGGAACGAGATTCTTGGAACATAAATATTTTTCTTTGTGAAGATTCCTTCAACATGATCTAGATCCCTAGCTTCTCCATTTTTCTTTTTACTTTCTTCAACAAACTTTCCCTTGTCAGCAACCTTCTCTAAAGAAGCTTCTTCCTCAATTTGTGGTTCTTCCTCTTTTCCTTCCTCATTCTCGTCCCTAGTTCCAGAGTTGATCAGTGTCCTCCCTGATTAGAGGGTATCCATTTTTGCAGTCTCTATATTCGATGGAATTTTCCCCGAGGGATTTTTTACAAACTCTGCCAATTGTGCAAGCTGTTTGTCAATTTGGCATTGGTGTGTCTGCATATCCACCATATGAACTTGCATGGTTGTCAAGAAGCTAGAATTATCTAGAGAACTTTGGTCCAGTTGATCGTTCACAGTGGCTTGCCTCTTAGAAAAATCAAATAGTTGAGTTACTAAGTCTTGTTGGCTGCTATCGTTTCCTTTCCCCGATCCTTGACCTTGGCGTTGGCTTGTTCCTTGGTTTGGTCCTGCCCCTTGGTGAGTCTTGTTCTTACCTTGTAATAAGTAGTTATTCTTATTGGTTTAACAATTGGTTGTCTGAGTATACTACATTTTCCCGCTTCTCTTTTCAAAACCTGGTAGCAGTTTTTGTGAATTGCTTAGCTGGTGTGAATTTTCAGCTGAATCCTTGTTTCCATAGCTGAAACCAGGGTGGTCTTGCCTCTTAAAGTTGGCATAGGAAACATTCTGCATAGTATCCTCCTCACTTTTTCTTTCTTCACTTTCCTCTGTTCTGGTGTAGATACATTTATCAACCCCATGTACTCCTTCTCCACATGCGACACACTTCATGACTTTCTCGGTATGCTTCTTGCCTTTGACTCTAGTATCTTTTAGCTGTTTCACATCAGTTGCTATTTTCTAAATTTGAGTTGTTATAGTTACTAGAGCCTTGGCTTCCATAGATGGTCCTTCAGATCCTACCTTCCTCGATGGGCCTCTGTCATTCCTTTCATAGTCTACTCCTACTTGTAGCGCAACCATGTTTTCTATTATCTTCATTGTTTCTCCTTGGCTTCTTCCTGAGGAAATCACTGCCAATGGCTACATTTAATGAAGTCCTTTTGGTATGAGTCATCCCATTATAGAAAGTGGTCACTAGGAACCCCTTGCAATAATTATGGTGTAGGCAATCCCTTAGGTACTCCTAGAAATATTCCCATGCCTCGTGAAAGTTCTCTCTTGGCTTCTGTGTGAAAGAGGTAATCTTCTGCATGTTACAAATTGTCCTCTCTGTAGGATAAAACTTAGTAACAAAAGCATCTGCCAGGGGTCTCCACCCATTTATAGATTGGAGAGGGAGATTTAGATACCAAGAGAGAGCCTTGGCTTCCAAAGAGAAGTTGAAACCCTTGCAGTAAATCACCTCCTGCGGGACGCCCCTCATCTTAATGGTGTCGCATATATTTTTAAAATTATTGAGGTGATGGTATGGATTTTCTCTTGAGTTCCCGCAAATGGGTTTGTTCTGGATCATAGATATGAAAGTTGTTTTTAGCTTGAAATTTTTTGCATTGAAGTTTGGTATGATGATCAGACACCTAGACTCGTTGGCCCTTGTTGCTGCCAACTCATGAAGAGTCCTCCCTTCTTTGTCGTCCTCATTGTCTCTATCTCAACCATCACACTCCCGTTCATTGTCATGATGGTTATAGTGATGCCTTCTTTGACACATGTAGTGTCATTCCTCATCTCGTCGGTCTTCTTCGCGACGATCGTCTTCACAATGATCTACATCCCTATTGTCCTCTTCATGTCGACGATCATCATTGTAACGTCTGTCTCTATCTTCATCCAAGCTAGGTGGTGGTGGGTTGTGTTGATTCCTCGCATCCCTCTCATTAGTAGAGAGAGTAACGTCCACGTGATGTGGCATGGTGAAAAGGAGCAAAGTCAAACGAGTCTGCTTCTTCCTGGGTGCCTGAATAGACTGTACAGTCGAGTTAGCAAACTAGATGTGTTAAAACAAACTATTCTATACGAACTCAGGGTAGGGTAGTAGACTTAAAGTAACTATGTTGTTAAGCTTATTGCTAAACTTGAGGCATGGGATTATAGTAAGTCGACTCGAGTTCTTAACAGTGCCATTTTGCCTTGTCCCCAGAAACGACGCCAAAACGTTGACTGGCCTAAATTGCACGTCCAAAAAGAGTGGATTCAGAGTAGTCAGACTTTTAAAGAGATAACCCGACTTTCAGGCCCCTGCAATGATAAAAGGGGTCCGATGTAGTGATCGGGGTCGAACACAGGGACAAGGTTGGCAATGTTAAGCTCATAGAATCTAACACTCTTGTACTCCAAAATACGCGGGTATATAAAAAGGCGTTCCCTAAGGAACAACGGGGCACAGACCAAAGTTGGACAAGAAAAACAATAATAAGAAGAACAAACAAAAGCAAAAGAAACAAGACGAAACAAGTATGTGGAAGAAAACTCGGGCTGGGGTTCACATACTAAGATTTCTCACTAACATGCCACATCATCCCTCTCTCTCGTATACTCTTATCAAGACTACAAGCAACCATCAAAAGTGTCTATTCCACTCTCTCTCGAGATGATGATAGATCTAAGTCTAAGGGTAGCCTCCCTTTCGTGACGACTACACATAAACTATGTCACATAACATATGGTTTTAAAGCTTTAGCATTCCAACACTCTCGTGCATTCGTACTACTCCATAACACATGATAAAAGTGATATTACTCTCTCAAGATATAAACTATCAAACATCACAAGATGGTAGCAAAGCATACAAGTGAAGCATTAAAATAAGCATATGGATATAATCTTGATAATAATATATATTCAACAGAAAGAGACAATATAATTGTTGGGAGAGCCTTAGTGGCTACTCCCAACCCAAGTTAATGTGTTTATCCACTCATGCTTGTGGACATCATAACGACGTTATAGAAAGATGGATACATGAAGTCCCACGAAGAGAGGAGGGAAGTGTAGTGAAATGGAATGATAGATCTAGGGAGAGAAGAGATGTGATACAACATGGTATTTCTTTAGATCTGGATGTAACATGTTGATGGCGCAGACGATCTTTTTCACTCGAAGAAGGAGTCTTCAGTCTTCTCTCTCCTCAGCTTCTACCTTTGGAGATCCAAGAATGGTGGATGGAATGGTATGGAATGAATCTGGGATGCAGCAGCACTTCGTGATCCTCAGGATCTGATCTATGATCTGATGATTTGACAAGACAGGTGGGTGTCCTATTTATAGGAACATTCCACTGACTTAAGCCTAGACTACAGTCGCAGTCTTAGTTGGGTGAGGTGTGAGACCGCGGTTGCAGTCTACTCTTTATTCCTCTTTTCATTGTGGTTGACTGAGTCACGGTCTACCACTTGCTCATGGTCTGGCAATGATTGTGGTCGAGGTCTATTCACATGTTGTGTTGGAGAGGTTGAGGCCGAGGCCTTCTCACTTAGTCGCGGTCTACAAGGATCACAGGCTTAGTAATGACCACGACCTCCATGCCGATTGTGATCTAGCTTGATCGTGGTCTGTAGGGATCCCGATCCCATATGGATGGCAGCCTTATTTGAGTCATGAGCAAACTTGGCATCCGCAGTCTCCAAATACACCCCGATCCCTGGTTTGATTGGTGCCTTAGTACTGATCGCGACCTCCTTGTGATCGCGGTTGAGAAGTGATCACAGCTTTAGTATAACCACTATCTGACTTCAAAGCATGATGACCTCGATCTTAAAGTGACACAGAGACCTCGACCATGGTTGAAGGATAAGTGGTAGCGGTCGAGGTAATGACCGCGACGTAGGTTGTAAAAGTACTTGAAATCATGTAAGTGGGGTTTTAGTCAAAAAGATGGTAAAATTTTGGGAAAAGCTATCAAAAGATATACTAAAAGAGGTATAAAATATATACAAAAAGTATGTAAAATAAAGTATGAAAATGATAGATTGTGCAGGGACTTTCTTTGGGGTGGTCCAGATTTAGAGAGGAAAACCCATCTTGTGGCTTGGAGCCAAGTCTATTTACCCAAAGAAGAAGGTGGTCTTGGTCTGAGAAAAGCTAGAGATATTGTTAATGCTTGTATTACTCTTAACCTCTAGAATGTAGCTGTGAAGAAGGACGAGTTGTGGGTCAGGTGGGTCCATGGTAGATACTTGAAGGGAGACTCGACCTGGAGGTGTACCATTACCTCCAATGCCTCGTGGGTGTGGAAGCATTGTCTCTACCGTAGAGCGAGTGTTATTGATCATATTTCTTTCTCTGTGGTTAATGGCAGCATCACTAAAATCAGGAGAGACCCCTAGTTTAAAAGAGGGTACTTGGAGGAGGTCCTAGATGTGGGTTGTATTATGAGAAGTGGAACTGGTAAATTTGCTTGTCTAAGTTATCTAATTTCGAATGGTGATTGAATAGAGGCTAAGTCCAGACATGTCTCTTCTATTATCAAAGTTATCCGTGATGCTGGGGTTTCTTTTATGAAGAAAGATGACTCTGTGTTACTGAATGGAAAGGAACCAAATGGGGTCAAGGATACCTGGGAGATCATTAGATCATTAGCACATGTGCCTTTCTAGTCAGGTTGGCTATGGAAGTCTAAGGCCTCAATGCGGCACAAGGTTCATGGGTGGAGGTGCTTTTTGAAAAAGTTGCTCACTCTGGACCATATGCACAACAGGGGCTTCCAGTTCCCTTTTAGGTGTGTTCTTTGTGAAGGTGATACTGAGGATTTGGCTCATATATTGTTTGGATGTGAGTATTCTCTATAGGTGTGGAGAAAAGCTATTGATATACATTACTTACTTAGTGTTCTAGGTTCCTTCACTGAGGTTTGCTCTATATTGTCAAAGAAGGAGAGAGTGGTAATTTTGGCGATCTTCCATGGCTTATGAGAAGAGAGGAATCATAGAATTTTTCATGGTTGTAGGGTTTGTGCAGATTGAATGTGGTTTAGTCTGAAGAAAGACATAGATATCCTTGTATAGGGTTTCATCTTTTGCCTCTTCCTTTTTTTGCTCATTTTTGTACAGAAGTTTCAAAATATATAAATAGGGGTAATACACTTTTCCGATCAAAAAAATAAAATAAAGTGTTATCACTTGTCCCACATGGCGCATCAATATAATCAACTACCACTTCTAGATTTTTCCATTAGCAACCCCTAAACCCTATTTGTACACTGTAGATAGACCCATATCCACCCTATTTTGGTCCCCTATTGATTCTCATAAATCATGATGATCAACTATTCCTCTCTTTACTTTTTGTTCATTCATGCTTAGAGGATCATTTCTCTAAGACAATGATTTTTTTAATCATTATTAGGCTAAATAACAGTAACTTTGCATATCTAATATTTTCGCATAAAAACTATTCATATTTGTCATCATCTACTCATGACTACTTCAACATATTCATAACTACTTACATGTCTGTCTATTTGAATTGTTATATTATTATGTGATCCATTTATATTGCTTGATTTGACTTATTGAATAAAATTGGATTCTTAAATGAATCATTTACATTGTCTCTCCTTTTTCCTTTGCATCAGTCCTAGCCATCAGGGATTTATCTATTCTGACGCGACACATCCCGATATCACGTAGACAATGAGGTGCCACATGAAAACATGCAGAAAACACCATAAAACACCTATTACCAAAAACACGGGTTAATTAAAACTGATTTCGGAAAGCAGATAAACCAAGAAACTATTAAATACACATCATCATACTACAAGAAGATAGGTTATATAAACATTTACAAGCCTTGATACGTGTCCACGGCTTATAAGAGCAGCTATCCTGTCAACACATGAGTTCATCACCTGTTTATACATACACAACGGGCCACATCCGGCCAGCAGTAGTATATACAAAGCTTCATTAGCTACACATCGTAAAACAACGTCAAAACACCTCCGAGGACCTGAGAGTACATGGATGACTCTAGGACTCTACTACAAAACAACCAAAATAGTAGCTTATCCATCTCTTTCCTTCTACTGCTCTTCTTGCTGCTCGACCGCAACCTCACGACCACCACCACATCTAGTGTGATCACCTAAAAAGGTTGTAAACCAACAGGGTGAGACACAAAGTCCCAGCGAGAAATATAACTCCCCTCCAAAACTATAAAACTCCAAGGAAGGCTTAAGCAAGTAAAAAGAAAGATAACTAGCATAAGCAGATTATATGACCAGCATACTGAGCAAAGCTATTATTACCATGAAGCTTACCAAGATATCCCAGAGGCATATAACCAAGTATTTCTTAATGGAACATGATTGACAAGATAAGATTTAGAAGATCTTACCGGATAACATAAGGAACATATGAGTAACTGCAAGGTATAACAAGATCAACTACACAGACAAGGCCTCAACCAATGTTCCATGTTTTTCCTTAAGAAATAAATGCTATTCGTCTGAATTACATATCATTATGCCCTGAGGAAGTGAGCT
This sequence comes from Alisma plantago-aquatica, assembly GCA_963693085.1. Lineage (NCBI taxonomy): Eukaryota > Viridiplantae > Streptophyta > Magnoliopsida > Alismatales > Alismataceae > Alisma > Alisma plantago-aquatica. The sequence continues at coordinate 867,821,941 of OY856414.1, read as the reverse complement.
GTACCACTCAAATGCAACCTTCGGTTGCAAAACCCAAGCCGATGCCATAAAAGGTCGATGGAAGAGCCGAACTGCACGACCTCCCCACCTCGTGGCCAGTGCATGAGCGCAATACTAGAAGTGTGATAGGTAGGGAAACCCTCACTACAGGTGGTATCGGGAAGGGTAACACCCCTCACTAGAGGCCTATCAGCCAAGCACTTGTCCACACATAACGGTCAACGATGGGGTGCATCCATGCACAAGGGATATCGTGAAAGCAGATCTGATGGAGTATGTCGTGCAACTGATCCAGGAGCTATGTATCGTGAAACTCATACCGTGTAACCAAGAAGGAAAGGTTTGTCGGGCAACATAACTAGCTCTACGGCCAAGACCCCATCGTCCAACTATGATTAGGGTTTGTGACGGGCAGCAATTACCTAAGCATCCAAGCAGCAACACATGACGCTGTGTCAGGCAACACCATAGCAACACGCAACGCCCTGAGATGGGCAACATAGGGTCGGGCAACACCCACATCAACGCGCCAGCAGAGAACACTCCTATCGGATAAGGACATAATGCCCAACCGACATCATATCAGGCAAATGATAACACCAACTAGGGTAAAGGGGTCATCTCAGTCAAGGCATCTAGCCCAAGCTCACCAATAAGATCAAGAGGGCCAAATGACACAAAACCAATCGAACACAAGAGAACCGTATCGGCCAGGACAAGATCCAAAACAAAGAGGTGTCGGGAAACATCTCATCAAGGGTGTATCGTGCAAGGCACCAAGCCCATCCCAACAAGGTTATCCTCAAGCTCAAGCTCACCAACATCAGAACCCTAAAAGATCATGAGAATCGGCTCACCTCTCAACAACTAAGAGAGAGGGGTTTTACATGACCTCCATCACGAAATGAGCAACATGATAGATCACCTCCAACTTAGGTCAAGCTCCCAGTCTCTACAAGGTCCACATCCAACTATGGCTCACCTCTCAAATCCATGGTGAGAGAAGAGTGTTGCCCAAGCGACTAGGGTATAGGCTCACCTCTCAACAACCAAGAGAGAGGGGTGTTGCCTATATCACTAGATCCGAACTCACTTCTCAAGACCAAACGAGAGAAAGGGGTATTGCCCTAAAGGAAACCCTAATCTATGGGTTCGGCCAACTAGGTACAATGGTACAAAACATCAACCACCACAACAAAATCACTATATCCACAAGACTAAAGGTGCAAACTAAGCAAGAAACATATCTAGTAACATACATGGCCGATCATGATCATATGAAAACATGCAACCTAAAAGAAGGTAGTATGGTTAGGGTTAGGAGTTATGTAACCCACCTTAAGCAAGCTCAAGCACCACCACAAGAAGAACAAGGCACTCTAGGGTTCAGCCACCACTAGAGGAAGAAGAAGACTCCAAGGAGAAGGAGGAGGATCAGCCACCAAGCTTGCAAAGGAGAGGTGTCGTGCACCAAGGAAGAGGGGAAACTAAGGAACGAAAGGGATCCTTAGTAAGAGAAAGGGGATACATATATAGAAGAGGTTGGAGGAGAAACCAAGGTAAAGCAAGGCAATGTTTCACCCACCTAGGGACACTTGTCCATGGGAAATGCCACCCTCTCATCTTGCCCCATACACATGTCCAAGGCAATTGCCACATGCAAGCATCATGCACCAAGTGTCTACTAGAGTGGTGACACAAACAAAGCTAGGAGTTAAAGGTGGTCCATGTTCGATACACCCACTCCTTGCCCGATACAGCCTCATGGGTGACACACCCATGGCAGACACAACCATGGCCGACACAAGGTCCAACAAGGCAAAGAAACGCTCAAGCAAGGTCCAACAAGGCTCACCAAAGCCCAAGACAACTCAAGGCATGAGCCAAAACCTTCCTCTCAACCCTACATGAAGCAAAGAGAGAGAGAAGCACCTCTCAAGGTGACAAACTTGCTCATCAACCCTAGACTTGGGTTATTTGCAAGTAGCACCTCCAACACTCAACAAAGCACAAACAAACCCTAATCACCACTAAAGGTGATTAGCAAGCAACTAAACACCAGGGTTAGGAAAAGCAAACTGGATAAGCCCAAAATAGGGGTCAGGGTCCTTACAAGCCATAAACCTCTACAAAGGGATTTAATCCCCGAAATCCAAAGAGAAAAGCGAGGGATACTTCCTCCTCATCTCTTCCTCAAGCTCCCACGTGGCTTCCTCAACGCCACGATGATGCCAAAAAACCTTCACCAGAACTAGATCCTTCCTCTTCAGCTTCTTCACTCTTTTGTCAAGGATCATCACTACACCTTCCTCATAGGTCACATCTTCATCAAGCTCAACCCCAATTGGTTGTATCACTGTCCCTATATCTGGATGACTTTTCTTCAGCATGCTGACATGGAACACCATATGTAACCTGTGCAACTCTGGCGATAGCTCTAACTTGTAAGCTACTTTGCCAATACGTGCTATGACCGGGTATGGCCCCATATACCTGGGTGCTAGACTACCTTTCCGGACAAACCTTAGCACGCCTTTCCATGGCGAGACTTTAAGATACACCTTGTCTCCTACATGGAAATCTATTGGTCATCGACGATTGTCTATATAAGACTTCTGTCTGTCCTATGCCGCTTTCAACTGTTGTTGTATCACTTTGATCTTTTCTATTGTATGCTATACTAACTCAGGACCCCAAAGCTGATACTCACCAGTCTCATACTAACATAAAGGAGATATGCACTTCCTGCCATATAAGGCCTCATAAGGAGCCATGCCAATGCTCAGCTAGTAACTATTGTTGTAGGCGAACTCTATCAAACTGAGATGTACGTCCCAACTGCCTTGGAACTACAAAACACAAGCCCAGAGAAGATCCTCCAAAGTCTGAATAGTCCTTTTAGACTGTCTATCTGTCTACGGGTGGAAAGCGGTGCTGAACCTCAACTGTTTTCCCAACGCTTTGTGCAACTATTCCCAGAAATGACTCGTGAACTGAGGACCTCTATCAGAAACTATCATTGCTGGTACACCGTGCAAGCGTAGTATCTCATCTACATACACCTGAGCGAGCTTCTCTGTTGTATACGTTGTCTTCACAAGTATGAAATGGGCAGACTTTGTCAATCTGTCCACTATCACCCAAATGGAATCATGATTCTTAGCTGTCCTTGGCAGACCAACCACGAAATCCATGGTTATATGATCCCATTTCCACTGCGGTATTGGCAGGGGTTGCAACGTACCTATTGGCTTCTTATGCTCAGCCTTAACTTGCTGGCATACCGCACACCTAGCCACAAACTCGACTACATCTCTCTTCAAGCCAGACCACCAATATAGGTCTTTCAGATTGTGATACATCTTGGTGACTCCTGGATGCATAGCATACATCGATGTGTGTGCTTCCTCGAGCACTACCTTCCTTAGATTATCAACATTGGGGACCACCATCCTACCATGTTAGAAAACTAGTCCATCCTCGAACTCATGGAACCCGTCACACTTTTTGTTGCTGAGCTCTGACCTGATCAACTACACTATATCATCTGTTTGATGTGCGTCTTTGATTTGATGTCTCAGCGTGGGCTTTACTTGCATCTGTGCCAAAAGTACTTCTAATAAGGAAACATCCATTTGCACATTCATCTGTCGCAAGGAGACAAACATATACCGTCTATGGCATACCAAGGAACTCAAGTGTGCCTTCTTCATAGGAAGAGAAGAAGACTTTCGGCTAAGCGCATCAGCTACCACATTCGCCTTACCAGGGTGATACTCAATGGTGCAGTCATAATCATTGATTAGCTCCATCCAATGATGTTTTCACATGTTCAGATCATTCTGCGAGAAGATGTACTTTAGATTCTTGTGATCTGTAAAGATTTGACACACTTCCCCATAAAGATAGTGTCTCCAAATCTTCAATGCATGAACCACCGCTGCCAACTCCAAATCATGAGTCAGATAGTTCTCCTCATGTTTCTTAAGCTGTCGCGGAGCAAAAGAAACCACATGGTCTTCCTGCATCAAGCTTTCTTGGAAGCATCGCAGAAAACAACATAGCCTTTCCCAGGCTCTGGCAGTACTAACACTGGAGCACTAGTCAGCTTCTCCTTCAAACTTTAAAAAGCTTGCTGGCAATGATCATCCCAGAAAAAAGGTACATTCTTCCTAGTCAACTTTGTCATCGGCAAAGCAATCACACTGAAGTCCTTTATCAACCTCTGGTAGTATCTTGCTAATCCCAGGAAATTGTGAACTTCAGTCGGCGTCTTCAACTGCTCCCATTCTGCAACTGACTCCACCTTCTTGGGGTCCACTTTGAATCCTTCTACAGATATCACATGACCCAAGAAAGTTACTTGTTTCAACCAGAACTCACACTTACTAAACTTGGCATACAACTGATGCTGGCGAAGGAGAGTCAACGCTTGTCGAAGATGTTGTTCATGCTTTTTACTGTCCTGACTGTAGATTAAGATGTCATCTATAAAGACTACAACAAACTGATCTAGCAAAGAACGAAACACCCTGTTCATCAGATCCATGAAAGCAACAGGCGCATTGGTTAGTCCAAACAGCATAACCACAAACTCAAAGTGATCATACCTCGTCCTAAAAGCTGACTTTGGTATGTTATCCACCTTAATCCTCAACTGATGATATCTGGACCATAGATCGATCTTTGAAAACACTGTAGCACCACGCAACTGATCAAACAGATCATCTATCCTTGGCAACAGGTACTTTTTCTTGATTGTGACTTTGTTCAACTGTCGGTAGTCTATGCATAGACACATCAATCCATCCTTCTTCTTTATGAATAGGACAGGAGCACCCCATAGTGATGTGCTTGGTCTGATGAAACCTTTATCTAGTAATTCCTGTAACTGCTTCTTCAACTCGGCCATCTCAGCTGCAATCGTCTTGTATGGTGTCTGTGCAACTGGTTGTGTTCCTGGAACCATATTGATCTCAAAATCAATCTCTCAGGGTTGGGGAACACCAAGGAATTCATCAGGAAACACATATGCAAACTCTCGGACAACTATCACCTCCTCAAGGCTAGGACCCTTTGCCTTGGTATCCACAATGTGAGATAAGAACGCCTTACATACTTACTGCAACAACTTCTCTGCCACCATCGTTGACACTAGACACGTTAGGAGAATCTTCCTATCTCCTTGGAAGATCCACTTTTTCCTACCGTCATCAAACACTGCTTCCTTGGAACCACAGTCCAACACAACCTTATAGTTCTCTAAGGTATCCATCCCAAGGATCACATCAAATCCATGCATATCAAGTGGTATAAGATCCACTTGTATACTGTGTCCCGAAAAAGATAGAACACAGGATGGACACACTTCCCAAAGCATCGACGAACCATCAATAGGGGTTTCTAACAACAAGCTATCTTTCTTACAACTAGCAGGTAAAAGACAGTTTTCAAGCATACTATGGGCAATAAAAGAGTGTGTAGCACCTGGGTCAACTAGAATAGATATAAATCAAGAAGAAGACAAATCAAAATGAAATAACTCCATCTGACTTGCCACCACTCGAAGGTTGACTATCGCCTCCGGATGACTCATAGCATAGAATCGAGCCGTTGCTTACTATCCATGTCCTCTGCTTCCTTGAGCATATAATCCTACTTGTGATGCTTGACCGCGTCCTCACCCTCTTCTATTACTGGGTTGCTGTCTGTCTGACCCTTGCTGATTTTGCCTTGGTTAATGTGTTACTTCAACATCTTTCCTTAGGTAGTTTGACCTCCAATGCCCGATCTGACCACAAAGATGGCATGACTGGTCTCGCTGTTGTGGCCTAGACGACCCTGTTACTTTCACTAAAGCTGTACTATGTGCCTTTGACGGTGAAGAATCTTATCCTCTTCCCTTACTCGGGGACCACTGTGATGGTGCACTGGAACCTCTTAACCTAGAAGGTGATGAAAACCTTGTATTCTTGAAGCCATCAAACCTCTGTCTCTGGAACTGAGCATGCCTCTTCTTAGACATGGACTCTCTCTTCTCCCTGACTAACCGTTCAATCCTTCGGACAGACTCCACAAACATGGCAAACCACTCTCGGTTTTCCAATGCGACAGTAGGTGTTGTCAGTTCAGCACTCAGGCCTTTCTCAAAACGTCTGATCCGCTCGTCATCTGTCGCTTCCATGTGAGGATAAAACCTTAGCAGGTCCATGAACTTGGCTTCATACTCGGTGATGCACATCGTTCCTTGGCGCAGGTGCTCGAACTGGTTGATCTTCTCATCCAGATACATCTTCGGAAAGTATCTGCTGACGAACTCCTGGAGGAAAACATCCCAACCGATCACCTCACCGGGTCACTTCTCCTCCTCAATGGCCCACCAGTGGCCAGCACTACACTTCAGAAGGTAGACAACGTACTTGACTTTGTCTGCTTCGGGGATGTCGATGATCCGAAAGGCCTTCTCAAGACTTTTCAGCCACAAATCTGCATCTGCTGGATCAACCGTTGATGCGATGATTTTGAGTCGCATTTATAGACTTGTATGATATGCGTTTTATGCATTTATTAGTCATTTTCATGGTTACTGTTGCATAATTCATTCATTTTGGTCTATGCTACTTCATTATGTCAAATTCCCTTTATTTAATCATTTTTAGTATTAATTATCGAAAAAATATATTTTGTGTGGATTTATGTGGTTCCGTGTGTTAATTTCAGGAAAAACAAGTATCTGCTACCGTCGATACCATCAACCGGACCATAGGCTGCCAGCCGCAAGGACCAGAACAAGGTCGATACTATCGACGGGGATGTCGATGGTATCGAGATACCATCAGGCTGCTGGCAAGGAAGGAGTCGATACTATCGACACGATGGTCGATATTATCGACGAGAGGAGCTACAACCACACAAAATGACAAAACCGTCGCTACAGGTTCGTCGATACCATCGACCCGCGTCGATGGTATCGAGATGACATCAGTCACAATTACGGAAGAAAAGAAGAACAATCGATGCCGCGCTAGGTCGATACCATCGACCCACGTCGATGGTATCGACACCGTCAGATATGAGTTTGATTCAGAATGATCTCAATCGGACGGCTGTGAGTAATTGGTGACTTAACTCGGGAATTAAACCTAAGGATGGTGCCCTTGACTGAGGGATCACGTCATTAGCCGCTGCACACATCCCGGAGAGCAAGGAGAGAAGAACGGAGCACGAGAGAACGCCCCAGCCGATACGAACGCTGAAGAAGACGAATTCCACCACCGAAAGGCGGCAGAACGTGGATTCCACACCAAGGATCGATTGGACCTTCTCCATTCATGGGTTTCACCACTCAATTTCATTTTTTCTCAGGTTTCCCCTTTTCTTTACTACATTTTACTCTGAGATGAACATGCGGGGCTAATCCCCCTTTATCTTTAGGACCGGGAGTATCCCGGGGATTCATTGTATGATGATTTTATAATAGTAATTCATATCTTATCTCTTAAATCTGTGGTATAGTTTCGTGTTCTCCAATATATTGTTATGCTTGATCACCATAATAATAACCTAATACTCTTAATTGCTTTGAAAGAAGAATTAACGGTTGAAAAGAGACGGAATTTACATTAATTGACAAATCCCTTGAACAAGGCGGTGTAATATTAATGGTGGATACCGAGAGGTCGTTTATAATGCACCTAGTTTAGGGTGTAGGTTATTACGACGGTGGAACCGACCTAGACATAGGTAGTGAATTGTACCATGACAGTGGGCAATTCTGATTTCAGGCCACTACCCGGATAGAGAGATAAAATTGAGTAGCTATATAGAATTTAATACAATGAAAACCCACAGTGAAACTGTAACCCTAAAGATCTCCTTTTGAATTGATTAAACAAACCTTTAATCGATTGCTTGTTTCATTTTGTTTATATTTTTCTTTTAATTTTAACAACAACTCTCAACTTGTTAATCGGCTTAGCTGATCGCGAGTAGTTAGTAGGAGTCCTCGACGATTGCACGTATCCCTGAGTTTGACTCGGGCCTCACAAAGGCCTGTATTACTGGACGCGTTCACTTGCATTTCTACACACGGTAAATCTACGTCAAGTTTTTGGCGCCATTGCCGGGGATACGGCAATTTGTTGGCACTTCGAGTGCTGTGAGCTGCCACTCTAGGCCACCTTTTTATTTTTTTTATCATTCCAAAAATTCATAAGCTATTTTCTAAATATTTGCAATCGTCAAGCACTGTACTAAATTTAATCTTTCTATTTTTAGGTATTGTGCATGGTGCAGACACATAGTACTGACTACGCGGGTCACGTACCAGAGGTTCCGCTGCCGGGACCAGAAGACGAGGGCGATTATAATCAAGACGAGTTGGAGGATATACTTTCTGAACACGAAAAAGAGGAGATGGATGAGCCACATATAATATGGGAGAAGATCAAGGCTTCTTCCTCGTTCGCTTCCAAGGGGCCTATAAAGAAGCAAGCGCTGAATATTCCGACCTACAAGATTGATCCAGCCTTGATCAACTTGGTGAAGTCCAATGCCTTCCATGGGCTAAAAAATGAAGACCCCGTCGCGCACATAAGTCAGTTTGTGGAGAATTGTGACATGGTAAAAATCGACAGATTTCCACAAGACGTGCTCTACTTGAAGCTCTTCCTGAGTTCACTGCAGGAATTGCACGTGAATGGCTACATAACTTAGACGATGAATATGTGGAGTCTTGGGACCACATGGTGGAGGTCTTCTTCGAGAGGTTCTTTCTGCCCTAAAAGACCAATGACATGATAAGAAAGATCCACAACTTCACTCAACAAGCAGGCGAGACTTATTCTGAGACCTGGGAGAGATTTCAGATCATGCTCGGGCGATGCCCACATCATGGGCTGGATAAGGAGACCCAAGTGAAGATCTTCTATTTTTCTCTCTCCGAGCATGATAGAAGCAACCTAGATTCGGCCGGTTCCAGATTCTTCTTGAATAACACAGACACTAGATGCTGGGAGATCTTAAAGAACATGGCGAAGAAACAATCATGGGGTGAAAGAGGCACTGTGGAACAGGTTCGAGTAGTAGGAGAATCTAAGGCAATAAAGGAACTGAATGAGAAGATGGATCTTCTCGCAAAGAAATTACTTGCAAAGGAGGATACTGAGTCCGAGGACGAGGTTGAAGTGAAATTTATGAGGCAGCAGCCAGGTTACAGGAACAACGACTATTCATGGAGAAAAGACAAGAAGTTTTCCTGGAAGGATCTGATGGAGTTTTGCAACACCACTAAAAATCCTAAGGTGATGAATCCTTAGGTTTAGCCTTGCTAGTACTATGGTAAGAACTCCACCCACGTGTGTTAAGACACGCGGAAGTCTTATCGTAGTATAGTTAAGGGTCGAATCCTCGGGACAACGGTCTTGACGAAGTCAAGATGGAAAACGTTTTAGTTCTACTTAACTACTTAACAATTGATATTTAGATCGAAAGTTTGATGTTGGTTCTAAAGCTAAATGCGAGGAAAGCAAAGCAAGAAGGTAAAGATTAAAGTTGTAAACAAATGATAAAAACCACTAGGATGTTATCGGGTTTCACACCACTACACATGGATCAAGTCATGCAACATAATAAAACAACCTGCAAAAAGGGTCAAATCAGTTAGTATCTTGTAGTCCTAGCTTCCTTTCGGATAACTAGCTACGAAAAGTGTGGAGTATTGCAATGCCAGCCATCCCATAACGAATGGTCACATGCCTTGCATTACTCCTTCATGAAATGTGTTCCTCGACCTTACCAAGGTTGCACTTCCATACGTCAACTGATTCCATTTCATAGTATGAAAGTGCAACGATGGGGGTGAGTTTACTCCACTCCTGAAAACACTTCTAGACACTGAAACAGACGTATGGTGACTACATACATCCATAACCAACATTCAATCGATATTTAGATCTAAGGGTACAAACGTAGACAATTCATACCAAAAGACAATATGTAACACAAGTTGATGATCAAGCAACTAGTATTCATTAAGCGATTGAAGTCAAACTGAAAGGAAGAGTATCTTTATTACAAGTTATTGAATTACATCGCATGAAACGAAAACATGGGTAGCGGGGCTACTCCCCGCACCCTAGTGAAAGAAACTACTCGCTCATGGCAAAAGAGGTGAGAAGAGAGAAAAAGAACGTCATCTCCACGGAGGAGGGAAGGTTGAACCCTTGGTGAAGAGAGCAACGATCTTCGCACTTCGTGGTTGCTTTGATGAAGGATTTTCTCTTCCCACCTTCTTTGTTGAAGAGATGGAAAGAAGAGAGAGAAGGAAGCTTGATGATGAGCACGGATCCCAAAACTGGCAGCCTTGGGGCAGTGGACAGAAGATCAGAGTGCTCTGGGTCTGGAGGGGCAGCCTTTGGGCGTCTTGGAATTCGATCCCCTTGAAGTGGCCCTTGAGGTCCTATTTATAGGCTTCAAGTTGAGCCCAAACGGTCTTGAGACCGTTTGGTCTCAAACGGTCTTGAGATCGTGAGGCTTCTCGCGGTCTTGGGACCGTGAGGCTTCTCGCGGTCTTGGGACCGTGAGGCTTCTCGCGGTCTTGGGACCGTGAGGCTTCTCGCGGTCTTGGGACCGTGAGGCTTGTCGCGGTCTTGGGACCGTGAGGCTTGTCGCGGTCTTGGGACCGTGAGGCTTCTCGCGGTCTTGAGACCGTGAGGAGTCTTTGTGAATTGTTTTTGTGTTTTCTGTAATGAAAAAGAAGAAAAGTTAGTTTATTGATGTATCTGCAATAAAGTAAGAAGGTTTAATGATTCTATTTAGTTTATCTAAGAAAGAGTATGGAAAACTAAAGATAACTAATAAGATAACGTCACAAAATGAGAGGTTATCACCCCCCTAACTTAGAGTCTACCTTGTCCTCAAGTTAGATAGAGCTAAGGCATGTAATGGCGAGGCGATTTTATTTGATTAGGGTTTCCATACTCATGCTTCAATTCTAGGTCAGAGATCTACCGAGGTCTTATCAGGGCTTCTGCTTACACTAACTCTTTCGAGTATCAAAAGTTGCATGGATCTCAGGTTCCTTTTATATCGTGAATCTCGCATTGGGACCACCTTTCTTAATGTGTGCATGTCATCAACTCCAATCAGTTTTATACTTCTTTGGAGAAACCTACTGGTAGCTAGAGTGGGTATGAGGGCTGGCTTAAAAATCTTATTGTGTAACTCCCCCTTCAAGTGGGGAAAGGTTTGTCTATGCTTTTTAGAGATTCACTACCGGGCACGACACATCTGCCTTCATGAGGGCAGCTGAATGTACCGGCCGGGTGAGCTCTTTTATCAGCCTTATCATATATTAGGAAACCTTAGGATCTTTTTACCGGGCACGACACATCTGCCTTCATGAGGGCAACTGTATGTACCGGCCGGGTGAGATCTTTGTTGGCTCTTCATATAGGTCCTTATGCATGGCACAACTCTCATGTTTTTATTCAACACTCTGGCTTTTATTCGAATCTCACAGGCTTAGGAAGTGGGTTTTGTTAGGGTTTTTGATTGGGCGGCCAAGCCTCTTTTATTGAAAGAAGAAAACTGTTCTTGGGGTTCTTGACATGCACTTGGTGGTCTGCTCGCGAGATTTTCTTGATTTTGGATTTCCCTGATTTCCCTCTTGACTTTGAGAGTATTCGGTTCGCTTTGGCCCTGAAGTTGACCTGTGAAGAGTCTGAGATAGAATTGAAGCAAAAGTATAGAAACCAATAGTGAAAGAATTTCATGGATTCGCCATTTCAAGCTTATAAGCTAATCTTATTATTTATATGAGGACTACTTCATCTCTAACTTAGGTAAGGGTGATACTTTTCATGATGAAAGTTATACTTAGAAGTTGTTTTATTTGAAAAAAAAAATACTGGAAAAAGTCTAAGTACGAAAAGAAAGTTTGAAAACAAAGTGCGGAAAAGAAAAGAAAAATGAGTTAGAAGAGTTGGAGAAGAATGATACCTCGCCCTTGTCCAGTGCACTCCCCCCTAACTTATCACGCACTCTGTCCACAGAGTGTCAAAGGGATAGGATGAGAGGTGCATGGACAAGGGCATTTAGGCATCAGTTAATCCTGAGCTTGCCCCTGGTGCTTGGAGGAGCTTAGCTGCGAACTGTCGACGCAGGGCGTGATAGTCTACGTCAGTCATATCCTCTACTGGTTTCTGAAGAACTAGGATGGTATACATCCAGTAGAGGACATGGAAGCCGTAGTCGTTGGATTGTCGGATTTGCTGGGGACACTTGTGGCAGAAGGAAGGGCGGTGAAAGTGTTCTTTGGCGTAAGCTTTTGTGTGCTGACTAAGGAGATCAATTAATCTTTCAGCACATTCTTTTGCCACTACCTCTGTGGGTGTTTTTGGCGTTACGACGTAAACTTTCTGTCGTGGGTTGTACTGGCTATCGGAACTGTTATAAATTGTAATTGTTCCATCCGGTAGGTTTGCTGCCAGAAGTAGCCAGTGTTCATGGTAGAGGAAGGGTAGCATGATGAACTTCGGCATTGTGTGTTGTAGATATGAGATTAGTGTTTCAGCTGCGCCGAAGTTCTTTAGCTTTAAAAGATCATCCTTCAGATATGGAGACGCCATGTATGCTGTGGGGTGATCTTGTCTGATTAGAAGCTGATAGGCAGACATAAGGCCAACAGAGAGGGATCCTTTAATTTGTAAAGATTCTCGCAGAGTGTCTGCCATTATAAGAATGTCACCAGACATGAAAACGAGCTCATCATTCTCGGCGGAAAGCTTTGACATAATGAGACGTAGTTCGTAGCTGGATAGGCCTTTGCAAGCACTGAGATCGAAGTCTGGAAAAGATGGTGTGATGGCAGACAACGGGTTTTTGGCGTCTTGGCTTTGCTCGGTAGCGGGGGCCGGTCCTTTTGATTTCTCTGAATCTTTTAGAGCCTGGCGGAAGGGTCGCCGCTGTGGTCGCTGGATAGCAGAGAAGAGGTAGCGAGGGACATCATCTGGTGCCATCTTTTGGTCTTTGAAGAACCGTCTGTCGCAGATGAGTTCCATCGCATAACGTCCTCTCAAGGAATGAAAATCTTCAGTGACCAGGGCAGAGAAAGGGATTTCTTGGTTCAGCGCTTGGATGTGACGAATGGTGCAGAAAGCGCAATCCCCGGATCCTTCTGTGGCTTGAACTGGTGGGTTTATAATTTTGAACCAGGGCTGGCACCAGTCTTGGCGGAGAGATGGGCGTGCAGCCCAAATTAGCTTAAGCAGCCGAAAGGGTATGCATCTTGCTTCGCCGGCTGCTTCACCCACAAAGTTTATCGTGCCGGCGGGTAGCTCGGTGCTGCAGAAGTTATAAACTGTGGCGTCCCGAGCTTCTGTATCGACAATCATAGCTAGCCAATGGTTTAAAATTTGGAAAGGCACAGTAAGATAACGTGCTCGTCATGCTAGCTTGATACGCAGACGTTCGATGGATTGGTCTTGGATATCCTTGTATAGGAGGCCCAAGGATAGGGCGGGTGAGGCATTGAAGACAGGCTGCTTCCTCTTGTGGCTTCTGTAAATTTCGATACAGTTGGCGAGGAGGACACGGAAGATAGACATTGGCATCGTCGACCCAGGTCGCAGGATTTTGCGAAAATCTTCACGTGTCAGCTTGCGCTTCGTTTTAGTGTTGTGATAGATAATATCGTCTCCTGCCTTTGTATCATCCACGATAGTATTCAGTATAAAGATATCCTGGGCATCTAAAGTGGAAATGGCTGCCATATCAAGGTCATGCATTTTGTGCGGCAGGGGTGGTGGTGGGGGAAGCTCCTGTAGAGGGGGGGAAGGATGTACTTCTGGAGCTTCCTCAGAGCCAATAGTATCGTTGTCTGAGTCCGAGGCAGAATCGAGCTCTTCATCAGTATCCAATTGCACTCGTTCTGACTCGTACTCGTCGAGGGGTGAGTTTTCCGTCGTGGTGGCCGCTGAGAGGGACAAGACAGCTGTTGTAGGAGGGGTGGCGGAGATTCCGATTATGCATTGGTGGAATTCGGCGAAGGCTGCTTCTTTAGCAGCTTCTCCGATGGATCCCATAGCAGAGTAGTCAAGAAATTGATCCCCATATGATATATTAACATTATCATGGTGTGGGGAGTTGGGATCCTTATCACCGTCATGGTGATCTGTTTGTTGTCTGGGTTCTGCTCCTTGGCTTGGACCCTCCCCAGCATTAGCTGGTTTGTCAGAGTTTTCATCTGAGGAGGTACTGTTGGTGGAGTCTGCTGAAGAATCAGAATCGTCATCATTATCATCATCATCTTCATCGTCGTTAGTTGTCTTCTTTTGTGCTTTCTTTTTGCACAGACGATGGATGGATTGGAGTTCATCATAAGCCACTTGCACGTGCTCGTGTGTTTCGAGCAGTGCTTCGTGGGTTTCTTTAAGATCTAGAAAACGTTGTTCAGCCGAGAGGAGTCTTGCTGTGAGATCTGTTACTTGAGCTCTTAGCTGAATGAGCTCAGTATTTGATGACTCCTCCTGGCGATTATGTAGCTGCGTGAGGGTGGTGGTGATGTCGTCCAGGCGCGTGCTGAAAGCTTGTTGTTGTTGCTGCAGCTCGCGTAGGGTCTCTGGCAGAGGTAAAGTCTGCGCAGAAATCCTATCGACTTGTGTTGCCAACACTTCATGCTGGCGTTGTACTCCCTGGATAAACGTGGGCAAGTTGTTGCAGTGGCCGTCGATGTGGTCGACTTGCTTGGCCACTGAAGCTTGACGTTGTTGGATTCCTTGGAGGATGGCTGGCATGGTGCGGTTCTGCTCGCCGATCTGGGCAACCTGCTTAGTTAGACCCTGCACACATGAAAGAATAGAATTTAAAATGTTAGATGGGTCGGTGAGGAGGTTTCGGAGGGTGTCAAATTGACGTCCGAATTCCTCACCGATGTTAGTAAAAGGGACCCCAGTGATTGAAGGGTGAGGTGGCTGGGGTTGGGGTGGAATGATTGTGTCATGCGGAAAAGACACAGTTGATGGACCCGCGAATTGCGTGGTGACTGTAGATGGAGTCACTAGCGATGTCGGGGTGGTGGAGGATGGAAAAAATGGTGGCATTCCCGAAGATGGAAATGGATTTGGGAATGTTGATGGAAAGTCGGTGGATGTGAAGGAGGAGAATGCGGGCATTGTGGTGGAGAAAGGGATGCCCGAAGTAAAGAAAGGTGGAGGTGGTGGAGAGGTGGTGAAGGAAGGTGGAGCGGAGGAAGATTGAAGGGTGGTTGATGGTGGTGGGGTGGTGGAGATTGGGGTGGTGGAGGGCGGAGAGGTGGTAGTGAGCTCAGCATTTAGACTCATTATAAAAGAGTCTAGTGATGAGGATGTAATATGTTCGTCGGGGAGGGGGGGTTCAGATTCAGGATTAGGTTTCGATGTGGGTGTCCCGGACAGCTCATGAGCTTTGACGAGCCTTCTGGAAGGTCGTTTGACTAGGAGCTTTGCTGTTTTAGCTGTCGGGGCAGTTATACTAAGCTCAGCCTGCCCTGCCTTTGCTTTCTTTTCTCTAGCTTTGACTGAAGCGATGATTGTGGCGATCTCATCTTCAGTGAACAGGAGCTTGTCTTTATCATAGTTGGCAAGCGCAGGAAGTGGCAGCAGGATTCGTGAAGATTTTGTGGGGCAGAAAACGTAGTGCAGCCTTCCATCCTTTTCTTTTAAGATGTAGGAGTTCTTTAGTGTCTGTTCATTGGTAAGGATGTCGCCTTTTATTGGGCTGCATTTGGGTAGAAGTCTATCCATTTTGAGATATTTGATGATAGATGTGATATGACCACCCGTGCAGATTTCTTTCCCGAGGGCGAAGGCTGAGAGCTTGATCAGCATGTGCCGTCCAATGTTGACAGGCAATCCGTTGAGGACTGACCAGAGGACAAAAAGGTCAGATATGAGAATATTTCCCCCTTCGGATCTAGGGAAAAGTGCGCCGACGATAATTTTGTGTAACGTGCGCACTAGGCCAGAATGAACGTTGGAGGCCTTGCTTGTCCTTGCATCGAAGGTTGGTAACCCCGTTAATGACTTCCAGAAGTTTTGCTTGTTGAAACTGGGGTGGTCTGTGCCAGCAGCTGTGGCTTTCTTCAGCTGGTCTTTATTGTCGATGAAAATTTCGTTCAGGACATTTTCGGTGATGACTACCTCATTGTTGAAGATTCTGGAGGTTATTCTACGGTCACCACCGTCCCTTTCTTTATGCAAGATGTCCACCACTTCTTTGTTGAAGTATGTGAAGAATTCAGTAGTTGGCTCAGAGTAGGAAATTTCCGATACAAAGCAGAGCCGGGAAAGGTTGGAATTGTCAAGAAGAGTGAGGATTCTGTGGTAGATCCCCATCTTCATCAGTATGCTGGGGCAGGCATACCTGGTTGGTTTAAGGAGTTGGCTAATGGGGGGAATGATTTGGAGGTGAAGGTTCTCGGGTGGTGGTGCTGTGGTGGTGATGGGAGGAAAGATAGGAACAGTTATTGTGGCAGGGTTGGTGACGGTGGTGGAGGGTGGTGGGATGTGCCCTGCTAAGATTTGTTCTCTTGCACAGACAGGGTGGACCTACTTCCTGGCTCTCTTCTTAGATGTGGGATCAGTTGTTGGTTCTTGAGCCAATCTCTTCCCCTTAGATTTTGTAGTGGGGGATTCTTTCTCAGGGGAAGGCTGGTATTCGGAGGCTTCGTCGGATGAGGTCTCTTCGACTTCCTCGTTAGAAGGTTCTTCATCAAGGCAGCGGTTGATTCGCTTGATGTCCTTCATGACAGCAGTCAGGTTTACTTCTGCTGGGACTTTTCCAGTCCTTTTGAAGTCGTCAACTAGGCTTTGCAGATTTGCTCTTTCAGCAATGAGCTTCTCTTTTGTCCAGAAGGGAGCGTCTGTTGGTCCTTGCTTAGCAGGTGAAGTCATTTCTGAAATAATTGATAAGAAACAAAAGTTAGAAATCTTAAATTTTGAAATTATAACAAAGTAAAATTATTTTGAAATTGAGTTTTATTAGTTTGATTTAGTTCAAACGGTCTTGAGACCGTTTGGTCTCAAACGGTCTGGAGACCGCGAAGATCCAAACGGTCTTGAGACCGCGAAGATCCAAACGGTCTTGAGACCGCGAGGATCCAAACGGTCTGGAGACCGCGAGGATCCAAACGGTCTGGAGACCGCGAGGATCCAAACGGTCTGGAGACCGCGAGGATCCAAACGATCTGGAGACCGCGAGGATCCAAACGGTCTGGAGACCGCGAGGATCCAAACGGTCTGGAGACCGCGAGGATCCAAACGGTCTGGAGACCGCGAGGAAGACGAACCGCACGGGAGACGAACCGCGCGGCCATTCGTTGGCTAAAAGCTGCGGAAACGATGATGGCGAGAACGGCGGGAGGGGGCTCGAACGCGAGTTTGAAAATGGTGATGCGTTAACCTGTCACTGCGGTCGGTGGGTCGGCGAAGGGGTAGCTGCTGCAGAGCTGTCGATAAGCCGGGAGCGACGACGAGCTAGGAACGACGACGACAAAGTCGAGAACGACGGCGACGAAGCCGAGTCGTCGGCGAAGCACTTGAAACAGCGGCGCGCGGGAGTGTAGAGACGAAGGTCAGAGCGGAATGAAACAGGAGGGTTCGAGAATTCGAGAATCAAGAAGAGGGGCGCGTAGGTGGGGGAGGGGATATATTTATAGGTTTTTAGGAGCCCTTTCGGTCAGGAGACCGCGAGGGGCCTCACGGTCGTGAGATCGCGAGGAGCCTCACGGTCTGGAGACCGCGAGGGGCCTCACGGTCTGGAGACCGCGAGGGGCCTCACGGTCTGGAGACCGCGAGGGGCCTCACGGTCGTGAGACCGCGAGGGGCCTCACGGTCTCTAGACCGTTTGACCGCAAGATCAAGTGGATTTTTATGTATTTTTGGATTTAAAGAAAGCAAAAGAAAAAGGAAAAACAAAGATAGATAAAAGGGTGTTTTAAAACAAAAGAAAAGGCTAGGGAAGGTGATATTCAGGCCATGGGTTGCCTCCCAAGAAGCGCCGTGGTTTAGCGTCGCTGGCTCGACAAGATTATTGCTCCGGCTATGCTGACTTTATAGGGTCATGAATCTCGATGGTTTGTCTTGATAACTTGTCTGCCGGAGTGTGGTACTTTTTTAATCTGTGGCCATTTACGGTCCTCTCTCCTCCATTATCGTCAATAATAATGACAGCTCCTGTCGGGTATATATGTTTGATTGTAAAGGGACCCGACCATTTGGTACGCAGTTTTCCAGGAAACATTTTTAATCTGGAGTTGAATAGGAGGACTTTGTTTCCGACGATTATATCTTTTCTTTTGATGTGGCCATCGTGCCACATCTTAGTTTGTTCTTTGTAGATATTTGCGTTGTGGTAGGCTGTCATTCGTAGTTCTTCTAACTCTTGGAGTTGAAGTTGTCGGAATTCACCAACACCTTTGAGATCGAAATTTAGTTGCTTAATGGCCCACCAAGCCTTATGCTCTAATTCAACTGGCAAATGGCAAGACTTCCCATACACTAATCGAAACGGTGTTGTTCCGATGGGTGTTTTGAAAGCTGTACGGTAAGCCCATAGAGCGTTGGATAATTTGGTTGACCAATCGGTGCGGTGTCGATTGACGATTTTTTCCAGAATAACTTTAATTTGCCTATTGGAGACTTCAACCTGTCCACATGTCTGTGGGTGATATGGTGTAGAAACTTTGTGGTTGACTCCATATTTTCTTAATAAGGCTTCAAAGCTCCGTTCCAAAAAATGTGATCCGCCGTCAGATATAATCGTTCTTGGGACGCCGAATCTGGGAAATATTATCTCTTTAAACATCTTGATTACCGGTTTTGAATCGCAAGAGGTGGTTGGTAGAGCTTCTACCCATTTTGAAACGTAATCCACAGCAACCAAGATATACTTGAATCCATAAGATGAGGGGAAAGGGCCCATATAATCTATTCCCCATACATCGAAAAGTTCGATTTCTTGCCATATGTTCAATGGCATTTCATTTCTTTTGGTTATTCCTCCGGAAAGTTGGCACTTGTCGCATGATCGCACATATTCATGTGCATCTTTTACAATGGTGGGCCAATAAAAGCCAGATTGCAAGACCTTGAGGGCTGTCTTCTTAGAACTCATGTGCCCCCCAATAGGGCCTGAGTGACAGTGCTCAAGGACCGGAGTGATTTCTGTCTCTGGGATGCATCTACGAAAGAGTCCATCTGCGCATAAGCGAAAAAGATAGGGCTCGTCCCAAAAATATTGCTTAGCGTCGTGAATGAACTTCTTTTTATCGTGATAAGATGCGGATGGGTGAATGATTCCTGTTGCCAAATAGTTGACAATGTCGGCATACCAGGGAAATCCATTGGAAACTTTCATTAAGTGGTCGTCCGGGAGGGAATCTTGGATAGGAACTTTGTCTTCATCCTCAACTCTAATACGGCTGAGATGATCGGCGACAACGTTTTCCACTCCGCTTTTGTCTTTAATTTCCAAATCGAATTCTTGGAGCATTAGCACCCAGCGGATAAGTCTAGGTTTTGCGTCCTGCTTCTGAATCAGATATCGTATAGCGGAGTGGTCAGTGTAGACAATAACTTTAGCTCCTATCAGGTATGAGCGGAATTTTTCGAATGCGTAGATGACAGCTAAAAATTCCTTTTCTGTAGTGGTGTAATTTTTTTGTGCTTCATCCAGCGTTTTAGATGCGTAGTATATAACATGGGGTTTCTTGTCGATTATTTGCCCTAAAACGGCCCCTATGGCAAAATCGCTCGCATCACACATGATTTCGAAAGGTAACGACCAATCTGGAGCTCGTAATATTGGTGCAGAAATCAGGGCATCTTTCAGAGTTGTGAAACTTTGCAAGCATTCTTGGTTAAAGTTGAACTCTGCGTCCTTGGTCAGCAGTTGTGTCATGGGTTTTGCTATTTTGGAGAAATCTTTAATAAATCTTCTGTAAAATCCAGCATGTCCTAAGAAGGCGCGTACTCCTTTTACGTCTTTTGGTGGCATCAATTTTGAGATAACGTCAATTTTTGCTTGATCCACCTCGATCCCTCTGTCGCTCACTCTGTGTCCTAGAACAACACCTTCTGTTACCATAAAATGGCATTTTTCCCAATTTAAAATGAGGTTTGTTTCCTCACATCTTTGTAGGACTTGAACCAGGTTGAGCAGACAGTTGTCGAAGGAGTCTCCATAAACTGAAAAATCATCCATGAATACCTCCATTATAGACTCTGTCAATCCCGCAAAGATAGCGGACATGCATCTTTGGAAAGTAGCTGGTGCATTACAGAGCCCAAATGGCATTCTTCTGAAAGCGTACGTCCCAAAGGGACAGGTAAAAGTAGTTTTTTCTTGATCGTCCGGATGTATCGGGATTTGGTAAAAGCCGGAATATCCATCGAGGTAACAAAAGAACTTCTGATGAGCTAGGCGCTCGAGGACCTCATCTAGGAAAGGCAGGGGGTAGTGATCTTTTCGTGTTGATTTATTAAGTTTCCTATAATCAATGCACATACGCCACCCTGTAACGGTTCTAGTGGGTACCAGTTCGTTTTTGTCATTAAGAACAACGGTGGTTCCCCCCTTTTTAGGGACCACCTGCACTGGGCTTACCCACTGAGAATCAGAAATTGGGTAGATAATGCCTGCCTTTAGAAGTTTGAGGACCTCGAGGCGAACCACCTCTTTGAGGTTGGGGTTTAACTTTCTCTGGTGTTCTCGCGATGGTTTAAACTCTTCAACCATGGGCAGTTTGTGCATACATAGAGCAGGGTTTATGCCCGTCAGATCAGTCATTTTATAGACGATTGCTTTCTTATGCTTCTTTAGTTCATCGAGGAGTCTGTTTTCTTGATCATCCTCCAGAGTGGAGCTGATGATTACTGGACAGAGCTTCTCATCATCAAGAAAAACATGTTTAAGTCCCTCGGGTAAGGCTTTCATTTCTGGAGCCTTAGGTGGCTCAGTAGCTTCTATAATTGTGATGGCTTTAAGTTCTTCAAACGTGGCTGTCGGAGCTTCTTCAGCTTTTTCTAAGTATTGCAGGCACTGTTGTACTAGTTCACTGGCCGAAAATTCTACATCCGGATTTGTAAGAATATTTTCCAATTCGTCGGATGGTTCAGACATTTCTAACTGGGACATTTGATAAATAGCATCCAGGAGAAAGACTTCCTCGTGAATGCTAGGACCTTTCATGCTATTTAGAACTCTGAACTGGAAAGCCTCCCTCCCAAGTCTCAGAATAATAGTTCCTACTTCGACATCAATGAGAGCTCGGGCGGTAGCTAGGAAAGGTCTTTCAAAGATTATCGGATATCTCAGGTCTTCTTGTATGTCCATAATAACAAAATCACACGGGACATAAGAATTTGTTCCTATTCTGACAAGGATGTCTTCGATAATGCCAAGAGGGGCAGTTATGGTAGAGTCGGCTAACTGGATTGTCATAGTCGTAGGTAACAAATCAGTGAAGCCTAATCTTTTACACATTGAATAAGGCATAATAGATATGCTTGCTCCTAGGTCTGCCAATCCTTTCTTGCTGGAGCCATTTCCAATGGAACACTGAATGCCGAAGGAACCTGGGTCCTTCTTTTTCTTTGGCATTTTATTAAGCAGAATATCTGAAGTGGTCTGAGCAAGTTTCACTGTTTCATGCTCCTCTGTCATATACTTTCTCGACAAGAGGGTTTTCAGGTATTTTGCCCAAGCGGGCACTTCGGAAAGGGCATCAAGAAAAGGAATATCAATGTATAACTTTTTCATAGCTTCTTTAAATTTTTGGAACCTAGTGTCCATTTTGGTTCCTTTTAGTCTGTCTGGGTAAGGAATTCGTGGTGGGACTTCTGAGATTGGTTCCTTTTCCTTTTCGTTCTCTGTAGAATTTTCTGTTTCTCTGCTTGCATTCCCTGTTGGGGAAAGGATGGCTACGTTATCATCATCATGGTCGATTCTTGTGACGTCAGGCAGGACACAACCAGACCGCGTGGTGACGGCATTAAGTTGTTCTGGTCTGTTTGGGTTATGACGGGGGTTTGCCTCTGGTTGCCCAGCAAAAGTGCCGGCTTGAGGTTTCAATTGAGCGGCAATCTGCGCCAGTTGGGCTTCTACGGCTTTTTGTTGAGCTTGTTGGTTTGCAAGCATGGTTTGTTGTGATTGAAGCATTTGTCTAATCAAGGATATCTCATCAGATGATTGGGGAGGAGCACCCCTTTGTTGATACTGCGTGACTTGCTGTCCTGGTTGTTGTAGAGGTGCAGTTAACTGTGGTTGCAGGGGCTGCTGCAACTGGGGTTGCTGTGGCTGCTGCAACTGGGGTTGTTGCAACTGAGGGTGCAGTCCTGAATGGGCATATTGGTAAGAAGGATTCTGGGGATAGTTAGATCTTTGAAAACCTTGTCTGTAATTCCCTTGATTGAAGTTATTCTGAAATCCCGGTGGTTGTCTATTGAAAGATCCACCTTGTGCCTGCTGCTGTGGGTTGGCAGTCCCTGCAGGATTCCCGTATTGGAAACCAGGATGGTTCCTTGGTTTGTCTGGGTTGTAATACACTTGGCCAGGTATTGAATGTATGGAGTTAACTTGCTCTGGCATTTGATCTTCGGGATGCTCGATGATGGGTTCATATTGCGGCATAGGTGGTTGTAAATCCATCATGACATTGTACAACAATCCACATGATAATGTGGGATGATCGGATGCATGACAGGCTTCACAAGTTCTAGTAGCTGCCTTAACTTGTTGAACCTGAGAGCTTTTCTTCTTATCATATTCCCCGAAAGAAGTTTCGAGGGCTTGTTGCTTGCTAGCGATAGTCTTCAAAGCCTCAGCAATGGCCTTGAGTTCCATGGATTCTTCCGCTTTGTAAACCTTGAGAACGCCTTTGGGTTGGTTAGATGACCTTCCCCAATTGGATTGGTTCTCGGCCCCCAGCGTAACTATATTCCAGGCATCTTCATAATTCTTTCTCATAAAGTTTCCTCCAGATGAGGAATCTAGGAATTGCTTAATATCATCACTTACTCCTCTATAAAATGTTTCTATTAGTTGATTTTGAGAGATGCCATGGTGAGGACACTTTCTCAGGAGTTCTTTGAATCTTTCCCAAGCTTCAGCAAGTGTTTCTCCGGGTAGTTGGGAAAAGTGATTAATTTGTCCCCTAATCTCATAGGTTAGCGAAGGTGGGAAGAATTTCTCAAGAAACTTCTCTTCTAAGGGAGTCCAGGTAGTGATGATGGGGTGTCTATCCAAAGCGTTGTACCAGCTTAGTGCTCTTCCAGATAAGGTGAAGTGAAAAAGGTGTAACATGATTGCTTCCATTGCAATTCCTACTTGGGGTACAAGTCGGCAGAGTGACTTGAATCTCTTAAGGTGATCCATGCAATCATCTCCGGGTGCTCCGGAGAAAGAGATGCCTTGCATGATCTGGATCCACTGCGTCCGAATTTCAAAGTGTGGTATGTTAATAATCGGTGGTCGGACAGGATGATCGTCTTCATAATTCTTTGGTACTGCGTAGTCCCGAAGTTGCTTGTTTCTTAACGCAAGTTGAGCAGCAACATGCTCTGCTTGGATGCGGGCTTGTTCCTCAGCTCGGATCTCAGCTTGCACCTGAGCACGAGTGTCGGCAATAAGTTGTGCTCGTTGTGCTGCTATGGCGGCGTTGACTCTTTCTGCAACAAGGCGTTGCTCTTCGGCCATCTGTCTGGCTCTTTGGCGGTTAAGTCTATTCCTTCGGTGAAAACTTCTTTCTACCTCAGAATCGTATTCTGGTTCAGGGGAGAATCCGATGCTATGCGGGGGTTGCATACACGTGTTCTACCTGAGTAGAAGGAAAATCGCACGTTAGGATAATGGAAGGAAATGAAAAAGATCAAGAAGTATTGGAGCTGTTATTTAAGAAAAAGTGTAAAATCCTAATCAACCAAGAAGTTGGTAAGTAAAAACTAAAAAGTTCTGTTGTCCCCGGCAACGGCGCCAATTTTTGATGGAGTTTTGCAACACCACTAAAAATCCTAAGGTGATGAATCCTTAGGTTTAGCCTTGCTAGTACTATGGTAAGAACTCCACCCACGTGTGTTAAGACACGCGGAAGTCTTATCGTAGTATAGTTAAGGGTCGAATCCTCGGGACAACGGTCTTGACGAAGTCAAGATGGAAAACATTTTAGTTCTACTTAACTACTTAACAGTTGATATTTAGATCGAAAGTTTGATGTTGGTTCTAAAGCTAAATGCGAGGAAAGCAAAGCAAGAAGGTAAAGATTAAAGTTGTAAACAAATGATAAAAACCACTAGGATGTTATCGGGTTTCACACCACTACACATGGATCAAGTCATGCAACATAATAAAACAACCTGCAAAAAGGGTCAAATCAGTTAGTATCTTGTAGTCCTAGCTTCCTTTCGGATAACTAGCTACAAAAAGTGTGGAGTATTGCAATGCCAGCCATCCCATAACGAATGGTCACATGCCTTGCATTACTCCTTCATGAAATGTGTTCCTCGACCTTACCAAGGTTGCACTTCCATACGTCAACTGATTCCATTTCATAGTATGAAAGTGCAACGATGGGGGTGAGTTTACTCCACTCCTGAAAACACTTCTAGACACCGAAACAGACGTATGGTGACTACATACATCCATAACCAACATTCAATCGATATTTAGATCTAAGGGTACAAACGTAGACAATTCATACCAAAAGACAATATGTAACACAAGTTGATGATCAAGCAACTAGTATTCATTAAGCGATTGAAGTCAAACTGAAAGGAAGAGTATCTTTATTACAAGTTATTGAATTACATCGCATGAAACGAAAACATGGGTAGCGGGGCTACTCCCCGCACCCTAGTGAAAGAAACTACTCGCTCATGGCAAAAGAGGTGAGAAGAGAGAAAAAGAACGTCATCTCCACGGAGGAGGGAAGGTTGAACCCTTGGTGAAGAGAGCAACGATCTTCGCACTTCGTGGTTGCTTTGATGAAGGATTTTCTCTTCCCACCTTCTTTGTTGAAGAGATGGAAAGAAGAGAGAGAAGGAAGCTTGATGATGAGCACGGATCCCAAAACTGGCAGCCTTGGGGCAGTGGACAGAAGATCAGAGTGCTCTGGGTCTGGAGGGGCAGCCTTTGGGCGTCTTGGAATTCGATCCCCTTGAAGTGGCCCTTGAGGTCCTATTTATAGGCTTCAAGTTGAGCCCAAACGGTCTTGAGACCGTTTGGTCTCAAACGGTCTTGAGATCGTGAGGCTTCTCACGGTCTTGGGACCGTGAGGCTTCTCGCGGTCTTGGGACCGTGAGGCTTCTCGCGGTCTTGGGACCGTGAGGCTTGTCGCGGTCTTGGGACCGTGAGGCTTGTCGCGGTCTTGGGACCGTGAGGCTTCTCGCGGTCTTGAGACCGTGAGGAGTCTTTGTGAATTTTTTTTGTGTTTTCTGTAATGAAAAAGAAGAAAAGTTAGTTTATTGATGTATCTGCAATAAAGTAAGAAGGTTTAATGATTCTATTTAGTTTATCTAAGAAAGAGTATGGAAAACTAAAGATAACTAATAAGATAACGTCACAAAATGAGAGGTTATCAGGATCCTAACAACTTTTTGCAGGATCCGGATGCTAAACCCTAGCCAACTGTAGAGGATAAGAGCACAGAGCTGCTCAATCAAGTTATAAAGCAAAACCAAGAACTCATGGCTACTTTCGGCCAGCAAATAAAGCAACAAGGGGAGTTCATGAACCAATTCGGGCAGACACTGCAGAGCCATGGGGCTCAAATGAGGACAATAGAGACATCTATGGCACAGATGGCTGCGGAGATAGCCAGTTTGAAGAAGCCGACACATCCAGGTTTCCCGAGAAATACTAATGTTCCAGGAGGGAACCAACAAGCTAAGGCCATATTGCGAAGAAGTGGCAAGAAATTGTTAAATCCCAGGGCCGATGAAGCAAGCAAACCCCAAGTTGAAAAAGAAGCTAGAGCCACTGAGGAGTTGCCCGCACCGGTCACAGAACCAATCGATGACACAGTTGTGGATGCTACTGAAGACCCTATTGCATAGGAGGAGGGACCTCAGAAAAGGACACCCTATGTGCCACCGCATCAAAGGGCACAGGCTGTACCGGTCCCTTATCCGAACAGTGCTAACGCAACGAAGGTAGATGATCAATTCAAAAAGTTCTTGGATAGTTTCAGGAAGCTTTCAGTAAACATCCCTCTATTGGAAGCTATTAAGAAAATTCCGTCTTACGGAAAATTTCTGAAAGACATCATCACGAAGAAGAGAAAAATTCCAGACACGGAAGTAGTTGTGCTTAAAGAGCAGGTGAGTGCCTTCATCATGGGCACATTGCCACCAAAGAGGCAAGATCCAGGTTGTTTCAACATTTCATGCTATATCGGGAAAGTCAAATTTGGTGAAGCATTATGTGACTCGGGAGCAAGCATCAATTTAATGTCCCTTTCTACATTCAAAAAGTTGGGATTAAAGGAGTCAAGGCCAAGTAACATGACAATTCAATTGGCGGATAACTCTGTAGTGAAACCATATGGGATTTGTGAAGATGTGCTTGTGAAAGTGGATAGATTTGTATTTCCTGTAGATTTTGTCGTCATGGAAATGCAAGATGAGCAAGGGAATGAGCAACTACTCGGAAGACCATTCCAAGCTACAACCGACATGATACTCGAGATGGGGAGGGGCCGGTTGACCTTGGGTATAGCTGATGACCGATTTGAGATGGTCATGCCTTCTAGCGTCACTTCACCGAAATCCAAGGAGCAATGCCACATGATGAAACATTTTGATAATACTATCTCACTTTGTCTAGGGAAGCCATTTCTGGATATGACTCATGTAATGACCAAGGTCGACAAAGGGACTTTGGCTGTAGACATCATGGAGCAAACCAAAGTAGTTTCCCTTTGCAAGGCTGTAGGATTCCCAAATGATGAGAATGAGGACATTCCTCCCTCTATGGAGGATGATGCTATAGAAAATTCAGTTTTTGATGCATATCCGGAATTACCATTGGAGGCTTGTTTAGTTAACATCACTCATGATTGGATGAGAAGCAAATCACTCAAGGAGTGCACCAAGATGCTTCAGATGCTTCCATGTTTCTATGCGAGGTATTATGAAGATTTAGGTGAACTTCCCCCTCCACTTCAATCATCATTGATCATCCCGCCGGAGTTAGAGTTAAAGCCACTGCCACCGCACCTCAAGTATGCCTTTCTAGCGGAGGAAGAAAAGTTACCTGTGATCATTTCTGCATATCTGAGTGCGGAAGAGGAAGACCGATTGTTGAAAGTGCTGAAGAACCACCGAGGAGCATTTGGGTGGTCTGTCGCAGATATAAAGGGGATTTCCCCTAGCTTGTGTCAGCATAAGATTCGGCTTGAGGAGGGAGCCAAGCCGGTGATCCAACCGCAATGTCGACTGAATCTGAGCATGATGGAGGTGGTGAAGAAAGAGATGATTAAGCTTCTCTCTGCAGGTATCATATATGTGATTTCAGACTCGACATGGGTAAGTCCCACGCAGGTAGTCCCTGAAAAGGGGGGTATTACTGTCACTCAAAACATTTTAAATGAACCTGTCACCACCCGTTTGGTAACTGTGTGGTGAGTTTGTATTGATTACCGCCGTCTTAATGCCGCTACGCTGAAAGATCACTTTCCTTTACCATTCATTGATCAAATTCTAGAGCGCTTAGCCTACCGATCTCATTTCTATTTTCTAGACGGGTATTCGGGATACAATCAGATTTCAATCGATCCTAAGGACCAAGAGAAATCTACTTTCACTTGTCCCTATGGAACTTTTGCGTATCGCTGCATGCCCTTTGGATTATGAAATGCACTAGCGACTTTTCAGCGTTGTATGCTCGCCATTTTTTCTGATATGGTAGAACGTTGTCTTGAAGTTTTTATGGATGATTTTTCCTTTTATGGTGCTTCATTTGACGAATGCCTTTATAATTTGGATAAGGTATTACAGAGATGTCAGGACACACATTTGGTCCTCAACTGGGAGAAATGTCATATGATGGTGAGTGAAGGAATAGTGCTAGTACATAAGGTGTCTAGTAAAGGTTTGGAGGTAGATCCGGTAAAAATTGAAGTAATTTCTAAATTGCCCCCACCAAATTCAGTAAAAGGGGTAAAAAGTTTCTTAGGACACGCCAGATTTTATCGTCGGTTCATAAAAGATTTTTCTAAAATCGCCAAACCGCTATCCAAGCTTCTCGAGAAAGATGTTGTTTTTTATTTCAATGACAAATGCTTAAACGCGTTCAACGTGCTGAAAGAGAAATTGATTTCCGCACCGGTTGTTCAAACACCAGATTGGACTAAGCCGTTCGAACTCATGTGTGATGCATCAGATTTTGCGGTAGGAGCTGTGTTGGGACAGCGGGTGGACAATAAACCCACCGTAATTTTCTATGCATACAAGACTTTGAATGATGCTCAATTAAATTACACAACTACTGAAAAAGAAATGCTTGCCGTGGTTTTCGCTTTTGAAAAATTCCGGCAATATTTAGTTGGATCGAAAGTAGTTGTTTGGACTGATCATGCCGCTATTAAATATTTGATGGAGAAAAAAGATGCCAAACCTAGATTGATTAGATGGATCTTGCTCCTACAAGAATTTGATATTGAAATTAAAGATAAGGCGGGGATTGAAAATGTTGTGGCAGATCATTTGTCTAGGTTAGAGAGTGTGGATGAAAAAGATTTACACATACCCATAACCGAGACATTTCCGGATGAACAATTGTTGAAAGTGAATTTTAAAGATCCTTGGTTTTCATATATTGTGAATTATCTTGCTTGCAGGATCATCCCGGAAGATTGGACGTATCAAGAGAAGAAGAAGTTTTTCCATTCTCTAAGATACTATTTTTGGGATGACCCCATTCTTTTAAAACAATGCAGGGATGGTGTTCTACACAGGTGTGTACCTAAGGAGGAATACGAGAGTGTTCTTCGTCACTGCCACACTCTACCTACAGGCGGACACAACGTGAGCTCTCGTACGACTGCCAAAGTGTTGGAAAGTGGCCTATATTGGCCTACCTTGTTCCGAGACGCCTATGAGTTCGTGAGACAATGCGATTCCTGCCAAAGAGCAGGTAACATCTCAAAGAGACAAGAGATGCCCCTGAATGTCTTCCAAGAGGTGGAGGTATTTGATTTATGGGGTATAGATTTCTTGGGACCCTTTGTGTCCTCAAATTCGAATTTATATATCCTCTTTGCTGTTGATTATGTGTCGAAGTGGGTAGAAGCAATACCCACAAGGACTAATGATTCTTATGTAGTGTGCATATTCGTAAAAGAAAACATCTTCTGCAGGTTTGGAGTGCCCCGAATGATCATCAGTGACGGGGGTACGCACTTTAAGAATCACAAGTTCTCGACATTGTTGAAGAAATATGGGGTAAAACATAACATAGGTTCCCCATATCACCCACAAACTCAAGGACAGGTGGAAGTCTCTAATCGAGAAACTAAGAAGATTTTGGAGCGTACGATAGCTTCCACGAGGAAATATTGGAGTGCCTTACTTCCAGATGCATTGTGGGCATATAGGACGGCATATAAGACACCTATAGGTGCCACGCCTTTTAGGTTGGCGTATGGCCGGGCTTGTCACTTACCGGTGGAGTTAGAGCATAAAGCACACTGGGCGTTAAGAAAGCTCAATTTGAGCTATGATGAAGCGGGGAAGAAGAGATTGCTTGAATTAAATGAATTGGATGAGTTGCGCATGACTGCATATGAGAACTCTCGGATATACAAGGAGCGCACTAAGTTGATCCACGATCGTCACATTCAGATGTGCACCTTCAAGAAGGGAGATCGTGTGTTGCTGTTTAATTCAAGGCTGAAGTTGCATCCCGGGAAGCTCAAATCCCAGTGGAGTGGACCATTTCTGGTGGAAGAAGTCAAGCCACATGGCGCAATCTTGGTGCACGATGGTGAGACGACATTTTTGGTGAATGGACAGAGGTTGAAGCTATATTTTGGAGAAGATTACACAAGGAAGGTGAATGAGGTCAAACTGATTTCACTTTTGGATGCATGATGTGACTCAAGTTGTCTAGCCTAAGACGTTAAACAGGGGCGCTTGTTGGGAGGCAACCCAACCATTGGTACCTTAGATTAGTTCATTTACATTCGTAGTTTAATTTGTTTCTACTTAGTTTTTAGTGTAAAAAAGATACCGTGATTGTTTGCTACTTGTGTAGGGCTGAGGTAGAGTCGATACCATTGACCCTTGTGTCGATGGTATCGACCATGGTACAGGTTGATGACTGTAGAAATCGGACTGCGTCGATACTATCGACGGCCTCGTCGATGGTATCGACATACCTACAGGCAGATCGCAAAGTCATGGTCGATGGTATCGAGATGCCTGTCGATACCATCGAGATCTCTTGAGATTTTCAGAAGAAATCGACTCAGTGAAGTCGATACCATCGACGGGCGTTTCGATGGTATCGACACATTCAAGTGAAAAAGGCGGAGGCCGGGCCTTGTGAGGATTTGCCCTAATCAGAGAGTCGATACTATCGACTCACATCGATAGTATCGATACGCCACGTCAACGATCCGCGAGAAATATCAACGACATCATAGCAAACAAAGAAGTCGATCCGGGGGATGGGTCGATACTATCGACCCGCGTCGATAGTATCGACGCGTCAGCAATTCGGGCCCCACAGATCCAGCCATCGATGACCGTCAATACTAGCGGAGGTATGAATCGTGCTACCCGAGTCGATACCATCAACTCGCGTCGATGGTATCGACGGGCAGACAGTAGCGCCGGCCACAGCTATATATGGGGAGTAGTTGCGTCAGATGACATCACACCTTCAGTGCAATCTTCCTCCACTTGTGCCGAGCGAGTTCCAGAGCTGTGCAAGCCCGTCGACGAGCAACACTGAGCTAGTTCTTCATTGAGCGGAGATTCGATTCTCCAATCTTCACCGAGCTCCTTTCTAATCCTCTTTCTCTCGCAAACATGGTGCATGGAGCTGGTGCGTCATCTTCACGTGCGAACCCGGTAGATATCCCGGAGTTCGTGCCACCTCCTCCCGTGTCGGTTTCACGCCCGCGGCTGATTCATCCATCCGCGGAGGTGAAGAAGATCTATGAGGAGATCTTAAAGAGGAATATAGAGCCAACCGTTATGTCGAACGGAACATGATCCGCGACCTAGGGTTCAAGGCCAACTTGGCCTACGTTCTGAAAGGGTAGGCGCGCCACACAAACCGAAGATCTGACGAGCTGGAATTTCATGCAGATGGCCAGTCGTTGTTCGCCGACTGGCCCACGTACAAGGAGTTGGTGGCAGAGTTCATGGCGTCGCTGGACGTCTGCGTCGTGCCCAACGATGTTATTGCCACCGACCGCGAGTGGATCAAAGGCCGGGTGTCGTTCTAGCTGTTCAACATCAACTACACCCTTACGCTCCGGCAATTCAACAAGATCTTCAACTGGAACCACTCACCAAATGACTACCGGCGCCCGGACAACCGCACCGACTACGATGTCATCTTCGCCGAGATGGTTACGGTGCCGCCGGGGAAGTCTGTTAGCTACCATAATGCTGCGGTAGCTGACTTCGAGCACCCTTTCATCCGGATACTGCACCGGATGCTTAGTTCGATGCTATTTGCTCGGGGTGACTTGGCCCTCACCAAGTTTCAGGAGACGGACTTATTCTTTCTGTATAAGCTCCTGAAGCGTCAAGAGTACAATTGGGGTGCCTTCTTTCTACAGAGAGTATTGGCGGTGAAGAGGAGTATGAGGAAAGTGCCGATTCACTTCGACGGGCTCATAACCAAGATGGCTTCATACCTCGGCTTGAATTTCTAGACCCTCACTCCTCTAACTAGTAGGAGCAAGGTGAACTTGCAACATTTGCACCGGTCCAATCTCCTACTTCTTCGAGATGGTTTGGCGTATGCGCATTGCCATGTCAAACATGCCTATCAGGAGTGCTCGTTGCCTGATCCGGTCTTCAACATCGAAGGGGCGCAACACTTCCCGTGGCCAATCATAGCCATCGTCGACTCCGATGAAGAAGGCGGCAACGACGGTGGTGACGACGGAAATGACGACGAGGCTGAGGAAGAAGAGGAGGCATTTACACCTCTTCGAGTACGAGTGGCACCACAAAAGCGTCCTCGGATGCATCTGGGTGCATCATCATCATCACAGCCTACGCCGCCACCACCACCGCCCTCACAGCCAAGCGAGGATGCCTATTCTATGTAGGGCATGTACACTATGCTGCAAGACATCCAGCAAACGCAGGAACAACACATGACAATGTATACCAGTATTCAAGACACTACGAACCGGATACTGGACAACCAAAGGGCAATGTTCGAGAACGAGCGTCTTCTCCTCAACAACCAAAAACAGATACATGATCGGTTGTATCAGATGGAGATGCAGCAGGAGCCCTTCTATGACCACTATTGGAGCCAAAATTATTTTGGAAGTTATCCACAACCTCCACCCAGGGACCAGTTTGATCCAAGCTTCCAGGGAGAGTAACCTTCTTGGGACCCTACGGCTCCACAATACCCGCCTCCACCACAAGAGTAAACCGGTATCACTGTTCCAACCTTTGAGTTTGTTTTTGACTATGAGGCCATAGTTGAATTCAAGCTTGGGGGGGGTAGTTGGAACAGTTCTATCTTTATTTTCTCCATTTTTAGTTTTATTGTTTTTGTTGCTTGTCATTTGTTTCTTACAATTTTAGTTTGTTGTAGGATCCACATTCTATCTAGTGTAATCGTGGATGCTTTTAATCTTGTGTCATCTTAGTTGCATGTGCATGTGCATGTGCATGGGAATGAAGGGAAATTTTAAAATTTTTTGAGTGTTCACAAGCTTGATTGTGTTTAACCTTGATCACTTAACTTAGAAAATGATTGATTTTGTCAACTTTAAAACAAAAATTTACAACTGTGTATCCCTAATGATTCATGAAAGTGGACGGAAATTGGTTGTTGAGACTTAACTAACCAAATGGTAATGAGACTCTAATTTGAAGTAAGAGAGAGAAACCTCTTAACTACTACACAGGTCAGTAAGGAGGGACACATAGTATTTTTCAAAGGTTCAGTCAACTAATCTTGTGATCTTTCCACCCCATTGCTTTTCACAATCCACCAAGAATTGGAAGTAAAGTACAGTTTTAACTCTTTTTGATTGCATGGCATGTAGATAGGACTTGCATTGTAATCACCTTCATATGTTTTGCATGAAAAATGAAGAAAAGATTAGAATAGTTATACATGCACATTACCCTTAGGTGCATGTCATTTAGTTGCATTCATAACTTCTATGCATAAAGTATGTCATGTACCTCATTTATTTTGTAATGGCGAATTAAAATGTTCCATACCTTCTAAATAATTCAAATGTTTGAGTTATGCAAAAAAAAAAAATAAGCCTTATAAATTATTCATTGCCAATTATGGATATAAGGGCTTGGGAAAAAATCTGAAAAAAAAACTGAAAAAAAGAAAGTTATTTAGAAGCAAGTGGAATAAGAAGGAGAAAGGAACATAATCTCACCTACATTTTAAGATGAATGAGTACATGATGTAGCTTAATTAGATATCCATCTCATTTTGAGACGGATGGTTAGTGCATTCAGCATTCCACCTAATCTTAGGCATTAGTGCATTTCTCATGTGCATTTGCATCATTTAGGGAATTTTTGTTTTACGCATGTTGCAATCGTATGATACTTCCAGTTCTTCCATGAGCCACCCATTTCATCCACCCGTTGCTCGGATTGGTAGGCCACCGTGAATTTCTCCTCACTAATGAATATCAGGAGAACTGCTTTCATGTAGATGGTAGTTAGGGCGAGCAACGTAGTATAGAAGATCACAAGATGCACCAAGCCTGGACCGGAAAATTTTATTATGTTAACTGCCTTATGTGATAGTGTTCATCAGTTTTGAGGTCAACATCTTTTATGGATGATTACTGTCGCCTTCAGGGTAATTATCATTCTGTGGTTAGCGAGGGCCGGTATGTGAATGTCCGGTGGGAGTCATATGGGATGTCTGTTGTGATGCTTTGTTCTTTAGTTGACTCTGGCAATTCTATTCTAAGAAATAGTTGCCTGAGGGCGAGCAATGTTCAGGCTTAGGGGAGTTTGATGCGATGATTTTGAGTCACATTTATAGACTTGTTTGATATGCGTTTTATGCATTTATTAGTCATTTTCATGGTTAGTGTTGCATAATTCATTCATTTTGGTCTATGCTACTTCTTTATGTCAAATTCCCTTTATTTAAGCATTTTTAGTATCAATTATCGAAAAAAATATATTTTGTGTGGATTTATGTGGTTATGTGTGTTAATTTCAGGAAAAACAAGTATCTGCTGCCGTCGATACCATCGACGGTGGTCGATACCATCGACCGGACCACAGGCTACTAGCCGCAAAGACCAGAACAAGGTCGATACTATCGACGGGGATGTCGATGGTATCGAGATACCATCAGGCTGCTGGCAAGGAAGGAGTCGATACTATCGACACGATGGTCGATACTATCGACGGGAGGAGCTACAGCGACACAAAATGACAAAACCGTCGCTATAGGTTCGTCGATACCATCGACCCGCGTCGATGGTATTGAGATGACATCAATCGCAATTACGGAAGAAAAGAAGAACAATAGATGCCGCGCTAGGTCGATACCATCAACCCGCGTCGATGGTATCGAAACTGTCAGATATGAATTTGATTCAGAATGATCTGAATCGAACGACTGTGAGTAATTGGTGACTTAACTTGGGAATTAAACCTAAGGACGACGCCCTTGACTGAGGGATCACGTCATTAGCCGCTACACACATCCCGGAGAGAAAGGAGAGAAGAACGGAGCACGAGAGCACGCCCCAGCAGATCCGGACACTGAAGAAGAAAAATTCCACCACCGAAAGGCGGTAGAACGCAGATTCCATGCCAAGGATTGATTGGACCTTCTCCGTTCAGGGGTTTCACCACTCAATTTCATTTTTCTCATGTTTCCCCTTTTCTTTACTACATTGTACTCTGAGATGAACATGCGGGGCTAATCCCCCTTTATCTTTAGGACCGGGAGTAGCCCGGGGATTCATTGTATGATGATTTTATAATAGTAATTCATATCTTATCTCTTAAATCCGTGGTATAGTTTTGTGTTCTCCAATATATTGTTATGCTTGATCACCATAATAATAACCTAATGCCCTTAATTGCTTTGAAAGAAGAATTAACAGTTGAAAAGAGACGGAATTTACATTAATTGACAAATCCCTTGAACAAGGCGGTGTAAGATTAATGGTGGATACCGAGAGGTCATTTATAATGCACCTAGTTTAGGGTATAGGTTACTACAACGGTGGAACCGACCTAGACATAGGTAGTGAATTGTACCACGACAGTGGGCAATTCTAATTTCAGGCCACTACCTAGATAGAGATATAAAACTGAGTAGCTATATAGAATTTAATACAATGAAAACCCGCAGTGAAACCGTAACCCTAAAGATCTTCTTTTGAATTGATTAAATCAACCTTTAATCGATTGCTTGTTTCGTTTTGTTTTTATTTTTCTTTTAATTTTAACAACAACTATCAACTTGTTAATCGGCTTAGCTGATCGCGAGTAGTTTGTAGGAGTCCCTAACGATTGCACGTATCCCTGAGTTCGACTCGGGCCTCACAAAGGCCTGTACTACTTGATGCGTTCACTTGTGTTTCTACGCACGGTAAATCTGCGTCAACCGTCCCAGCATAATTCAAAGCTCTGACTCGGAGAAGCCGCTCAAAGGTTTTCCCAATACCCGATGTTTCACCATGGGAAGCATGTGCTCTCGGTGGAGGCATTGGCAATCTCTCTACCATGAGATTCATCGTAGCCATCATCTACCCCATAAGATGTTGGTAGGCAGAGTTTTCAAGTTGGGGAACCTCATGCACCCTATCTTCATGTGCCTACCCTCTAGCTCCATCCACTGATGCAGCCTCGCTGCTCTCGGCAACATGTTCTTCATGGTTTCCAGACATCTTGGCCTTTTCTTTTGCTGAGGGCAGAAGATTATTGTAAGGAAATCTGGAAAACTCACAAGAACATACACAACCTAGTCCTATATCCCTGTAGACTCAGCGAACCTAAAGCTCTGATACCAAAAAATTGACGCGACACATCCCGCTATCACACAGACAATGAGGTGCCATGCGAAAATGTGCTGAAAACACCATAAACCACCTATTACCAAAAACACGGGTTAATTAAAACCGATTTCAGAATGTATATAAACCAAGAAACTATTACATTCAGATCCTCATCCTGCAAGAAGACAGGTTATATAAACATTTACAAGCCTTGATACGTGTCCACGACTTATAAGAGCAGTTGTCATGTCAACACATGAGTTCATCACCTGTTTATACGTACAGAATGGGCCACATCCGTCCAGCAGTAGGATATACAAAGCTTCATCAGCTACACATCATAAAACAACATCAAAACACCTCCAAGGACCTGAGAGTATAGGGATGACTCTAGGACTCTACTACAAAACAACCAAAACAACAACTTATCCATCTCTTGCCTTCTACTGCTCTTCTTGTTGCTCAGACGCAACCTCGGGACCACCACCACGTCTAGCGCGATCACCTAAAAAGGTTGTAAACCAGCGGGATGAGACACACAGTCCCAACAAGAAACATAAATCCCCACCAAAACTATAAAACTCCAAGGAAGGCTTAAGTAGGTAAAAGGAAATATAACTAGCATAAGCATATTATATGAGCAACATACTGAGCAAAGCTATTATTACCATCAAACTTACCAAGATATTCGAGAGGCATATAACCAAGTATTTCTTTATGGAACATGATTGACAAGATAAGATTTATAAGATCTTACCAGATAACATAAGGAACATATGAGTAACTGCAAGGTACAACAAGATCAACTACACACACAAGTCCTCAACCAATGTCTCGTGTTTTGCCTTAAGCAATAAATACTATTTGGATGAATTACATATCATTATGCACTGAGGAAGTGAGTTGTACCTCTCAAATCCAACCTTCGGTTGCAAAACCTAATCCGGTGCCATAAAAGGTCAATGGAGGAGCCGGACTTCACGACCTCCCCACTTTGTGGTCAGTGCACGAGTGCAATACAAGTAGGACCACAGTCTCATGCTTAAGTGGCCTTATCCATAGGGTCAGGCTACCCTCTGCCTACCCCACCTTGGTACAGGTATCGTCGCTAGTGAAACTGAGCCACAGGCATGTTCATCATGCTCTGAGCCATGAACACATTCATGCTCTCTCATCACACATCCTAAGTCATGGGCCTATTCACCATGTTCCAACATATTGAGCTACATGCCTGAATCCGCGCTCTGGAGTCTACAACCGAAGTTGCACTCTAACCACCTTATTTTCGGCTAGGAGAAACCACACATATTCAATAATATGTGCTACCAAGTTAACCCACAGGAGAACCTATTTCACCATCACCAACTACTGACGATGATGGATCTATGGCCAGGGCAAACTACATATTATGTTCCACTGTAATTAGTTAGTATATTTTAAGTGGATTGTTGAGGCAGCCATGTTGTAACACATACATAACATTAAGTTACATTATTACTACCACCATCACATTATCCCAGGATCTCAATCCCTTATCATAGGAAACCACTACCTCTTAAGGCATTCTCATCATCTTACATCATCACTTGGGATAACAATCCCTGATCTCATCATCTGAGGATAACATCTCAACTAGGCACTTAGCCTTTATCAAGTCCTCATACCTAAACACATCATATTGGTGGTGCATGTAATCTCATCAACAATAGTGATCATCACGATGTGGTGTTATTCACACACATATACCTCATAGCTCTTACCTGGCTATGAATTCATCTGATACACCTGCATGGTTAGTATGCACATCAAAAGAGATAACTTAAAATCACCAGTTATAGCTCTTATATTTATCATGTTATTAGGGTTTGCAGATGCAGATGTCATGATCATAATCGTATGAAGCATATACTGTTTTAGTTATATTATTACTATCAAATCATGGGCATCCATCTATGCTTTTTACCTTATAAATAGGAGCATGCATCTTGGCAAAACATCCAACATAGCATAGGTTCACAAACTAACTTCCATTATTCATTATCAACAAGGATGTGATTTCACAAAGAAGGACTACTAGGTAGAAAGCTTGTTACCCTCACTAGAAGTGTGATGGGTAGGGAAACCCTCACTACAGGTGGTATCGGGAAGGGTAATGATGCGATGATTTTGAGTCGCATTTATAGAACTTTTTGATATGTATTTTGCGCTTTTATTAGTCATTTTTATGGTTAATATTGCATAATTCACCTATTTTCGTCTTTGCCATCATTTTATGTCAAATCCCCTTAGTTTTATCATTTTGAGCATTATTTATCACTTTATTATAATTCGTGTGGATTTATTTGATCTTGTCTTGGAATTTCAGGAAAAACAAGTATCTACTTCCGTCGATACCATCGACAAGGCCATAGGTTGCCAGCCGAAAGGAGCAGCAAAGAGTCGATACCATCGACACGCAAGTCGATGGTATCGAGACCCCTTTAGGTTGCTGGCGAGGGAGCTGTCGATAGTATCGACCCCAAGTCGATACCATCGATGCATGGAGGCTACATCGTCGCTAAACGACAAAACCGACGCTACAGAGAGGTCGATACCATCGACCCAAGTTGATGGTATCGAGATGGCTACAGGCACTCGGATGAAAAGACAAGAAGGCTGTCGCTACCACACTGGGTCGATACCATCGACCTGCGTCGATGGTATCGACGCCGGCAGATATGCGTTGGATTCAGATTGATTTCAATCGGACGGCTGGAGTTAATTGACGACCTAATTAGGGACTTATACCTAATGACGGCCGCCC
This sequence comes from Alisma plantago-aquatica, assembly GCA_963693085.1. NCBI lineage: Eukaryota > Viridiplantae > Streptophyta > Magnoliopsida > Alismatales > Alismataceae > Alisma > Alisma plantago-aquatica. The sequence goes on along the minus strand of OY856414.1, from coordinate 867,782,900 downwards.
AGGAGAGGATCATCTCGAATTGGCCATTGCACAAGTGCCGAGGAGCGAGAGAGAGGAGAACGGAGGCTAGAGGTTCATACCTGTCGATCCGGACGCTGTGGAAGACGGATTTCACCACCGAGAGGCGGGAAAGCTCGTGTTCTACGCAAAGGATTAACCGGTTCTCCTCCGTTCAGGGGTTTTCCCATTTAATTCACGTTTTTCATATGATTTGCCCTATTTCTACTGTGTATTTGTGCGAAATGAACATGCGGGGCTAATCCCCTCCATCTTTAGGACCGGGAGTAGCCCGGGAATGCATTGTATGACAATTTTATATTAATAATTCATATTTTCTCTCTTAAATCCGTGGTATGATTTCATTTTCTCCATATATTGAAATGCTTGATCACCATAATAATAACCTAATGCTCTTAATCACTTCGACAGAAGGATTAACGGTTGAAAAGAGACGAAACTTACATTAATCGATAAATCCCTTGACAAAGGAGGTGTAAAATTAATGGTGGAAACTGAGAGATCGTTCGTAATGCACTTAGTTTAGGGAATAGATTACTACGACGGTGGAATCAACCTAAACCTAAGTAGTGAATTACACCACGACAGTGGGTAATTCTATTTTCAGGCCACTACCCGGATAGAGAGAGAAGATTGAGGAATTATATGAAACCTAATACAATGTTAACCCACGGTGAAACCGCAATCCTAAAGATACTCTTTTGAATTGATTAAATTAACATTTAATCGATTGGTTGCTTTGCTTTATTTTTACTTTCTTTTAATTTGGACAACAAACCCCAATTTGTTATTCGGCTTAGCTGATCGCAAATAGTTAGTAGGAGTCTCCAATAATTCAGCGTATCCCTGTGTTCGACTCGGGCCTCACAAAGGTCTGTACTACTCGACGCGTATACTTGCATTTTAGCGCGTAGTAAAATACACGTCAAGTTTTTGGCGCTGTTACCGGGGAATACGGCGGAATTATTAGCACTTCGAGCGCTACGAGCGGCCACTCTAGGCCACAAATTTCTTTTTAATTTTCATTCAAATTCAAATATTTTTACATTGCACTATAATTGTTATACTCGTCTAAGCATAGTACTGAACTCGAATTTTCTTATTTCAGGTACTGTGTATGGTGCATACATGTAGTACAGACTACGACAATCGCACACCCGAGGTTCCGTTTCCGGGACCTGAGGACGAGGAGCATTCTGAGCACGAGTACCAAGAAGAGATAGATTCTGAATCTGAACCAGAAGACATGGCCGAGCCACAGACCATATGGGAGAAAATCAAAGCTTCTTCCTCATCAGCTTCAAAGAGGCCTATAAAAAAGTCGGCGATCAACATACCGACATATAAGATCGATCCAGCGTTGATTAATTTGGTAAAATCAAATGCGTTTCATGGGCTGAAGAATGAGGATCTTGTTGCACACATCATCCAGTTCGTTGAAAACTGTGACATGGTAAAGATAGACAGGTTTCCACAAGATGCTTTGTACCTCAAGCTGTTCCCAAGTTCCTTGGCAGGAGCAGCAAGAGAGTGGCTACATAATCTAGATGATGAGTTCGTTGAGTCTTGGGACCATATGGTGGAAGTCTTCTTTGAGAGGTTCTTTCCTCCTGAGAAGACTAACGACATGATCCGGAAGATTCACAATTTCACCCAACAGGCGGGTGAAACATATTCTGAGACCTGGGAGCGATTTCAGGTTATGTTGAGGAGATGTCCGCATCACGGGATGGACAAAGAGACACAGGTGAAAATCTTCTATTTTGCTCTCTCCGAGCATGATAGGAGTAATCTGGATTCAGCCGGGTCGAGATTTTTTCTGAATAACACTAACACTAGATGCTGGGAAATACTCAAGAACATGGCGAGAAAGCAGTCCTGAGGAGAAAGAGAGAGAGACCCAGTTGAGCAAGCATGAGTCGCTAGTGAATCAAAGGCAATGAGAGAGCTGAATGAGAAGATGGATCTTCTCGCAAAGAAGTTACTGCAAAAAGAAGAAAATGAGTCCGAGGATGAGGCTCAAGTCAAGTACATGAGACAACAACAAGGGTACAGGAACAATGACTACTCATGGAGAAAGGACAAAAAGTTCTCATGGAAGGATCCGAATAATTTTCTGCAGGATCCGGAAGCCAAGCCTACACCTGCTGTAGAGGACAAAAGCACGGAGTTGCTCAATCAGGTCATCAAGCAAAATCAAGAGTTAATGAACACATTAAGGCAACAAATCAAGCAACAAGGTGAATTTATGAATCAATTTGGGCAGACATTGCAGAGCCATGGGGCTCAAATGAGGACCACAGAGACCTCCATGGCGCAGATGGCAGCTGAAATTGCTAGTTTGAAGAAGCCAGCACATCCAGGTTTTTCGGGGAACACCAATGTTCCCGGGGGAAACCAGCAAGCCAAGGCCATTTTACTGAGAAGCGAAAAGAAGGTGTTGAATCCAAGAATGGATGAAACAAGAATACCGCAAGATAAAGTTGAAGGTGAAACCACTACGGAGCAGCCCACACCAGTCACAGGGCAGGTTGAAGACATAGCCGTGGATGGTAATGATGAACATGTTGCTGAGGAGGAACCGCAGAAAATGACGCCTTATGTGCCACCTCATCAAAGGGCACAAGCCATTCCGGTCCCCTATCCGAATAGTGCAAAGGCAAGGAAGGTAGATGCACAATTCAAGAAATTCTTGGACAGCTTTAGGAAGCTTTCGGTCAATATTCCGTTATTGGAAGCTATTGAGCAAATCCCTTCATACGGGAAGTTTCTAAAAGATGTCATCACCAAGAAGAGGAAGATACCAGATACTGAGGTCGTTGTGCTAAAGGAGCAAGTGAGTGCCTTCATTATGGGCACTCTACCGCCAAAGAGACAGGATCCCGGGTGTTTCAACATTTCTTGCTATATCGGGAAGTTTAAATTTGGAGAGGCATTATGTGATTCAGGGGCAAGCATCAATTTGATGCCCCTTTCGACATTTAAAAATCTGGGATTAAAGGAGTCACGGACGAGCAATATGACTATCCAATTGGCCGACAACTCTGTGGTGAAGCCTTATGGAATCTGCGAAGATGTCTTAGTGAAGGTGGATCGATTTGTCTTTCCGGCTGATTTTGTGGTTATGGAGATGCAGGACGAGCATGGTAATGAGATGTTACTTGGACGTCCATTCCTAGCTACAGCCGACATGATCTTAGAGATGGGGAGAGGTTGCTTGACCTTAGGCATAGCAGATGACCGCTTTGAGATGGTCATTCCCTCTAGCACTGCGTCTTAGAAAGCAAAAGGACAATGTAATATGGTGAAACACATGGACCACAACATCTCACTCTGCCTTGGAAAACCATTTTTGGACATGGCTCATGTGATGAGCAAGATGGATAATGGAAACTTAGCTGTGGATATCATGGAGCAAACTAAGGTTGTCTCTTTGTGTAAAGCTGTTGGATTTCCGAATGATGAGAATGAGGACATTCCGCTCTCTTGGGAGGATGATGCGATTGCTATTTCTATTGTTGATGCATATCCGGAATTGCCGCTGGAGGCTTGTTTATTAAATGTTACCTATGATTGGATGCGGAGTAAATCACTCAAGGAGTGCGCTAAAATGCTTCAGATGCTTCCATGCTTCTATGCGAGGTACTATGAAGATTTAGGTGCACTTCCCCCACCGCTGCATTCATCTCTTATCAGCCCGCCAGATTTAGAATTGAAGTCGCTGCCCCCGCATCTCAAGTACGTCTTTCTAGCTGAGAAGGACAAGTTACCGGTGATCGTATCTGCTTACTTGAGTGCGGATGAGGAGGAGCAATTGCTGATAGTTCTCAAGAACCACCGTGGAGCTTTTGGGTGGTCTATTGCAGACATCAAGGGGATCTCCCCCACTCTTTGCCAGCATAAGATTCGGCTTGAGGAGGGAGCCAAGCCAGTTATTCAGCCTCAAAGATGTTTAAATCCGAGCATGATGGAGGTTGTGAAGAAGGAGGTCATCAAACTTCTTGCGGCAGGGATTATACATGCCATATCAGACTCGATGTGGGTGAGTCCCACACAGGTAGTCCCTAAGAAGGGGGGAATTACTGTCACTAAAAATTTGTTGAATGAACCTGTCACCACCCGATTGGTAACCGGGTGGCAAGTTTGTATTGACTACCGTCGTCTGAATGCCGCCACACTTAAGGATCATTTTCCCTTACTGTTTATTGATCAAATTTTAGAACGTCTTGCCGGTTGGTCGCATTTTTGTTTTCTGGATGGGTATTCGGGGTATAACCAGATCTCGATTGATCCTTTGGATCAAGAGAAGTCTACATTCACATGTCCATATGGGACTTTTGCTTACCAACGAATGTCGTTTGGTTTATGTAATGCACCGACGACGTTTCAACGCTGCATGCTCGCCATATTTTCTGACATGGTAGAGTGATGTCTTGAGGTTTTTATGGATGACTTCTCGGTGTATGGTGCGTCATTTGATGAATGTCTATATAACCTAGACAAAGTGCTGCAGCGTTGTGAGGACACACACTTGGTCCTTAATTGGGAGAAATGTCACATGATGGTGACAGAGGGAATAGTGCTAGGACACAAGGTGTCTAGCAAAGGTCTTGAGGTAGACCCGGTGAAAATTGAGGTGATTTCCAAGCTGCCCCCACCAAATTCTGTAAAAGGGATGAGAAGCTTTTTGGGACACGCCAGGTTCTATCGGCGATTCATTAAGGATTTTTCTAGAATTGCAAAACCTTTATCCGAACTCTTAGAAGAAGATGCGGTTTTTGATTTCAACGATAAGTGTCTTCATGCATTCGATGTTTTCAAAGAAAAATTGATTTCTGGCCCGGTTGTTCAAACGCCGGATTGGACAAAACCTTTCGAATTGATGTGTGACGCTTCGGATTTTGCAGTAGGAGCCGTTTTGGGGCAACAGGTAGATAATAAGCCTACTGTGATTTCCTATGCTTCCAAAACTCTGAATGATGCTCAATTGAACTATACAACTACCGAAAAAGAATTACTTGTCGTCGTGTTTGCTTTTGAAAAATTTCGGCAGTATTTAGTTGGATCTAAAGTAGTTGTATGGACCGACCATGCTTCGATAAAATACTTAATGGAGAAAAAAGACGCAAATCCTAGACTCATTAGGTGGATTTTTCTTTTACAAGAATTTGATATTGAAATCAAGGATAAGTCTGGAATTGAGAATGTAGTGGCTGATCATTTTTCTAGGTTAGACAGGGTGGATGAAAAAGATTTGCACATACCCATAACCGAGACGTTTCCCGATGAACAACTTTTGAAAATTAATTCGAAGGAGCCGTGGTTCGCTGAAATTGTTAATTATTTGGCTTGCGGGATCATTCCGGAAGACTGGTCATATCATGAGAAAAAGAGATTCTTTCATTCTTTAAGATACTATTTTTGGGATGATCCAATTCTTTTGAAGCAATGCAGGGACGGTATCTTACGCAGGTGTGTGCCTGAGGTGGAGTACGAGAGTGTTCTCCACCATTGCCATGCATCACCTACGGGAGGACACCATGCCAGTTCGCGAATAGCAGCTAAGGTGTTGGAAAGCAGCCTTTATTGGCCAACTTTGTTTTGGGATGCCTACGATTTTGTAAGGCAATGTGACCCGTGTCAGCGAGCAGGTAACATTTCAAAGCGAGAAGAGATGCCCCTGAATGTATTTCAGGAAGTTGAAGTATTTGATTTGTGGGGCATAGACTTCATGGGACCCTTTGTGTCCTCGAATTCCAATTTGTATATTTTGCTAGCTGTTGACTATGTGTCGAAGTGGGTGGAAGCAATCCCCACAAGGACTAATGATTCTACGGTAGTGTGCAGGTTTGTGAAAGAAAATATTTTCTGCAGGTTTGGGATACCTCGAATGATAATAAGCGATTGGGGTACACACTTCCGGAATCAGCAATTCTCGACACTATTGAAGAAATATGGGGTCAAGCATAACATTGGCACCCCATATCATCCACAGACTCAAGGTCAAGTGGAGGTCTCAAACCGTGAAATCAAGAAGATTCTAGAGCGAACGGTGGCATCCATAAGGAAGAATTGGAGTGCTCTATTACCGGACGCACTGTGGGCATATAGAACGGCTTACAAAACACCTATAGGCACTACGCCTTTTAGGTTGGCGTATGGCCGGGCTTGTCACCTTCCAGTGGAGTTGGAGCACAAGGCCCATTGGGCGCTTAGAAGGCTAAATTTGAGTTATGATGAAGCTGGGAGAAAGAGGATGTTTGAGTTGAATGAGCTGGACGAGTTGCGCATGACGGCATATGAGAATGCCCGAATATACAAGGAGCGCACAAAACTGATCCACGATCGCCATATCGAGCTGCGCACGTTCAAGAAGGGAGATAGTGTTCTGTTGTTTAACTCCCGACTCAAGTTGCATCCTGGGAAGCTGAAGTCCTGGTGGAGTGGTCCGTTCGTGGTGGAAGAGGTAAAACCGCACGGTGCGATTCTGGTGCGTGATGGAGATGCCACGTTCTTGGTGAATGGACAGAGGCTAAAGCTGTATTTTGGTGAGAATTACAAGAGAAAAGTGAATGAGGTCAAACTCATTACACTTGCGGATGAATGAGACGCTCGGAAGCCATCTAGCCTAAGACGTTAAATAAGGGCGCTTGTTGGGAGGCAACCCAACCATCGGTACATTAGGATAGTTTAATTATAATCATAGGTTGTTTTAATTTCGTTCAAGTTTTAGTGTAAAGAAGATACCTTGATCCGTTTGTTCATTGTGCAGGCTGAGGCAGAGTCAATACCATCGACACACTGGTCGATGGTATCGACATAGGTTCAAGTTGACAACTGCGGAGTTCGTTCTGAGTCGATACTATCGACGGTCCCGTCGATGGTATCGACCCACCTACAGGCAGGTCGCCCACCAACAGTCGATAGTATCGACCCATCCGTCGATACCATCGAGATCTCTGGAGAAGTTCAGAGCGATTTGTCTCAGTCAACTTGATACCATCGACGACCTCGTCGATGGTATCGACGTTGTCACAGGTTGAAGTGAAAAAGTGGCAGTGTCGCAATGAAGCCAAGTCGATACCATCGACATCTGTCGATGGTATCGACTATCCATGTCACCAATCCGCGCAAAGAAATTGATGGCGATCGCGGCGTCCTCGTCATCAATCCGGGTGCTGCGTCGATACTATCGACTTGTGTCGATGGTATCGACAGGTCAGCAATCCGGGTCTCACGATCCAGCAATCATCAGCCGTCGATACTCGCGAGTGGGGCAGATAGCATCGAGACGTGTCGATACCATCGAACCGCGTCGATGGTATCGACGGGTTAACAGTAGCGCCGACCAAGTCTATATAAGGAGAGTCATTACGTCATTTGACGTCACACCTTCAGAGTGATCTTCCTCCTTCGCGCCGATCACTCCCCCGAGCCATCCAAGATCGAAGAGCAGCAACATCAAGCAAAGATCTTCACTGAGCGGAGAATCAAGTCTCCATCTTCCCCGAGCTCTTCTTCTTCAACCCCTTTCTCGTCGCCACCATGGTGCATACAGCCGGAGCATCGTCCTCACACGCAACTCCGATGGAATTCATTCCACCACCAACGGCATCAGTTGCTCATCCCCGACTCATCCATCATTCCCCGGAGATCCAAAAGATCTATGAGGAGATAATGAGGAGGAAGATCGAGCCCACCCTGTATGTGGACCGGGAGATGGTGCGCGATCTGGGATTCGAGGCCAACTTGGCCTATGTTCTTAACGGATAGGCCCGTCACACTAGCATAAGGCCTGGTGAACTGGAGTTTCATCAAGATGGCCAGCCATTCTTTAGTGACTGGCCGACATACAAAGAGCTGGTAGCCGAGTTCATGGCGTCGTTGGACGTCTGCATCTATCCCAACGACATCAATGCTACTGACCGAGAGTGGATCCAGGGCCGGGTATCTTTTCGGCTGTACAACCACGACTACGTCCTCACGCTACGGCAGTTCAACAAAATTTTCAACTGGAATCATTCCCAGTATGACCACCGGAGGCCGGACCACCGCACCTATTACGACATGATATTCTCCGAGTTGGTTACGGTGCCACAAGGGAGGTCAGTTAGCTACCACAACGCTACGGTAGCCGACTTCGAGCACCCCTTCGTCCGGGTCTTGCATCGGATGCTGAGTTCTACTGTTTTTGCACGGGGTGATCTGGCCCTTAGCAAATTTCAAGGCTCCGATCTCTTCTTTCTATACAAGCTTCTGAAGAGACAAGAATGCAATCGGGGTGCATTATTTTTGCAGTGTGTGATGGATGTAAAGAGGAGTACGAGGAAAGCGCCGATTCACTTCGGTGGGCTCATCACCAAACTGGCGTCGTACTTGGGACTGAATTTCCAATCCCTCACTCCTCTTTCTACAAGAAGAAAGGGCAACTAGCAACATCTTCACCGGGCCAACTTAATTCTTCTCCGGGATGGTGCGACATTTGCACATTGCCACGTGAATCAAGCGTACCAGGAGTGCGCACTGCCGGATCCCGTCTTCAACATCGAGGGCGCACGACATTTCAGATGGCCGATCATAGCCATCGACTCCGATGAGGAAGAAGGCGGCGATGACGACGGACAGGACGACGAGGCCGAGGAGGAAGAAGAGGCCTTTACACCCCTTCGAGCACGCGTAGCACCCCGGAAGCGTCCTCGGATGCATCCGGGTGCATCATCATCATCACGACCTCCATCTCCACGACCGCAGCCCTCGCAGCAGAGCAAGGATGTTTATTCTATGCAGGGCATGTACAACATGCTCCAAGACATTCAAAAAACGTAGCATAGCCACACCGCTGCATATGCCGGTATCCAAGACACCACCAACCGGCTTTTCATAAACCAACAGGCGATCTTCGAGAATGAGCGCCTTCTCTTCGCCAATCAAGAGAGCATCCATGATCGGCTGCATAGGATGGAGCTGCAGTAGCAGCCATTCTACGACAACTACTGCAGTCAGGGCTATTTTGGTGGGTATCCACAGCCTCCACCAATGCCCCCATATGAGCCGAACTTCCAAGGGCAGTTCCCGTCTTGGGACCCCACTTCTCTACAGCCACCTCCACCTCCACAAGAGTGATCGGGTATCTCTGTTCCACTCTTAAGTTTGTTTTTGACTATGAGGCCATAGTCAGATTCAAGCTTAGGGGGGTAGATGGAACAACTCTATCTTTTATTTTATTGTTTTTAGTTTTTAGCATTGTTATTTGTTTCTTGCATATTTAGTTTTTGTAAGGTCCACGTGCTATCTAGTGTAACTGTGGATGTCGTAAAAAGTTTGTCATCTTGCTGTTAGTTCATGGGAAATTTAAGGGAAATTTAAAAATTTTGTGTCTTTGGATAGCTTTCTTTGGTTGACCTTGGGGAACACATCCTATGAAAATGATTGATTATGTCAACTTTAAAACAACATTTCACACCTGTACTCCTAATGATTCATGAAAAGTGGACATTAATAGTTGTTTGAGCCTAACCTAACCAAATGGTAATGAGACCTTAATTGGATGTAAGAGAGAGAACCCTTTAAACTACTACACAGGTCAGTAAGGAGGGACACATAATATCTTTCTAAGGTTCAGTCATCTAATCTTGTGATCATTCCACTTCATTTTTCCATAATCCACCTAAGAATTGGAAGTAAAGTGTAGTTTTAATTCCTTCTAGTGTGCATAGCATGTAGATAGGACTTGCATGGATATTTTCCATACTTTTGCATAAAAAGAAAAAAAAGAAAAAAAAATATATAGGGATTCATGCACATTACCTTTAGGTGCATGCCATGTAGTTGCACTCATAATTTTCATGCATAAAGTACATCATGTATCTCAATTTTTCCCAATGGTGAATTAAACTGTTCCATACCTTCTAAATTTTGAAAAAAAATTCTGAGCATGAAGAAAATAGCCCAATAAACTTATCTTTAAGCAATTATGGATATGTGGGCTGAAAAAAATTCTGAAAATATGCAATATATATATAAAAAAAGAGAAAAAAAAAGAAAAAGAATTTAGAAGAAAGTGAAATAAGAAGGAGAAAGGAACATGATATCACTCACATTTCAGGAAAATTGAATACATGATGTAGTTAGACTAGATATCCATTTCATTTTGAGGTGCAAGGTTAGTGCACGCATCATTTTCACCCAATTTTAGGCATTAGGGCATTTCTAATGTGCATTGGCATCATTTAGGACATTTTTGTATTATGCATGTTGAAACTGTACAATACTTCCAAGTTCTTCTATGAGCCACCCATTTTCATCCACCCGTTGCTCGGATTGGTAGGCCACCGAGAAATTCTCCTCACTAATGATTATCAGGAGAACTGCTTCCATGTAGATGGTAGTTAGGGCGAGCAACGTAGTATAGGCGATCACAAGATGCACCAATGCTGAAATCGGCGAATTTTATTATGTTAACTGCCTTATGTGATAGTGTTCATCGGTTTGGAGGTTAATTCTTTTATAGATGATTACTGTCGCCTTTAGGGTAATTACCGTTCTGTGGTTAGAGAAGGCCGGTTTGAGAACGTTCAGTGGGAGTCACATGGGATGTTGGGTTGGTGTGTTGTTTTTCAGTTGACATTTGTAATTCTATTCTAAGGATTAGTTGCTCGAGGCCGAGCAATGTTCAAGCTTAGGGGAGTTTGATGCGATGATTTTGAGTCGCATTTATAGACCTTTTTGATATGTATTTTGTGCTTTTATTAGTCATTTTTATGGTTAATATTGCATAATTCACCTATTTTCGTCTTTGCCATCATTTTATGTCAAATCCCCTTAGTTTTATCATTTTGAGCATTATTTATCACTTTATTATAATTCGTGTGGATTTATTTGATCTTGTCTTAGAATTTCAGGAAAAACAAGTATCTGCTTTCGTCGATACCATCGACGGAAGTCGATACCATCGACAAGGCCACATGTTGACAGCCGAAAGGAGCAGCAAAGAGTCGATACCATCGACACGCAAGTCGATGGTATCGAGACCCCTTCAGGTTGCTGGCGAGGGAGCTGTCGATAGTATCGACCCCAAGTCGATACCATCGACGCATGGAGGCTACAGCGTCGCTAAACGACAAAACCGACGCTACAGAGAGGTCGATACCATCGACCCAAGTCGATGGTATCGAGATGGCTACAGGCACTCGGACGAAAAGACAAGAAGGCTGTCGCTACCACACTGGGTCGATACCATTGACCCGCGTCGATGGTATCGACGCCGGCAGATATGCGTTGGATTCAGATTGATTTCAATCGGACGGCTGGAGTTAATTGACGACCTAATTAGGGACTTATACCTAATGACGGCCGCCCAAGAGAGGATCATCTCGAATTGGCCATTGCACAAGTGCCGAGGAGCGAGAGAGAGGAGAATGGAGGCTAGAGGTTCATACCTGTCGATCCGGACGCTGCGGAAGACGGATTTCACCACCGAGAGGCGGGAAAGCTCGTGTTCTACGCAAAGGATCAACCGGTTCTCCTCCGTTCAGGGGTTTTCCCATTTAATTCACATTTTTCATATGATTTCCCCTATTTCTACCGTGTATTTGTGCGAGATGAACATGCGGGGCTAATCCCCTCCATCTTTAGGACCGAGAGTAGCCCGGGAATGCATTGTATGACAGTTTTATATTAATAATTCATATTTTCTCTCTTAAATCCGTGGTATGATTTCGTTTTCTCCATATATTGTTATGCTTGATCACCGTAATAATAACCTAATGCCCTTAATCACTTCGACAGAAGGATTAACGGTTGAAAAGAAATGAAACTTACATTAATCGATAAATCCCTTGACAAAGGAGGTGTAAAATTAATGGTGGAAACTGAGAGATCGTTCGTAATGCACTTAGTTTAGGGAATAGATTACTACGACGGTGGAATCAACCTAAACCTAAGTAGTGAATTACACCACGACAGTGGGTAATTCTGTTTTCAGGCCACTACCCGGATAGAGAGAGAAGATTGAGGAATTATATGAAACCTAATACAATGTTAACCCGCGGTGAAACCATAATCCTAAAGATACTCTTTTGAATTGATTAAATTAACATTTAATCGATTGGTTGCTTTGCTTTATTTTTACTTTCTTTTAATTTGGACAACAAACCCCAATTTGTTATTCAGCTTAGCTGATCGCAAATAGTTAGTAGGAGTCTCCAATAATTCAGTGTATCCCTGTGTTCGACTCGGGCCTCACAAAGGCCTGTACTACTCGACGCGTATACTTGCATTTTAGCGCGTAGTAAAATACACGTCAGGTAACACCCCTCACTAGAGTCCTATCAGCCAAGCACTTGTCCACACATAACAGTCAACGATGGGGTGCATCCATGCACAAGGGATATCGTGCAAGCAAATATGATGGAGTATGTCATGCAACTGATCTAGGAGTTGTGTATCGTGTAGCTCATATTGTGCAACCAAGGAGCAAAGATATGTCGGGAAACACAACTAGCTCTACGGCCAAGACCCCATCATCCAACTAGGATTAGGGTTTGTGACAGGCAACAACTACCTACTCATCCAAGCAGCAACGCACGACGCTATGTCAGGTAACACCACAACAACGCGCAACACCCCGAGACGGGCAACATAGGGTCGGGAAATGCCCACATCGACGTGTCAGCAGAGAACAATCCTATCGGCTAAGGACATAATGCCCAACTGACATCATATCAGGAAAAGGATAACACCAACTAGGGTAAAGGGGTCATCTCGGTCAAGGCATCTAGCCCAAGCTCACCAACAAGATCAAGAGGACCATAACGGCAAAAAGCCAACCGAACACAAAAGAACTGTATCGGTCAGGCCAAGACCCAAGACAAAGAGGTGTCATGCAACATCTCATCAAGGATGTATCATGCAAGGTACCAAGCCCATCCCGATAAGGTCATCCTCAAGCTCAAGCTCACCAACATCAGAACCCTAAAAGATCATGAGAATCATCTCACCTCTCAACAACCAAGAGAGAGGGGTTTTGCACGACCTCCATCACCAAATGAGCAACATTATAGATCACATCCAACTTAGGTCAAGCTCCCAGTCTCTACAAGGTTCACATCCAATGATGGCTCACCTCTCAAATCCATGGTGAGAGAAGAGTGTTGCCCAAGCGACTAGGGTATAGGCTAACCTCTCAACAACCAAGAGAGGGGTGTTGCCTATATCACTAGATCCGAACTCACTTTTCAAGACTAAAGGAGAGAAAGGGGTATTGCCCCAAAGGAAACCGTAATCTATGGGTTCGGACAACTAGGTACAAAGGTAAAAAACATCAACCACCAAAACAAAATCACTATATCCACAAGACTAAAGGTGCAAACTAAGCAAGAAACATATCTAGCTACATACGTGGCCGATCATGATCATATGAAAACATGTAACATAAAAGAAGGTAGTATGGTTAGGGTTAGGAGTTATGTAACCTGCCTTAAGCAAGCTCTAATATCCTAGCACCAAGCTTCCAAGCTCAAGCACCACCACAAGAAGAACAAGGCACTCTAGGGTTCAGCCACCACTAGAGGAAGAAGAAGACTCCAAGGAGAAGGAGGAGGATCGGCCACCAAGCTTGCAAAGGAGAGGTGTCATGCACCAAGGAAGAGGGGAAACTAAGGAACTAAAGGGATCCTTATCAAGAGAAAGGGGATACATATATATAAGAGGTTGGAGGAGAAATCAAGGTAAAACAAGGCAATGAGTCACCCACCTAGGGACACTTGTCCATGGGCAACGCCACCCTCTCATCTTGCCCCATACACATGTCCAAGGTAATTTCCACATGCAAGCATCATGCACCAAGTGTCCACTAGAGTGGTGACACAAATGAAGCTAGGAGTCAAAGGTGGTCCATGGCTGATACACCCACTCCTTGCCTAATACAGCCTCATGGGCGACACACCCATGGCTGACACAACCATGGCCGACACACCTATGGCTGACACAACCATGGCTGACACACCTATGGCTGACACTAGGTCCAACAAGGCAAAGCAAGGCTCAAGCAAGGCATAACAAGACCCAACAAGGCTCACCCAAGCCCAAGACAACTCAAGGCACGAGCCCAAACCTTCCTCTCAACCCTAGATGAAGCAAAGAGAGAGAGAAACACCTCTCAATGTGACAAACTTGCTCATCAACCCTAGACTTGGGTTATTTGCAAGTAGCACCTCCAACACTCAACAAAGCACAAATAAACCCTAATCACCACTAAAGGTGATTAGCAAGCAACTAAACACCAGGGTTAGGCAAAGCAAATAGGATAAGCCCAAAACAGGGGTCAGGGTCCTTACATATTCCATGGCAGAGTCTAATGCTATTAGTACCCAACATCTAAAAAATATAATCTTTAGGATAGTGATAGGAAATCAAAGGCCATCCCCAATCCCAAAGATCCACAAATATGAAAATGACTTCTTGTGTCGCTTTTCAACTGTTCTTTTCCTTTTAAGCCAACCTAAAACCATACTAACTCGATAACATTTACGAAAAGGGTTAAATACCAATTCATCAAGTATTTTGGGGTGATAAACCTTCTCCACTCCTAAAAGGATCACCAATCTAGTTTTTTTGCTACACATTCCATTTTTCTCCTTATCCACCCTCGGGTGGAGTAAAGAAATTTTGTTTACCACATTTTCCAATGACTTAAATGTTTCTATTGTTATTCTTCATTTTCTAAAGAAAACATGGTGATCACTCTAAGGTTATCCTATTTAATTATCCTTTCAGTGTCCGAGATTAGTAACCTGCCAAAACATTTATTCATTATCTCACATTGAAAAAAAACATAATAAAATGAATCACCTTTATTAATAAGAAAGTCAATTACAAAGTGTGACATTACAATCATCATACGATTGGCTCTAAGGGCATGCTAAAAAAATTTATACTCCTAAGATTTATATTTATATTATGTGGTTAGTGGGATTATCCTAAAATATGGAAATTTTTTACTTTTGGTTTTCTTAACAAGTAAAGGTTCATTTTGGATCAATTCATTTGTATATCATTTTGTTATCATGCTTTTGCGAGGTATTGAGAATTAGATTGTGTTTAGTCATCATCTTGGGGTTAGGTTTTTTCACAACCATGAATATAAATTAGATACAAAGAAGGACATGGATATATATTATTACAAGACTTAGTTGAATGAAGTGGAGAAATTTAATTTTGTACAATATTATGAATTTTTCTTAGGTAATTTGAGACCATGAAACTAATTTTTCCTTAATCTTCCAATAATCTTACTTTATTATAATTATCATGTTCTTGATTAAGATATACCTCTAATTGGGTTCAATTTGCACTTATGGTTGCCTTAACATCAAGTTTCTTTGTAAGATAAAAACTTAATTGTAAATTCATAAAATTATGTAGACTTAACTGCAAATTGATGTAAGAAGTATCTAAACAAGAATTTTCCTTCATACTCATACTTATTTTATCCTTTGTATCAATTGGTTAATACATTACTCTAACTTGATTCCAATTGAGTCTTGTTTGGATTGATTTGCAATTTCATGAACAATTGCAGACTAATATCTATTTTAACCTAATCAAGGACATAATTGTAAATTTTAGTGTATTTAATATCATTACATCCCTTCCTTCATAACACTTTTAAATTGATGAGATTTAAAATTGTAATGCTTAGGTTTTCATCCTAGAGTTTCTAACCATAAACTAGCTAATGGTGGTTGAGAAGGACCGATGGAACTCATCAATCGATAAGAGTCTTGGACCTCTCAACAAAAAAAAATCCTAGACTCATACAGTGAAGGGAATCCTATATTCAATTATCAATGGTCTTCTTGGTGGTTGACTAATGACGAAAATTCATAAAATGTATACTGACAAGACCCAAGTGTTGTCTATCAATGAGAAGTCAGGCTATGACAACTGACGAGCATCTAGGGTTTAGCAACCAAAGAATCTAAGTACGTGAACCAATGAAACCCTTGAGTGTCTGTGAAATAAAGTAATCACTTTTTCGATGTGATGGTGTTGCTTCTTGGAAATTGATGAAAATTTAGTTTTGTTAGACCAAAGTCAGAGTTGATTATGTTGAATGTTGACTTTTCTAATATAGGTCTCATTAAACGTTTTACCACCCCACCTTATATATCCCTCCCCCTTTGGTTAAACAATCAATTGACACCCATCCTTGCTTTTCAAATATTAAGGGGGGACTGGATGGTAATTGGGATCTCCAAATATGATGATGACCATGGATGGGAGCTTGGAATTGAATGTATATGTATGAATGTCAAAGATCAAGAAATTCATTAGTGTTTTGTAGCTTTCTGACATTTTTTATTGCATCAAAAGCATAAGATCATCTATTCTATTCCTCTATTACTTTTGTTATTTGCACCTTCTTCCTCCTTGTCCAATGTCCACGGTTCTCAATGGAGGTAACTTTCTCATCTAACTAAAGTACCTTCTTTTCTCTTCTTTTACCCTTGTTTTCTTTAGGACCACCATGGTGAGTGATCTTGTATCTTGATAAATTAATGATCTTAGGCATAGAAAGGAGGCATCTTGGAGGGTTTTTTTTCTAGTCCCCACTTCATCTTCTTCCTTTGGTCAAACCCCATGAACTTTCATGGTGAACCTATCTTGTCTATCTAGATAACCATTATTTTTTCTCATGAGTCCTAAAGCTTCAGACTTGGATGGACTCCTTCATACACTTGTTATTTTGGGAATCCTCTACCTATGAAGGGATGTTGATCTTTTTTATGATCAAGTTTAGGAAGAAGTATGATTATGGCTTCATTATGGGTTTGATGCTTCCTTTTTAGACTCTTCTACAGTGATGGTGTTTGTGTGCCCCATTCATGTATATTCTTCCCTATTCTTTATATATTGATGGACTTGATTTGAGTCTATCTCTTCTTTTATCCTTTCTTGTTTTTCTTTTTTAGTTTGTATATCTCCCCTCCTTTGATATTCTTGTACATTCCTGGACTCTAGAATCTATTGTCTTTGCTTTGGGTGTGGTGTTGGACCCACCAATATAATAGAAATAAGGAAACATGCTTGTTTGACCAAAAAAAGCCTTCCTTTTTGCTCTCTTTTTTCCAAAGGAATCTAGATCTTTCTTGGAGTTTTGGTTTGGGAGCTTTTTGAGGGCTGGTCTAGGATCTAAAATATTATTTGTGGTCCTATTAGCTGGACCTCATGATCATTATCATGAGAGGTGATTGATATAGAATAGTTTACAATTCTTTTGTCTACTTGTACATGGAAACGATGAGATGATACAGATGCTATTAGCTGGACGTGAATGATGAGATCATACAGATGCTAAGAGTTTGTACATTCTTGTTATGTCCCTAGTCGGATGTCATTTTGGACGGTAGATAGACACCAATGACACACAAGACTAGATTGTGGTGTTGGTTGATAACAGAATCTCATTAGTCATGATATAGAGATATCAAACCAAACACATAGGTACCTGTTAGAGAACAAGTGTACCAGACAGACCCTCCGTGAGTTTGACACATGGAACCATGACATGGTAGTCACAGTTTGTACTCATAGTGATGGTGGTGAGTGTGATTCTTTGACCTGAAATCACTACACTCAACACATGTCATTGGGCACACTTTGACATCATCAAACGCAGTCCTGAAACATGGGTTGTTATAAAGGTAATGATTGGGTGGCTTTGACACATGGGGCCTTTGAGGGGTGAGTGATAGATATGGGATTTTTCCCTCCTAAGGGAGTTTGATATCCAAGGCCACTTGGTGAGTAGGATTGAAATAGGCGTGCATACGCATGTGTGTGAATCAGTATGTGATATTGATGTCATACATATAACTTCCAATCTTCTCTGAGATCAAGAAAATGAATGAACGTTGACAGGATGACTGTTCCATGTCTCGAGTTCATTCGGGATATCAGTGACAAAGGAATTATACATTCACTATAACACCATTCACGGATTGTAGGATTGAAAGTTGTTCTCTAACTGTCTTTTTTACTTGGGTAGCACTGATGTGTGACTAGGCACCACTCTTTGCTTGTGAAGTCATAAGTGTTATGGACTTTCACTACCAACGTAAAATGGACCTGTAGGGTCACACACATAGGATTTAACCTGGAAGAGGAGTTTTGTCCACAAAAAATGTTTAGATTGATTACTAAAGGAGTTTAGTAGTTCAATTAAACACTCAATTAATTGATAGCTCAAAATCATAGTGTTCAAGGTGTTAGACTGATTGATTAGAGTATCGGATTCATTGAAACTGCAATTGACTGGTTCTGCACAATCTACACTCCCAACCGATCAGCTCAGCTTGGTGAACTGATCAGCTCAGGTGGTGATTCAATCGGCTCAAGGACAGGGTGAACGATTGCTTCAAGTGTTGAAACGATCGGTTCAACTGTTACAACCGAGCAAGTTGGGAAAGTAGGATTGGTGAGAATTTTCCTTTCGTTTCACTTGCCCAATTTGATTGGAACAAGGATTGGTATTTGATACCAATTATAAACAAAAGAGAAAAAGTCAATTAGGAACTGACCAGAGCCACGAACTGACCGGTTCAGAAGTAAACTGACCGGTTCAGGTGTCCCAGCCGATCGTTTGAGGTGTCAATCGACTGTCTCAGCTCCCCAACCGATCATTTCAGAAATGAAACGATCAGTTCAGGTTGCGAGTTGATTTTTTTTGTGGAAAATCTCGAACCCTTCTACTCCTACCTTTAGTCCCATATTGCTCGGGATGGAGAACCCTGTCCCATGACCCTCATATATATAGGGGTATTGGGGGATTCTCAAAGGACAACTCAGTGCAAACCAGTTGCTCTACAAAGTTGTCATTCTCTCTGGTTATGGTAACCGAGAGAGCCCGAGCAAGTGCTACCCGATAAGGGAGGCACAGCAAGGGAAAGACAACTGCAGTTGTGACTGGTGGCAGGAGAGTGTGTTGGCAACTAGTACGCTGACAAGAGGGTGTGATTCCTTCCAATTCCATGTGAGACAAGGAGATTGGAGTTCCAGGTGGTCCGTGTGGACTACTTCAGAGGCGGGAGGTTTCTGCTGCTAGGAGGACAGCCTTCAATCCCGTCAGTCTCAATGCGACCAGGAGCAGCACAGACACCGTCCAAGACAGGAGGTGAATACCATGCAAGGCACGAGGTATTGTCGCCGAGCAAGCCTCAGGACAAGGTATGATTCCACAAACCATCCTTTCCTATTGTATAGACGTTGACATGTTTCGTTGTTCTGGGTTTGGGGAGGAATTTTTTTTTGTCTCCGTTGCCTTATCTGCCTCCCCTAAAACCCAATAGTGGTATCAGAGCCACACCAACTACTCTATACTTTAGGATTATCGATATGATCAATTTTGGTTTGTCGCCTTTATTTATTGCATACGATGCGAATAAAATTGGCTTTATGCATGTCCAATCCTAAATCCACAAATCCCAATTTACATATATGATATGTATTATTAATGCACTCGATACACGTCGCCCTTAAATGAGTTTTGTGGTGGATGTATAGCGTGGTTATGGCCAATAAACCCTATCTGTGTGTGGTTGTATGTGGTTTCTTGCATCTCGGTCTGCGCACCGATCTTCCTTCTCCTATTCCTGATGTAACTCGAAATAATTTGAGATTTATTTCCTACCTTTTCTCCCCCCGAATGTAACTCGAGGTTTCTCTTTTTACAATGTAAAATATGATAGAATTTTATTTCCTGTTATGTCAAAGAACGGAGGACATCTGACGACAGCTGAGACGATCGGTTCAAGGCATGAACCGATCGGTTGACGTTCGAGATGATCAGTTCAAGAAGTGAGTCGATCGGTTGATGACCGGTTCGAGGAGAGAGACGAGCGGGTGGCGGCCATGATGAGATGCACGATGACCAGGCGAACCAATCGGTTGGAGGAGCCAACCGATTGACTGGTGTCACCCAGCCGACCGGCCTGATGGCGAGCCGATCAGTCATGTGATGAGTTGATCAAACCCAGAAAGGCAAATCATAGAGTTGATCTTGTACAAGTTGCATGTGATGTAGACCTAGATGACCGTGATTCCTCTTGGCTCGAGGAATCACATTAGGATGGCCATAATCATCGCTTTTATCATTTCACATGTTTTCTATGGGATATAGCATGTATATGATATGTACTATGTATTGTGGTGATTGGATATGTATATGTATATAAAAACCAAATCTCTCATTAAATATTAAGTTTTAGATGCCTTCCAAATGCGACACACGTGAAAAACTTGATCGACCAAGTGTGGGCACGCCCTAGCGTGGTGCACCGTCTATCTCGTGGAAGCGTAAAGGATGAATGTGTGGGTCTGCCCTAGCAGGGTGCATATTCATCGTGTTTGGTTTGGGTTGGACTTAACAAGGTGATCTAGATGGGATCTAGTACCTTGAGGCATGGAGATGATCATGGCAAGGAGTTGCATATGACATCTTATCAAGAGTTGCATATGATGCAATTGGCAAGAGTTGCCTACTTGAGAGATCTAAGTTTTGGGTGACAACCCTAGTTGGTCCATGACATAGACGATTTCAGGATCTTGCCTACTAGAAGGTTGTACGCTGCAATCTTCCAAATTGAAGATGAGGGCTATCAATTTGAAGTAAAATAGTGGGAGCGATAATTAATTAAAGGCCTAATTATATTGTCAACCATTCAAATCAATCAAACAAGTCAAAAATGAGTTTTTGGACTAAAATTGCATATTTCCTTTTGTAATACAAATGGCAACAAACAACAATCACTTTTCTTTGCGATCTGTCTTGGAAAAGGACAAGTTAAATGGGAATAATTTCCACAATTGGTTAGGACGTTGAGAAGTGTTCTCAATCATAGAGTGAAAGCTCTAAGTTCTAGTTATACCAGAACCAGATGAACTCGATCCCACCACATCAATGGCTGAAAATATGCTTATGGAAGCATACCGAGGATGACATTGATGAGGAGTGCTTGATGTTGTGTTCTCTGAAGTATGAGTTGCAGAGACAACATGAGACATATGATGTCTCCAAGACATTGTCCTAGTATGTCATGACAGAAGGAGATCCAATAAGGTATTCACACACTCAATATGATTGGATATGTGGAAAGACCTGACTAAGAAGGATTCCCTCTGAGCCAAGAGTTGGCTATTGGTATGATACTGTAAATGTTGCGAGAATCATACAATTCATGATAAACTACAACATGAACAACTTTGACAAGCGTTGACAAAGTTGTTGGATGTGTTGAGGACAGTAGAGGCAAATATGAAGAAAGACTAACCCTAATCTTTGATGATATCAATGAAAGGTAAGTCTTAAGGGCAAGGGCTAGGGCAAGGGCAAAGCAAAGAAGTGTTTTGATGCTAGCCAACAGCCCAAGCCATCTTCAACCTCAAGGCACATGGGGAAAGGGTGTATGAGGGAATTGCCCTCTATATCTGGAAGAACAAAAGAAGATGAAGGAGGGGATGGAGATCTCCACCTAAGGTATCATGAAATGAACTGCTTCTTTATCTGAGGTATATGATACACAGATATGGATATGTCATATATGATATGCAATATCCACAAAGAAGTGATGGCCTTTGTGAAAGGAACAAGAAAGGAGTACCCATCATTGGAGCAAGTGTTGCTGCCATAGATAGGAGTACCTTTCAGTTTATTTCAGCCTAAAGGGCATGAAATAGAGTTGAGAACTGCTATTTCATATTTGCCAATAGATAGAAACACTTTATTTTTGCATATTGTATGACAATGATGGCAATTAATAAAGTTGATGTTTCAATCTCAAAGATATGATCTTTATGACAATGCCTTGTTTATCTTGTGGTATTTGATATGTATAAGATAAAATGATACCTAAAAGTTATAGATAACTCAAACAATCAAATTAGCATCAATCATGAGAAATTCATTTCTAGTTTCCATGTGATGGATAAATCTAGACTCTTTTGGTTAGAGAACCAGTAAGAGACATGAATATATTGGACATGATTAATCAATCTTCACTAAAGGTAGTGGGAGAATGATTATCCTATAGGTATGATACATGTGATGTATTTCACATACCTATTGGAACAAATGCTAATACTTCAAATGGTGTTTGGAGAAATACCAATATGAATATCTTGAAGTGTTCCAGATTATCATAGATGAAGTGCAAATTTGGTAAAGTGTTAATTCTTGATGAGATCAATGAATGAAATACTTGGACCAAATGTTTGAGATCCTTATGATTGATTATGATACTGTATCATAGTGAACTCATGATTAAGGCATGTTAATGTCTAAATCAAGAAGGAATCATCCTCTAAGGAGTTAGAGAATGATTATCAAATAATTGAATTCTTCTTAATAAAAGAATACCCCTCACTAATAAAAGAAATTAAGAATCACAAGGGTTGTGAATTCTTATATCCTTACACCTCAATTATCTATATGAGGAGTTGTTCATGTGATGAGTCAACTATCTAGATGAATATGAGGAACCGAATTTTGATTTATGGTTTATGACCGTTACATCCTAAATGACATCCATGTGAACCATAAGGTATGACCTTGATGGTAGCACCCATTGGAATAAAATCCATAAGTGCAAATAAGTCTTAAGTGTTAAAACACATGGATAACATTTTGAGAAGGATGATGCTTGTTGATTGCAACTTAATGACTAAGACATTTGGCATATGGATACTAAAACCGTATTCCTATGAGGAATAAAACAAGGATGTGTACGTGACACAACCTGTAAGGTTTATGAATCCACTAATGCAAATGAAGTCTATAAGTTACAATGGACTAATCAATGTGATTGATTGAGTACAAGCAACTCAGAATTGGATCTTTACTTTGATGATATAGTCAAAGGGTTTGACTCATATGTCAAAGATAAAGAAGGGATCTGTGATTTAGTGGGAGCGTGTTCACATTCCACATGTTGATGTGAAATGGAAATGTTCTTGAATGGAAATCCAAAAGTGGGAATTATCCTTAAGGAAGATAGAGATGTTTCCTATGTGATAGGAATAGAGATCTATAGAGATAGTTCTCGAAAACCTCTTTACCTAAAAGAGGAGAAAACATACATTGGCAATCTATACTGAAGGGTTAAGTATGCACAGATTCAGTGGGAGAAAGCCTATCCATGTTACATGGAGTTAGTATCCCAAGGCCAAGTGTCCAATTCTTATGAAGAATGGGAACACTAAGAATATATATGGATCTATCATGTATGTAATCAACCCATTATCTTGCATGTATTAACATGGCAAGAACAAAATGCATTCATCATCTTGTATGTAGGACATGGCAATATGATGTGCTCATCCTGAAAACTCGTATGTGGGACATGACGAGTGGATGTCTATCTACTTCCAATAAGGGTTACTGGAATACCATGAGAACTTGATAAGTACTTGAGAAGTACTAGTTCTATGGAGATAAGGAAGAGTTCGATGTAAAGAGTTACATTGATGTGAACTTCCGAAATGACAGAAAATAAATCGCAAAATATATATAGGATATATAAAAGTGAAAGTTTATTGATAATTGGAAGTGTTCCAATAAAAGGAAATGTCGAGTATCTATGTGTTGGAGAACAACAGTGGATACTATATGGATCTAGAAGTTCATGAGATGAACTTATAGATATTCCTCTCATTGATGACAAGTATAGAATCCTTGATCATGCAATGAGGCTAAAGGTTAGCAAAGGAATACTAGATCGCATATTACAACAACTCCATCTCATACATGTGACGTACAATGAAGAGATGAGAGACATCCAATTTATACTGACTTTGGCAAGGTGTTGCCATTACTCACTATGATCACACTAGAGCAGAGTAACATGTGGGACATGTTTGGAGATCACTATGAATATGATTCAAGGGTGATTGGCACACAGTGCAAGTGGGAGTCTGTTGGTATGTATGCCCTGAGAGCCAATCATGGGATGATTGGTGGGATACATTAAGATTGATTTGATAAACATCAAAGGCAAACTTCCAATTCTTTCTGGTTCAGTCATATGAGATAGTGATAGAACAAATTGAATGTCTAGAGAATGACAGTACTCAATGACGTATGCTTTCAGGTTGAGGACCTGAACGATGAGATCATACGGATGCTAAGAGTTTGTACATTCTTGTTATGTCCCTATTCGGATGTCATTGTGGAAGGTAGATAGAGAGCAATGACACACAAGACTAGATTATGGTGTTGGTTGATGACAAAATCTCATTAGTCATGATATAGAGATATCAAACCAAACACATAGGTACTTGTTAGAGAACAAGTGTACCAGGCAGACCCACCGTGAGTTTGACACATAGAACCATGGCATGGTAGTCACAGTAAGTACTCACAGTGATGGTGGTGAGTGTGATTCTTTGACCTGAAATCACTACACTCAACACATGTTGTTGGGCACACTTTGACATCATCAAACGCAGTCCTGAAACATGGGTTGTTATAAAAGTGATGATTGGGTGGCTTTGACAAATGGGGCTTTTGAGAGGTGAGTGATAGATATGGGATTTGTCCCTCCTGAGGGAGTTTAATATCCAAGGCCACTTGATGAGTAGGATTGAAATAGGCATGCACACACATGTGTGTGAATCAGTATGTGATATTGATGTCATACATATCTCTTCCAATCTGCTCTGAGATCAAGAAAGTGAACGAACGTTGACAAGATAACTGTTCCATGCCTCAAGTTCATTCGGGATATCAGTGACAAAGGAATTATACATTAACTGTAACACCATTCACGGATTGTAGGATTGAAAGTTGTTCTCCAACTTTCTTTTTCACTTGGGTAGAACTGATGTGTGACTAGGCACCGCTCTTTGCTTGTGAAGTCATAAGTGTTATGGACTTTCACTGCCAACGTGAAATGGACCTGCAGGGTCACACTCATAGGATTTAACCTGGAAGAGGAGTTTTGTCCACAAATAATGTTTAGATTGATTACTAAAGGAGTTTAGTAGTTAAATTAAACACTAAATTAATTGATAGCTCAAAATCATAGTGTTCAAGGTGTTGGACTGATTGATTAGAGTATCAGATTGATTGAAACTACAATTGACTGATTCTGCACAATCTGCACTCCCAACCGATTGGCTCATGTGATGAACTGATAGACTTAGCTTGGTGAACCGATCGGCTCAGGTGGTGAGTCGATCGGATCAAGGACAGGGTGAACGATTGCTTCAAGTGTTGAAATGATCGGTTCAAGTGTTGCAACCGGGCAAGTTGGGAAAGTAGGATTGGAAAGAATTTTACTTTCGTTTCACTTTCCCAATTTGATTGGAACAAGGATTGGTATTTGATACCAATTAGAAACAAAAGAGAAAAAGTCAATCAGGAACTGACTAGGGCCACGAACCGATCGGTTGAGGTGTCAACCAACTAGCTCAGCTCCCCAACCGACCATTTCAGAAATGAAACGATCGGTTCAGGTTGCGAGTTGATTGTTTTTGTGGAAAATCTCGAACCCTTCTACTCCTGCCTTTAGTCCCATATTGCACGGGATGGAGAACCCTGTCCCATAAACCTCCTATATATATGGGTATTGGGGGCTTCTCAAAGGACAAATCAGTGCAAACCAGTTGCTCTGCAAAGTTGTCGTTCTCTCTGGTTTTGGTAACCAAGAGAGCCCGAGCAAGTGCTACCCGATAAGGGAGGCACAACAAGGGAAAGACAACTGCAATTGCGACTGATGGTAGGAGAGTGTGTTGGCGACTAGTACGCTGATAGGAGGGTGTGACTCCTTCCAATTCCTTGTGAGACAAGGAGATTGGAGTTCCAGGTGGTCCGTGTGGACTACTTCAGAGGCGGGAGGTTTCTTCCGCTAGGAGGACAACCTTCAATCCCATAAGTCCCGATGCGACTAGGAGCTGCACAGACACCGTCCAAGACAGGAGGTGAAGACCGCGCAAGGCATGATGTATTGTTGTCAAGCAAGGCTCGAGACAAGGTATGATTCCACAAACCATCCTTTCCTATTGTATAGACGTTGACGCGTTTCCTTATTCTGGGTTTGGGGAGGAATTTTTTTTTGTTTCCGCTGCCTTATCTGCCTCCCCTAAAACCCAACAGATACTAATTTCAAGTTCTAAATATCCTACAAGTGATCTTGGATGTTATTCCCAATCCACATGAATATGTTTATGTTGAAATCCAAAATGTTTATGAAATGTTACTAAAAATGTTATCTTTATGATATCTAGGTGCCATATGATGCGGAAATCAATGAAAATGGCACTCTTTTCCCCTGAAGGTATATGTATAATGATTTTAATGCCCTTATATAACCATTATGATACGAAATTTCATTTGAGTTATTTCTATAGTATCAACATATCTCATCTATGCAAAAGAGAGGTCCTTTTTTGTGTAATCTTGTATTTGGCGAAAATCCCACACACTTTCAGATCTTACGTCAAATTTTGTATGTTGTTGTGTCACAATAATATGAAGTGGAATGCAAAATTTCATATGTTTGGTATTCCTATAGGGTCTTGTTCTTAGTATGGCCTTATGTGGTAAAGTTAGTCTTTCATGGCCAATAGTTGTGTTTTGTGCTCCAATGTGTACCTTGGGCTACAATTCAAGTTTTATTACATCTTGTGAAGTTGTGAACACATAATGGACTCATAATTAAAGTAGAATGTAATTATGAATCAATAAGCATAATTATATGAAAGTACATGTAATGCCTCGTGGGGATGATTAAAAAATGGATAAGAAGTAACTCATGGGTTTCGTAATCCGTGTGAGTTTTAATAATGAATGAAATTTTTTTTGACAGAAGGATCCAATTAGATTAATTATCTTCTTCATATGATTATATATATCTTTCACTTTTCCTTTCTCTAAAATCTTAAGGGTTTACATAAGTATGTGATAAAATGTGACATTGTAAGATGTATCTTGTATATGAGATATATATACATGTAGGATTGATGACTTGAGGTTAATACCTTGAGTACAATGACATGGGTGTCATCATTGCGATGATGGCAGGGCCCGATGGTGAAGTTTAGTATGTGATTGACTGTGATTGAGATATAAGGTGATGGACGAGAAAGTGAAATGATAGAAATAGAAAAAAGTGACGATGTAGACTTTTTTGTAACCAAGTAGACTCTTAAAGATACATGTCATGAAGATTTTTTTAATTGAACTAATGTTCCTAAAAACAATACAACATGAATGGTCCTCATGATAATAATAAAATTCATTAGTGATGGTTAATCATCTTTTGTGATTGTGTATTGCCCTATATGATGAATATGTGAATTTCTATGTAATGGATAATGGCCTATATTTTGTGATGCTATTTGAACATAGAAAGGAAATAGTGGAGGCATAAATATGCCTTGTTATGCCTTTACTAAGGCTAATGTTTGATGACTTGGTATATTCAGCCTTGTTGTGTCTGAGTTTGATATGTTGGGCCTTGTTGTGGGGTAAGATAATTATTTGTATCCAGATTTAGTGGATCGATATATGTGACTGTATATAACATCTTCAGAAGTCTCTAAATTTGATTAATATGTCAATTACATCTCCTTAAATTGTTTGTAAATGTTTGATATAATTAAAATACAAGTAATTTTCTTAATTAATCAAGTGTAATCCTAATCATATAGTATCCTAAGTTCGTAGATCTATTTCCCTAGATTGTTTGGGGAAATAGTGAAACAAATCAATCTTGTAGCAATCCACAAGTTGTGAGATGATGCTTGGAGTGTACATATTCTCAGAGCATATATTTTTGAATATACGGAGTTGGATTGGTAAGCCCTAACATCCACAATCTTTGTTGGTATTCAATTGTGATAGATGGTTTAGTGATATATGATGGGAAGAGACTAGGGTCATGTCTCAGTTTTTTGGGTTCTATGCACTATTTTTGTGGCATTGTGATATGTGTACCCAAGGCAGGTTTTTGGTGCATTCTCCTATGAGAAATTCCATGGTAGACCTACATATGAGAAATTTACCTTTGTGTCCCTCACTTCAACCCAAGGTATGTTGAGAGATCTAATGGAGTTTGATAATCCTTAAATCTTATAAGGGGATGATTTTGACTTCATAGTGACCATCTAGTAGTTTGAGTGGTACTCATCAAACTAATCATGACAATAAAATGTGTAACTTAGTCGTGTAGTATATCTATTTAGGTTTAATTGATAAATCGCATAGATGTACAATTTTATTCCTTTATTTATTGTAAGTATTATAAATGTTTCCTTCTCTCTACGTATAAGCATATGGTTTAGGTATATTTGCAATATATCCCTTTCTTACATGTTGAGTATGCATTCATGAGAATAGAATAAATACTTGATGCATGTGTCCTGTGTATAGATTAGTTGTTGGTTAATCTTGTTATAATATTATGATCATCATATGTCTGTAAGAAATCAGTATGCTAGCTTTTTTGCTATATCATATCGAATATACTTGAGTCCCGCCTCTATGGTTGTCCACATCTTTTGGGTATGCTAGATTAGTGGGCATGACATGTTGATCAAGATGTAGCATGGAATAATATAGTAAAGTCTAGAGTGTACCTATGCTATCACTTTAATGAGTTGGGTGTGTAGTTGATGATGTATCTATCAAGTTTATTCTCTTGGTGTTTCACAATGAACATGAGTTGTAAAATTGAATACGACCTTTTTAAATTGCTATAGTTTCATAATGATGCAAACATCTTGCAATCCTTTAATGAAATACATTTTCTATTATGTCTTCGTATTAAATAATTTAGATGTGTAGAGATAAACCTCTATATATCATTGTAAGGTTTTATTGATAGTTCCTCATAATTGGATTTCTATTTGGACCTTTATGTGTAATTTTTTGACTTAGTTTTTTATAGTTCTAGTATTTAGGTTGGATATGTGTAATAATTTGTAGTGATCAATTAGGATTTTACTAGTGGGATGGGTCCTTATTGTAAGTTGCAATACTATTGATCACTTATACTTCTTATTTTGTTCTCATCCCTTCAGCTGAAATTCTCCATAAATCCATGAAGAAGAAGAATATATATCTCTAAACCCTAATTCCTTCTCTTTTAGCCTATCCAAAATCTAAGCATTTGATCTGCTAGATATAATTGACTCAATAACTTAACTAGTCCACTAGTCAACTAACTTTCCTTTTAATTGAAGGACTTTCATGGTAGTTCGATTGATAAACACGAGTAGACTTATAACCCACTGATTAAAGTAGTCCAGTATAGTCAATGAGCTAGATACTCGATCAAGAATCCCAATCGAATGACTAGGTGGTGGTCAACTTGAGTATGATCTCCTAGTGAGCACTAGAAATGGGCCCAACTTCACTACCTAAATGGCATGCCAAGCTAAACCCTTCTATTCAGACAAATAAAGGACTATGAAATGACTTAACTCTATAACATGTTAAATATAAAAAGGAATTGTACAATTTTTAATAAAGTCAATATTTAACTTGATTTCAACCCTCCAATTGTCTAAACATGGTCATGCATCTATTGTAATATATTTTGAGTCAGAATGGGAGATTGAAAGTGTAACAACCCCCTCCCATGTTATCCCCTAGTAAGATGGACTGAGAGAGAAAGGACTATTATCATAATTATAGGATCGAGGTTTAGCACATAACTAAAAAAAATTATAAATTTAACCAAATGAAAAAGAGTTTGGTAACAAGATGAAAGATAAACTCTCCACAAAGGAGTTACATGATATAGAAATCCAATGTCAGAAATAAAAAATAAAACTATCTAACTAAATCCTCCGTGGTATAACTTTAAGCATCTTTCCTTTTGGTTCCTTCTTCTCTGAATGTCCAATTTGCAGATTTACATGAGTTAACTTAAAACACCATGACACAAAAGTATAGTGAGTATATCAGGATATACTGGTATGTGGGAGAAATAAAATATTCACATGTAGGTGTAACAACATAATTATCCATATCAACAATTATGATTACAAAATTGAACATGTATTTTTTTTAACTTCTCAACTCAATTTTTGTGGTACACTCCCTCACTTGAGTACTCATTGTGGGGTACCCTGTAATAGACTGAATTTCAAGGTCCTTCTTGCAATTTACCCATTTTTAGGCTTTTATTTGCTTTCAACTCCTTTTGGACCATTTTCCTAAATTTCCCATCTTTTGAATTCTTTTTGGCCTCTATGTTCAATTTGAGCTTAACTTGAGGGTGTAATTCATATTTACCCACATTCATGTCAATGAATGGGTTTTTACACAAATAACCCACTTAATATGATTATTGAGGACTAATTATGCAATATGGTCATTAATGAGAGATAATTAGTAGCTAATGTTAATTTAGAGCTTTTATATCTTTTTAGATAAAGATATGAGTAATAATGTGTATTTGAGTTAATGTATGAGAGTAATTAACCTTTTACTTTCTCTCTCCTCCAAAAAGGGCAATAATGCATTAATAAGAGGATAATATGGTGATATATTACTCCCAATATTGATATGTATGTAATATCTCGAGTTTCACTCACTTATGTCATTAAAATACTCTTTTCACAATTAATCATTCATTTTATACATTAAAATATGCATTAATAACCAATATAGAATTTAAGGGCCCAAATGTGTGTCAAATGAGAAACTAAATGCATAACATTGATCAAGGAGTCGTAATTAACCTATGGTTAAAATTTGTGGCTTTTGGACTTTATTTGACCCCTCAAATTGATTTTATAAGCTTTGGATATAGTGCAACTATAGTAGATGAATCGTCATCATTTATTTCATTTAAATTGATGTGTCACGCTAATGTTTGCTTCGATATTTATATCACGCCACCTGTTCCACCGTGGGACACCATCCGACGGCCAAAATACATTCTCATGCGATCCAACGGCTCAAATGCTTTCATCTACCTCAGTCATCCCGCAGGTCTGTGTATAGCGATGACCCCTTGTGTCCTCGATGTCGATCTCTCTCCCTCCTTCACCTCTTGCCCTACTTTTTCTTGTGTTGCGTTCGGCTTTCAACACTGATTCATTTGAGCCTTGAGTCACCCCTTTCGAGCCTTGTGCCTGAAACACCCAAACCTGACATTCACCTCTTCTCCACCATGGAGTTATAGTGAGGCCTATAGCACTCTCCATCTCTATAAAAGGATAGGCAAAGCTCCCTCAGGCTTTGTGACTTCTTCCTCCTCGGCCAATTGCACCTCTACCCCTATCGTGCTCCCCGACCTAGTCCACCTTCCTCCCTGGAGATAGTGACCTGCATCTCACGTATCCAACCACCTCATCCTAATTTAAGGCACGATGAGTACTGATAACACCCATTTTATGGTTGCTAGAGCTTATATTTTACTATCAAAACTGCCTCCAAACCTGACTTCCTCTCTATTTAATCTTATTTGTTGAATAGAAATAATGCCTACTATGCTCATGATAACATTTCCTATCTTTTGCAAAGTTTCTCTTATTTTTCCACCAAAAGAATGCTAATGGGTCCGTCACAGCCCATCCGCAACAAGTTAACCATTCCGGCCTAGTAGGCGCACAACGCGACATGCCCTTTACCCATCATGGTCACTACTCGATATGGCAACAACCCGACGTGGGTGTGTCGTGCATGAGCTTTGACATACAACTAGATATTACCTGATAGGATGCCTTGGCCGCCACAGTCCGTCAGTCGACGGAGTCAATTGCGCGACACGGCCACCCCTCGGTGCAGCAGCCCGCCAGAGTCTTAACCAGACACGACAATGTGATTTACTCACAACCAAGAGTGTGATGGCTCACCAGCTGTGCCAAGCGACAGACGTGTCAGCCCCTTTTATGTAGCCACATGAACGGAGCAGGCAAAGGACACGTGGCCCAACGAGAGCCGCATCTCCCACCAACCCACTGCCTATAAATAGTAGCTACAAGCCTACGATGGGATGGGTCGGAACCCTACGAGAGCTAACTCTTAGAGCAAAGGAGCTAGTGCGTCTAGTTCCAAAGCTTGTCGGGGAGACTAGGTGAGCACACCCCGAACCTGAAAGGGATGGGAGGAGTTCATTTAGAACTCGACCTGGTAGCAACATGCATCGCGACATGACCTTCAAGGCTACTTCAACATGCCAGGTCTCTAGCTGGGCTTAACCTGAGATGGCTCGCCCATATATACCCAACACGAGGAACCCGAGAACCTAAGATAAAGCTAACTTGATACATGTCCTGACACGACAATATACCCAACCCAATATGGCCTACCCGTCATGGCTGCAGCCCGACAGGGGTAGGGAGTACTTTCCCGATACACCCTTTACCCATCACGGTTCATGACCCAACACAGTCAAGAACCCAACATGATCATATCCCGATAGGGATCCTGCCTGGTACCGGGTTAGCGTTACCTTAGGGGTCCGCTTCTATGTATATCGATCTCCTACATCAAGGAGGCCAATACCTATCTTCCCTTCTTTCAGCACTTTACTTTTATTTACTACTGCATTGTAACTAAACCTTTTTACCTCTTTATGATTATTGCAATCTGTGGAGTTTATCTCATGTCGTTCTGTGTATGGTTCCTTTTTGTTGGATGATTTCTTTATAGCATCTGAGCTCTAGTCTTTTCTGTTTGGATCACGCTTTTGAATAGTTATCAAATCATGTTTCTCATTTTGACTCCTTTGAGAGAGGGATGTCGTAAAATCTAGATTTTGATCTGATTCAGGTGTACGAGAGTACCCAGGATCAGGGTTGCCCTGACATATCTTTCCTCTCCATCCTATGCCTAGTACCCTTGAGAAGGGAACTTAGTGCATGGTTAGTGGCATCCTCTTTGAGAGAAGAGGGTATGGGATGTACGCCGATATCGCTTGTTATGTTTAAGTTTTCCTCCTTCGTGTCGTACACCTAGAACATTTTTATCTCCTTACTTTTCCTTTATCTAAAAACCTCCATAAAACTGCTAAACCCCTAAAATTTTAATCCTGTTGGTAACTCCTCTTGGAAATAGGCTTTTTGTTTGATTCTTTCTCGTTTCATCAAAACTTTTTCTCTCAACTTTTCGATGTGCTTAGACAAGTAAAACTTGAGTTTTGAAGCACCATTCTTCCTATCCCTATGTTCGACCCTGAACTACTTCGACCCTGTGCTAGTTGTAGGAGTCTTAAACATTTCTAAATTTTGATAACCTAGACATGTCTCCATTCTTAGACCCACATTTAAGGCTTGTCAACTTTTTGGCACCGTTGTCAGGGATAGACAACGAACATTGTTCTAAAAACTCAAGCTTTACTTGCACTTTGCCAAAAATCTTGTACATATGCACATAATACTACAAATATTTACTGCACATAGTTTATACAACACACTAATACTCTTACACTTTTCTTTTCTCACTAGGTACTTCTTTACCTTTCTGAGCCATCCTTGTGTCTAATAAGTCATGGTTGAGAAGTCCCCCGATGTTGGATCCATGTGCTCTTTCGTCCAAGTCAGGACAAACGAAGAGAGGAATCTAGTAGTGGAGCAACCACTCAATGTTTCCAACTTTGAGTTGAAGCCTTCTTTCCTCCAGTTGCTGTAGCACAATCGGTTTGGCAGAAACACTATTGAAGAGAATCCATACAACCACCTTACAATGATCAAAAGGACTTGTAACACCTTTAAGATCAATAGAGTTCTGATATCCCACATTTACATCCAATGCTTCCCTTTCTCTCTAAGAGACAATGCCTTGGAGTGGTATACTAGTCTGTAAGATGGAAGCCTTCCATATTGGGAACATCTAGCCAATGCATTTATCGCCAAGTTCTTCCCCATAGAAAGGATGATCAAATGCCAAAACAAGATAACAAGGTACTCACAGAAACCCTCAGAGAACCTGCATGAGACCTGGGAGAGGTTTCAAATCTATAAGAGGGAGTGCCCACACCATGATTTTTCTGAGCCTAAAATGATCACTACATTTTATAATGGGGTGTGTTCCGCAGAAAGGAAATCCCTGAACGCTGCAGCTGACAGAGATTTCTTGGGACTCGATGATCAAAGGTCCAGAGAGATCATAGACAATATGGCCATGAACCAGCAAGATAGTGTGTATGACAGAGAGTCAACGAGCCACACCGCTCCTGGAGAATCAAAGGCGATGGAAACCCTAGCGGCTAATTTGGATAAGATAGTAACTGACGTCCAAACTATGAAGGAGAAGGGATATAAAGGAAAAGTCTGGGAAGAGGTGGTGAAAAGTTGTGTCACCTATGGGGAGCCAGACCACCTGTCTGACTTCTACCCACATACAGTTGTTCAAGGCAAACCTGTTGGAGACAACACAGAAAATGTGAGCTATGTCCAGTATCAGAGCCCTGATCACCCTGATTTTTCTTACGGGAACACCAACGCACCTGAGAATTCTCACCTGCTAGTGGGCAAAACTTCTTCGGGAGGACCGCCGAATTAGCAACGCCAAGCAGGATTCGAGTAGTAGAGAACTTCCCAACAAAACCAGCCGCAATGACCATCTATGATGACAGAGTTGATGTATTTTTCTAAGAAGCAGAACAATCTTAAAGAAAAGCTTCATAAAAGCTCTGTGGACAATACAATGATGCTCAAGTTGATGCAACAACAGATGGGAGGCTTCTCTGCTTAGATAGGAGAGATCCAACAACACAACAAATAGATTGACCAGTAGTTGGCAAGCCTAGTCCAGAGTATCAACCACCAAGTGGGGAATTTCCCCTCCAGTATCGAAGAAAAAATGTGTGGGAAGGAAACCACAAAGATGGCCATCTTACGGTCGGGAATAGTGGTACACCCAACGGTTTAGAAGAGAGAAACAACGGAGACAACACCAGCTAAGGATGTTAACCCCAAGGAAGCAGAAGAAGTACCCACAAAGTCGAAGAAGGTGACGAAAGAAAGAGTCGGTGATGTTCCTTCTGAGGAGTGTCCAGACAAATATGCACCTCACATACCTTTCCTGCATAAGTTGGTGAAGGCCCAGTTGAAGAAGAGGTACGAGAAGTTCATGGCTGCAGTAAAAAACTTGCACCTCGACATTTCATTCCTAGATGCTATCGAGGAGATGCCCACCTACGCAAAGTTTCTAAAAGATCTGATCTCAAGAAAGAAGAGGGGCGAAGACGTTGAAACTGTGAAGTTAGCACAGATGTCCAGTTATGTTGTAAAGGCGAGTATGCCTTGTAATAAGAAAGATCATGGGGCTTTTGTCATCCCCTTCTAGGTTGGGGATAACATAACCCGCAAAGGTCTGGAAGACCTAGGGGCAAGCATCATCCTGATGTCCTTGTCCCTTACAAAGAGGATTGGACTTACCGATATGGTGAGCACCAATATGAGAATTCACCTTGTAGATCACACCTTCACCAGACCAGTAGGAGTAGTTGAAGATGTGCCCAATAGAGTTGGGGGTTCTTTATACCGTGTGATATCATTTTGATTGACACCGTGGAAGATCCTAGTTGCCCCATTATCTTAAGGTGACCCTTCCTTGCAACTGAAAGAGCACTCATTGACGTGGAGGCAAGTCTAATAATGATTGGATTTGGAGGAGAGCACATCAACTTCAACATTAGTGATTGTATGAAGGACCCTTCCTTCTTCGAGTCCTCTTATTTCGTTGAAAGCTATCAGCAACTATGTAATGAAGTAAGGGAAGCAAAAGCCATGGTAGATCCACTGATGTGCACCTTATTTGGCGAGGCACGGGAGGTCGAGGACCCAGAAGTCAAATAACTACTAGTATTTCTAGAAGCCGAGGATTTGTCTGAAGAAGAAGACTCAGTGGAGACAATGATGTACACTACCCTCCGTAAAGATCCTGTCGAAGAATAAGAGAAGGAGACCCCACCCGAGTTGAAAGTCTTTTCGAAAGGTTTGGAATATCATTTTCTGGATAATGAAGGGATGAACCCTGTCATCATTAACTTGGAACTGACTGACAACTAAAAGGAACAACTGCTTGAGGAGATGAAGCTATGAAGAAAGGCCCTAGGGTACTCTATTAGAGACCTAAGGTGGATCAACCCTTCTGTGTGTATGCACATGATCCACTTGGAGGAAAATTCCAAGCCTTATGCCCAGCCGCAACGGAAGTTAAATGAGAAGCTGAGAAAAGTGGTCAGTAAAGAGGTTGTGAAACTCTGAGATGCAAAAATAATATACACCATCAGTGACAACACATGGGTGAGTCCCATTCAAGTTGTTCCAAAGAAGGGAGGCATAACGTTAGTTAATGGAGATAATGGAGCAGAGGTTGCCACTAAGATCGTCACTGGTTGGCGGATGTGCATAGATTATTGAAAGCTCAACAGCGACACTCGCAAGAACCATTTCCCTCTCCCATTTATCGACCAGATGCTTGAGCGCCTAGACCATCACTCTTACTTTTGATGGTTGGATGGGTATTCAAGGTTCTATCAGATCCCCATTCACCCTGATGACCATGAGAAGACCACCTTTACATGCACCTACAGAACATTTTCTTTTAGAAGAATGCCCTTTGGGCTCTGCAATGCACCCTCAACCTTTCAGAGGTGCATGAATACCATTTTTGTAGATCTTCTGAAAGATAAAATGGAAGTCTTTATGGATGACTTCAGTGTTTATGGAAGCTCCTTTGAAGATTGCCTAAATAACCTCTCTCTGGTGATGAGGAGATCCGAGGAACATAGTCTTTCCCTTAATTGGGAGAAGTGCCATTTTATGATACAGGAAGGGATAGTTTTGGGACATAAGGTGTCTAGTCAAGGCATTGAGGTTGACCAATCCAAGGTGGAGGTGATAGCTAAGCTTCCTCCACCCACATCTGTTAGAGGAGTTAGAAGCTTCTTAGTTTATGTCGTTTACTACAAGAGGTTTATAAAGGACTTCTTGATGATCGTGAATCCTCTGTCAAATCAATTGATGAAAGATGTGCAATTTGATTTCATGGATGAGTGCCTGAAAGCATTCTCCACTCAGAAGGATGCTTTGGTCTCCGCACCCATTCTCTAATCCCCCAACTAGAATCTTCCATTCGAGCTCATGTGTGATGCCAATGACTTTGCCATAGGCGCAGTCCTTGGACAGAAGAAAGATAAGAAGCACCATGTGATCTTGGATGCTAGTAAGACGTGAGATGAGGCAGAGTTGAATTCTACTCCCACCGAAAAAGAGATGTTGGCAATTGTCTATGCTTTTGATAAGTTTCGATCTTACATCATGGGTTCCAAAGTGGTTGTTCATACTGACCACATGGCTATCAAGTATTTAATCCAAAAGAAAGATGTGAAGCCTAGACTGTTGTGTTGGGCGTTGCTGTTACAAGAGTTTGATCATGAAATAATAGACAAAAAACATTCTGAGAATGTGGTCGCGGACCACCTTTTGAAGATCTGGGTGGAGGACGACCACCCACTGCCAATCAATGAAAGCTATGTTGATGAGGTGATTTATGTTGCCCAGTTGGACAACCCTGAAGGGCCATGGTATGCCGACTTCTGTAATTACCTAGCCTGCAAACAACTAACCCCGGAAATGTCCTATAATCAGTAGAAGAAATTCTTCTCTGATTTGAAGAACTATTACTGGGATGACCCTGTGTTGTTCAGGCATTGCACTGATGGCTTATACAGGAGGTGTATACCTGAGGATGAAGCCCTGAAGATCATGTTCGAGTGTCACTCCTCCCCCTATGGAGGGCACCTAGGAGGTGAAAGGACCGCAACCAAGGCACTCCAGTCTGACTTTTATTGGCCCACTCTCTTTAAAGACGCTCGCGCCTATGTCAAGGCTTGCAATGAATGTCAAAGAACCGGTAATATTTCTCGTCGAAATGAGATGCCAATGTCAGAATGGATTGAAGTAGAAATCTTTGATGTGTGGGGGATAGACTATATGGGAACCTTCCCCTCCTCCTACAGTTTCAAGTACATCCTTATTGCAGTAGATTACGTCTCAAAATGGGTAGAAGACATACCCACCACCACATGTGATGCCAAGGAAGTTATAAAGTTTTTACGAAGATCATCTTTCCAAGGTTTGGAGTTCCAAGAACCATCATCAGTGATGGTGGATCTCACTTTGCTGAGAGGAAATTTGAATCGCTTTTGCATAGGTATGGCATTCGACACAAAGTCGCCACACCCTACCATCCATAGACATCTGGTCAAGCTGAAGTTTCGACTCGACAGATTAAACAGATCTTAGAGAAAATGGTCCGCAAGTCTGGCAAGGACTGGTCAGCCAAGTTAAATGATGCTCTCTGGGCATACAAGACTTCCTACAAGACGTCTCTCGATACTACATCGTATCGCCTGATATATGGGAAATATTGCCACCTACCTTTCAAGTTGGAGCACAAGGCATTCTGGGCCATCAAACGTCTCAACATGACCCTGTCACTGGCTGGAAAGAAGAGGTTTCTTCAGCTCTAAGAACTTGAAAAACTTAGGCTTCATGCCTATGAAAATCCAAGAATCAACAAGCTGAGAACCAAAGTCTGGCATGATTCCCACCTGCGGGCGAAAGACATCAAGGAAGGTGATAAATTCTTATTGTTTAAATCTTCCATTCAACTTTTCCAGGTAAATTATAGACTAGGTGGTCTAGACCATTCGTAGTAGCGAAGATATATTCATCTGGGATGATGGAGATATATGAGAAAGATGATCCAGCAAAGGTCTTCCCAGTTAACAGACACTGAGTAAATATGTTCTATGAAGATGACACTTTCATAATAAGATCCAACTTGGCCCTGAACGATGTCGAAGGTACACCTACCAAAGAAGCATAGCGAGACTCGAAGATGTTGAGCTGACGACACAAACCAAAGTGCTCCTCTGGAGGCAACCTGAGCTTTACTTTCCTAGAATAGGATGTTATTTCCTTTTCCAACAAAGAACATTATAAACACTCTCATTGTAATAAGGCTTGAGTCTGTGTCGGTGCCACATGCGCAGACTCTATTTTCTGGGCCATCGACTTAGTTTTATCACCTTGATGAGTAATACTATGTGAGACCGAAGTTTACTCTTAGGCCAATGATGTTTTACCCATCAAGTGCCTTGAGATTTTTAGTTTTTCCATCCTTGTTTTTGTATTCCCTTTAAGCTCTTTGATGGCATATCAGGCATGCATGATACCTTTCTTCTTTGCTTTTCTCAGCGCGCAAGGTTCTGTGATAAATGTCTCGCCCAACCCACATTGACGGGTATCAGGTGACTTTTTGTTCCTAGTTTTACACAGTTCTGAAAAGATGTGGCGGGAAAGAACACACCCCAGCCATATCACCTTTGATGTGCCGAATTTCCGTGTCGCCCAGGCTATTTCGACTAGACGTATCACACCCGTCCACATCTTTGAAGATTAACTGGTTTCCCAAAAATGTATCAAACAGGCCTATCGCCCAGCGTATCACGCACCGCGCGACACGTGTGTTGCACAGACCCATGTCGCATAAGGAGTGTGTTGGGCAATGCATATCAGGCGACACGTCCTTTTCGCCCGACACGCGTGTCGCGTGATGCATAACCTTCTCGAAATCTTCACGATGCGATGCGATAAGACTGATCTTACCTTTCTTTAAAAGACGGTACTCATGCATAGGGATGAGCATCGGGCCGGGTTATATCGGGTTTTGTCTATCCCAAGCCCAAACCCACATTTTAAAGCGGGCCACGGGTCGGGTTCAGGCCCGAATAAAATTGAAAAATGACAACCCATACCCGACCCATATAAGAATGTTGGGT
The DNA here is from genome assembly GCA_963693085.1 of Alisma plantago-aquatica. Lineage (NCBI taxonomy): Eukaryota > Viridiplantae > Streptophyta > Magnoliopsida > Alismatales > Alismataceae > Alisma > Alisma plantago-aquatica. The sequence continues at coordinate 867,743,076 of OY856414.1, read as the reverse complement.
TTCAGGCCGGATTTGGATTTTCCCATATAACATCAGATGAGCGTACAAAATTTTGCTAGATCTAACTTGCAAACATGAAAAGTAAACTAGTATGATACGTATTTTGTGATCAACATTCACAAGAATATATATATATATATATATATATATATATATATATAATATACTTTGTGATCAATGTATCTGGAATATGTATACTTTAGTTGTGTGATACCCTACAACTATGAAATGGATATTGAAAATGCAAAACATCATTTTATCATACATGTGAATGTATGAGACTTAAAAAAATAGCGGAAATTACAATGTTGTGACTTTTGCTTCCTCATCCTATATGTATATACAATGAAATGGGTTTTGGAAGGACAAAAGATCATTTGTCTCCTACATGTGGGCGTATGAGAAAAAAAATGAGCACAATCTATTGTGCACTGAGCAAAAGATCATTAGTCTCCTACATGTGGACATAGTAAGATCAAATAAAAAAAATCAAGTACGTCTATCCACGTCGGTATATCCATGTCAATGATGATTATCTTACTATTATCAATTCACTAATCATGTTTGTTAATTATAGATTATCCATGTTTCCATTGGTTCGAAACATACTACATATTGCATCAAGAAATATGTATGTTTTTTGTTTAGGAAGAATATAGATGTATACATACATACTGTACACAAAATCTAATATGGGCATTCGGGTTGTCGGGCCTGGGTTTGCCTCCGCCCGTACCCAGCCCAAAAAAAATATGGATTTAAATTTTAGACCCGGCCCACCCATATTATAAATTGGGTTCAGGTCTAGATCAGGTTATGCGGGTTGGGTTGCGGTTCGGATCGGGTCGGCCTGACCCGATGCTCATCCCTACTCGTGCATGTGTGACACGTGTCCTTGTTTTTACCCCTTTTCCCCACTCACAGACGAATATATATAGTAGCTTGAGATTAATCATGTTGGGTTACCAAGTTACCTACTTTTGCTCCCGTATCTTGCACTCTCTTTTGCTACGTCAAGCTCCCGTGGCGTGCTTAGCCTATCGACCTTCATGTTGTGTTCCAGATCTTCTTGCACGAAAAAGATAAACTCATTGCGCCCTATATATCGCGTGAGTGTGTGTTGCGAGGATCATATCGACCAACCCTATCACGTGCCACTGTATCGAGTTCTTGCCCGGGTCAGGTAAATCCTTTTGAATGTGTATCGAGTTTCTGTTTATCGTGCGATAAACATGTTGGGTTTCCTACCGCTTTTTTTTACATTGGTCTTATGCATGTTCCACGTGCAACCCATATCGCACGACATGATGACCAACACATCTATATTGAGTAAAGACTTCAAGCTTGCAACAGTGACCTTATCGTCCAGATTGCTACGCCGCGCTCTGATCTGTGTCGCGTTACATGTCTATTTCCTAACATGGTGAATCACATGTCCTTACTTTTATCACATAAGGATGTTATCGTATTTTCACCCTAGCCGCGTGACACCCATATCACACGACATATCTATCGATCATCTCATACAAACTCAATTATGAGGAGTCACCTGATACTGGTTTGTTACTTGAATCATATCGCTCAGACCTTATCGTTTCCTTGATGTTGACCTCACATGTGCTTTTTTTTCACCATCTGCTCGATATCAGTTTGTGTTGAGTACCATTTGAGAAACGTATCAACTTACTGGTATCAGGCACTTAATATCGCGTTCCAGATTTCAATAAGTGCTCGACCCAATATCAGTTCTAAGTGTGTCACACCACCCATATCAGGCGACACTCTTACTTTTACCTTATGCCTGATATCGGGTAAATACAAGTTTGATCGAATAACTCTTTTTGACTTAACTTATTTGTCTAATCATTGTAGAAAATGGCACGCACCAAGCAGACCGTTGTCCTAGTTTCTGAACAAGGCTGGACGATCAACCCCGAGGCCACAAATGAAGCCACCACTAGGCAGAAACGCCCCAATCCTAAGACAGTTGGGCTCTCAGAGGTCGAGAAGCAGCCTAGGGTAGAAGCAACCCCACCCCCAACCATGATGGCGGAACCAGAGATCCTGGCCCACTCACTAGGCCGGTCCGTGCCCAGAGATGAGGAGCACTGATGACATTACATTGAGTTAGCGGTGAAAGTCTACCGACCAACCCGGTTCTGTCATCAAGCATCTTTCCACCAGATTGGTGTCTTCGATAGACTAGAGAACGTCTTAGAAGTCGTCGGACTATGGAAGATATACTTCAACTACTCTACCTCGTAAACTGAGATCACAAAGCAGTTCATCTCCTCCCTCCTCCAAGTTCCAAATACACCAGAGGAGAACAAAAGTTTTAGCAGAGCAGACAGACTCCAAGGATGCCTCTACAACGACGAGCATGACATCTCAGAGAGGATCCTCAATGATATATTCTCCTCTAGTGAGGCTAAGAGAGAGTTTCTCGATAACAGTGCATGGATCACCAAAGGCGATGGATTTGACCTAGTCTCGCTATGGAGGAAGCTGGCGGGCGAATCCTTCTTCAAGACAGGAAGCAAAGTGGTGGAGGTCCACTCATAGCTTCTGAAGGATCGTGCACAAAATAGTGGCAAGTCTTCTCTTCAGTAAGTATGAGACGAGCAATCTCTACAATGAAAAGTTGCACTTAATCTAGTACATGATGGAAGGAAAGCTGATGCGTGCTATTTTAGCACATCTTTTCTGCGAATTGTTAAGCTTATCACACAGAAATGCTCCATTCATCTCTTAAAAATTGCACAAATTGAAATTTTCTCATTTTATCACAAATTTGACAATCATGTGCATTTTAATACAGTTTCAGGACCTGAGCCGATCGACTGGTATCCTCAAAGATCATCTCACTGCATCAAACCGATCGTCTGACTATCTGAAATGCTCAGTTCGCCTTCAAGCGTCGATCATTCATCTCATCAGATGACGACTGAGATCGCCTGATTCCAGCTACCAGACGCTCGGCTGATGCCCATTGCTGAGCAACACCGAGCGGTTTCAACTATGCCGCCACCCTAATTAGGGTTGGCAACTGATCGATGGGATGCACGTTCTAGAACCTTCCAACCGATCGGTTCGTTCCTGAACCGGTCAGTTGGCAGCGCGCAGACAGCAAAAGTCCCAGCCGCCAACCTCAAAATAACCCTAAACCTAAATGTATAGCCCCCTCCCCCTCCTTCTCTTATAAAAGGAGGGGCACTTCCTCCTCTTTGGGGGGCATCTTGGATTTCTTGTATTGGGATTCTGAAGCAATTAGTCTTGTAATCATTTTCATACTATGCAATAAAGTAGATCTTACTTCAAGCATAGCTCTTTCATTCTTGTTCTTGTCTTTTCTCTCCGCCTTAGTTTTAATTTTCTTTTATCTGTTCTTTGATTCTGGAGCAAGGAACAAATAACTAAGCCATTTCATTGTATATAGCATAAGGATTAATCTCCTGATTTTTGGGCTAGACTATGGCTTCATTTCTTTCTTCCTCCGTCTCCCCTCTCTCTATGTGTGAGTAGACTTTTATCGGGGCAAGGGGAATAACCCCTTAGCCATGGTTTTAACTATTTCTTCTTAAACGACTAGATGGTAATCGATTTTAATTGAATGGTTGATCTTCAAATCGCATGTTAATGTGGATGGATATGACTATGGAAATCTAGATTTAGAACAATAAAATCGATTACATAGACATTTTGATATGATCGTGGATTTTTGTCTTTTAGGATGATAAACTAGGAAGCATGAGCACCAAGACCAATGGGCTCATGTGGAGTTATCTCTTGTGGGTTTTTAAAATTCACAAACCTTCATCAAATCATCGTTTAAGATTTAGTTGTTATCACCTAGGCTAAGGTGGTGAAAACCCCTACGAGCCTCGATTTCCATCTCTTGATTTAATCACCGCATCCTTTGTTTTATCTGATTCTTAGCCTTTCATTCACAGAATTTTGCTTGTCTTAACAATCATCTTATTTTCCTTGTGCATGTTATTCCTTGTTAAGTGCATTTCTTCTTGCATTAGTGTAATCAACCAAACCCCCAACTGGACTTTACTTTCTGCTTTAATCAAAAGAAAAATACCAAAAACAAATAATAAAGTTATTCAAACTTTGGGTTCTAAAAAAAGCAATCTCTTAAAAGTTGTCCTATGAGATCGATCCTTCTATACTACCCTTAAAACTAGAAGTAAACAAAGGTTTAAACTCTAGGATTAACCATCTTAGTGATTGATATTGCAAAATGACGAGTATCAATTCGGTGCCGTTGCTGGGGACAACGGATTATTTTCTCGAACCCCAAAACAAATTTTGAAAAACTTTTTTCCTTTTTTTCATACCTTTCGAGTAACATTCCGGAAGTGTACTCCTCTTTCTGCCGAGTTTCCATTCCGACAGTATGTTTTTTCTGCACACGATTAACTGCTTTAATTGTGCATGCGATGCTCGAACGACGATTTTCAACCTTTCGATCCGGAAATAGAAAGAACTTTTCATCGTCGAAACCGTCAAAATCTAGTGAGAATGAATGAATACGAGGTCTCCTGTAGAATCGACCAAGCTCTCGCATCTCAAAGAGAGCTCATCCAATCCGAACAACCAGAAAGAGAAGCCGCTTTGCGAGCAACCTTTAGGGCCGAACAAGAAACCATAGAAGCCGATAGGAGGGAAGCCGAAAGGCAAAAAAAAATTAAAAGACTTTTTTGTTCCTAAAACGGCCTATGCGCAACACCCAGTCATACCCCCCGATATTATTGCTCCACAACTCGAAATCCGAACACAATGGATCACTATGATGCAAGCCAACCCCTTCTCAGGAAACAATGGAGAAAGTTGTCAAGATCATCTTCAAAGGTTCATTGACCTTTGGTCCTTGAACAAACTCCCATGTGTCTCTGATGATTCCATCCACCTTAGGTTGTTCAAATATTCCCTCTCCGGCCAAGCTAGTAGCTAGTACAACACCATGGAGAGTGAAGAACATGTCACAACTTGGGAAGTTCTGCAAGGCAAGTTCCTTGAAAAATTTTACCCCCCGTCTCGCACCTATGAACTTAGGGGTCACATAACTCATTTTTCTATGTCCCCAGGAGAGTCTTTAGGTGAAGCTTGGAAAAGATTCAATGACTTACTTAGGAAGTGCCCCCACCATGATATCTCTCAAGCCCAACTCATAGAGATTTTCTATCGTGGTGTTGATGATGATACCAAATTCTTTCTCAATTCCTCATCTGGAGGAAATTTCATGCATCAAAGTTTAACTAGCGCATGGGAGGTAGTTAAACGGGATTTCGAAACAAGGGCTAGAAGAGGGATTGGAGGAATCCTTAAGGTATCCAAGGCAGAAGTCAATAATGATATCCAAAGCATAGCGGAAAGCCTAAAATTAATTGCCTTAAAACAAGATCGGTTAGAGTCATCATTGGTCACCCTTAGGGAGTCACCCCATCAACTAAAAGCCATGGATTCCCTTTGTGGTATTTGCCAAGGATACGACCATACCACCCTCCATTGTCAATATCTCTACAACACACCCATGCAACCTGAAGTAGGACAACAAACAGAAGACCTCAACTCAATTCATACAATATCAGGTCAAGGTTACTACAATCCCAACCAACCTAGAAATCACCCTGGTTTTCAGTACGGGAACCCTTCAGTTGCCGAGAACTCTAACCAACTTCAACAAAGACCTCCCTACCCTCAAAGTACCAATCGACCACCACCTGGATTCCCATACAACAATCAAAGAAATTTTGGAAATCACCAAAATCGACAACACTACCAACAATTCCAAAACCTAAACCTTACACCCCAAAATCTAAACCAACATCAACCTCCCCAACCTCCTCAAAATTCCCTCCCTCCTCCTCCCCCAAGTAATCCTAACTGGGCAAGCATAGAACAAACCCTCGTGGCCATACAAGCCCATCAAAAGGCAACTGACGCACAGTTGGCCCGTCTGTTTGCCCAACAAAAACCTCATGCGGGGACTTTTGCAGGGTAGCCTGAAAACAACCCCAAACATCCTGAGCAACTCATGGTTGTCTCCACTCGTTCGGGAAAAGTGCACGCCCCTCCCCCTATAGAAGAATCTTCAGACCCACCTCTAGAATTCGAGGATGAGGACATGGTAGTTGTCAAACCCGATGCCACTCCCAACCCATCCATTTCCGAAACCCCTCAAGTAGAAGATGAAGAACCAATTTACAAACCTTGACCTCCCTATCAAGCCCACCTCAAACAAACAAGACTTGATGCCCGCTTCATGAAATTTAGGGATGCTATGAAAAAAATACTTGTTGACATTCCCTTCCTTGATACTTTGGAAGACATGCCCACCTAGTCCAAGTACATGAAATCCCTCTTAACTAGGAAGTATGTTACTAAAGAATACGAGACTGTTAAACTTGCTAGGACTACCTCTGACATTATCCTAAGTAAGATGCCTAAAAAATAGAAGGATCCAAGTTCTTTTGGAATAGGATGTTACTTAGGTGACAATGCTTGTAGGAAAAGCCTAGCAGATTTAGGATCCAGTATATCCATCATGCCATATAGTCTTTGAAAAAGACTAGGATTCAATGACATGTTACCCACAGCCGTGACCATCCAACTGGCAGACTCATCCACAACTAAACCCATGGGAATCATAGAAGACATTCTGGTTAAAGTTGGAAATGATGCATACGTCCCTTGTGATTTTGTGATCATAGATATCAATGAAGATTTACGCTACCCTCTCATTTTTGGATTTCCCTTCTTAGCCACTGCTCATGCCTTAATTGATGTTGAGGCTGGTACCATCTTGTTAAGACTAGGGAAGCAAACCCTACAGTTTAGGATGTTTGAAAGCATGAGGGGACCTAGTCTTGAGGAGGAAGTCTACCTCCTTGAATGCATTGATGAATTAACCAAACTAAGGCAAGAATGGGAATTAGTTGATGACCCCCTATGCATTGCTCTCACCATCCCCGTTGAATGTGATTTTGATAATGAACCATCAAATCAACTTAAGATTCATTTGGACAACTTTAAGGAAATCACATGTGTTGAGATTGAAGACCTTAAAATGATCTCCACCATAGAAGAACAACCTGAACCACTAAGGGCCCCAGAAATGAAGGCTCTCCCCATAGGCCTGAAATACGTCTTTTTGGATGAACAACAATTATGCCCTGTCATTATCAATTCTGACCTCACCATTGAACATGAAAACATGCTCATGGAAGAACTTAGGAAAAGGAAAACAGCTTTAGGGTACAAAATGATGGATTTGGTTGGGATAGATCAATCCATTTGCATCCACAAAATCCCAATGATTGAAAATAGTAAACCTTCCTGAGACCCATAAAGGAAACTCAACCCAAACATGAAGGAAGTTTTCCATCTTGAAGTTATTAAACTTTTGACTACAGGAATCATCTACCCCATCTCAGACTCTCCTTGGGTCAGCCCTGTCCAGGTCGTCCCCAAAATGGGTGGGACCACAGTCGTTAGGAATGAGAAGAATAAGCTCATCCCCACCCGTACCATCACAGGGTGGAGGATGTGCATTGACTACATGAAACTCAACAAAGAAACTAGGAAAGACCACTTCCCTCTTCCCTTCCTCGATCAAGTTCTTGAACGTGTAGCTCCTCAACAATACTTTTTCTATTTAGATGGCTACTTAGGTTTTTATCAGATTCCCATTCATCCTGAAGACCAAGAGAAGACCACCTTCATATGCCCTTTTGGTACATACACTTTTAGATGAATGCCCTTTGGCCTGTGTAATGCACCAGCCACCTTTCAAAGATGTATGTCTGCCATTTTTTCAGAGTTAACTGAGACTGTCATGGAAGTTTTCATGGACGATTTCTCTGTCTATGGAGATAGTTTCAGTTCTTGCCTTGGGAACCTCTCCCTTATTCTGGATAGATGCATCGAGTCACATTTAGTCCTTAATTGGGAAAAGTGTCACTTCATGATCAAGGAGGGTATTGTTCTAGGCCATAAGGTGAGCAACTAGGGCATTGAAGTAGACCAAGCTAAGATTGAGGTCATCACCAAGCTTTCCCCCCAACCTCAGTTAAAGACATCCGAGCCTTCCTGGGACACACCGGTTTCTATCGGCGATTCATCTGTGATTTTTCCAAAATCACAAAACCTCTCACAAATCTTCTTCAAAAGGAGGTGCCTTTCCATTTTGATACAACATACATGGAGAGCTTTCTATGTTTGAAAAAGGCTCTCACCACCACCCCTATCATCCGTGCTCCTGACTAGGCCTTACCCTTTTAAATCATGTGCGATGCTAGTGATTTTGTTGTAGGTGCCATTTTAGGACAAAGAATTGACAAAAAACACCATGTCATTTATTATGCATCAAAGACCTTAGATGAAGCTCAGCGAAATTACATAGTCACCGAAAAATAAATGCTAGCCATTGTCTATGCATTTGATAAATTTCTCTCATATCTTGTTGGTTCAAAGTTTATTGTGTACACTGATCATGCATCTATTCGCTACCTCATGACCAAAAAGGATGCCAAGCCTAGACTCATAAGATGGATTTTGTTATTGTAGGAATTTGATCTAGAAATCCTAGAAAAAAAGGGTTCTGAAAATGTCGTGGCTGACCACCTCAGTAGACTTAGCTATAGCCCCATTGATGAACATCCCATAAATGAATCCTTACCCGATGACCAATTGCTCAAGGTTGACTCCCAATTTCCTTGGTTTGCTAATTTTGTAAACTATTTAGCTGCAGGTGTATTGCATCCCGAGTATACGGGACATTCTAAAGCTAAATTTTTACATGATGTCAAAAATTATTATTGGGATGAACCTTATTTGTTTCGACTTTGTGCCGATGGGTTATATCGTCATTGTGTGTCCCACGAAGAAAGCATCGCCATTTTGGAACAATGTCACTCTGGCCCCTATGGTGGTCACATGAGTTCTCAAAAAACAACTAGGAAAGTCCTACAATTCGGATTCTTTTGGCCCACCATCTTCAAAGACTCGTATGATTATGTGCTTTCATGTGACCAATGTCAAAGGACGGGTAATATTTCCAAACGTGACCAAATGCCTCTCACCTCTTGGCAGGAATTAGAGATTTTTGATGTTTGGGGGATCAACTATATGGGCCCATTTCCTTCTTCTTATGGGTTTACTTACATTTTAGTCGCAGTCGATTACATATCAAAGTGGGTTGAAGCCATACCTACTAAAACATGTGACTCTAAACCCGTTAAGAAACTTTTTAAAGATGTCATGTTTCCTAGATTTGGAGTCCCTCGCACCATCATTTCTGATGGGGGATCACATTTTTTGGAGAAAAGTTTTGAGTGTCTTTTGAAAAAATACGAGGTCTATCACAAAGTCGCCACTCCATACCATCCTCAGACCAATGGGCAGGTAGAAGTCTCTAAAAGACAAATCAAATCCATTTTAGAAAAAACTGTTGGACGAACTAGGAAAGATTGGGCGTAAAAAATCAATGACGCCCTGTGGGCATATCGTACTGCCTACAAAACACCCATTGGCACCACCCCTTTCAGACTGATCTATGGTAAGTCATGTCACTTACCAATCGAACTCAAGCACAAAGCAAGCTGGGCCATCAAAAGTTTGAATTTTGACCTTTCCATGGCCCGAGCGAAACATTTTCTCCAAATGGATGAGCTTGATGAACTTGGGATGAGTGCCTACGAAAACACAAGAATCTACAAAGACCGAACCAAAATGTGGCATGATGGTCACATCAAGCGTAAAGACATTAGAGAAGGGGATCAAGTTTTAGTTTTTAATTCAAGATTATGACTTTTTCCTGGAAAACTCAAGTTGAGATGGTATGGCCCCTACATTGTCAAGTGTGCTTATCCACATGGTGCTTTTCTTCTCTGGGATAAAGTTCTGGGCGAGTTTAAGGTCAATGGGCACCGTCTTAAAAGATATATCACCACTGAAGATGTTGTCGCTTCAGACTCAACCAAATTTCCACCTTTGCAGGATCTGAACCTCCTTGACCCTTCACCTCCCCCGGATTCCAATTAATCTGATCTTGGTCAAGCCACGACATAAAATAAGGCGCAAGTTTGGAGGCAACCAAACACTATCTTCCCTTCTCGTTGTTTCATTATTTTTTGTTTTTCTGTCGAGTCGATCGGTTCGAACGTCCAGACGCTCATTTCGCACAGCCAGCCGATCGTTTCGCTTTTCCAGATGCTCGAATCATCCGCCGACCGTTCCACGAACCTTCCATGTGGCTGCTATCCTTTCAGTTTTTGGTTGACACCCGAGGCAGACCAACCGATCATTTGTGTATCCAACCGATCGGCTTGTAGATCCTTTGTTCTGTATAACACTCTAGACGCAAGGTTTTTCTTCCATCTCTTAGCATACCCTAGCCTCCCCCCGCTCGTAGCTCCGCCCACCTTGATCCTCAGTCGGACGACCAAGGTCTACTCTTCGGCTGACCGATTTTCCCCCAGCCGGCCATTTCACGTTTTCACAAAAGTCAGTTCCTCCACACATCTGCTGCTTCAGCCGCCGCGCCGACGGCGACGCCGCCTGTCTCAATTGGTAGACGACCGACGGAGCCTCCATCACTGCCGCCTCTCTATTTCTAGTTCTCAACTGGACGTCTCACCTGAGCCGACCGTCTGGCGTTCGGACCGCCCGCTCCCACCTGAGCCAGCCGCCCGCCTGGTTCGACCGTCGCCCGCATGAATCCACCGTCGCCCGTCTCGCTCTCCAGACGACCAACGGAAGCCGCGATCCCAGTCGTCCGTCTTAGGGGCCAAAACGCCCGATTCAGCTTCCCGACGATCGATTGGGTCCTCCAGACGACCGACGTCGTCCGCATCGCCATCTCCTCAACAGACGGCCAAAACCAGATCCGCCGAGTGCTCAGGTCGACTCAGCCGACCATTTGGTCATTCCAGCCGCCCGTCTCAGCCACGCAAATGACCGTTTCTGCTCGCCAGACGATCGGTTGAATTTCCAAAGGACCGGTTGGCTTTTCCAGACGATCAGTTTCTCCCAGCATTAGTGATGTTCAGTCGCTTCCGCAAGGGCAACGGCAAGGCCCCTGCATCCTCTTCTAGCGATCATTCTCACCGTTCCAGTTCGCATCCCGGAATCCATTTCCACATACCCTCTCCTACGGGTGAGTCATCTCCCGAGCTAGTCGAGGAGATGCTTTAGGACATCGACGAGGCGGATGAGCTTCTCCGCGAGATGGAGGGAACTCAGAAGGTGACCAATGATCCAAACACAACTGCCCCCCCCCCGTTTCCCCGTATAGCACCTATTCCGGGTAGCTATGACCAGTTCACTAGCACTGACCACCGCCAGTGTTATGAGGATATGTTCACAATTGGTGTTTCTTTGCCTCATTGGGCATGCGTCACAACCCTTGATGCTTTGGGCATCCGCGACGTCGTCGATGATATCCTCCACAGAAACCACATGCTTGTCTTCCCCTACCGTGTCACCTCCATCTACTGTGATCTTACCCTTGAGTTTTTAAGCACTTTTCGCAGGCTACACAATTCTTTCAGTAACTCGAGTTGTAAGTACTGGATTTTTGGGGAAAATATGGAATCATCCGCCAAGAAAATCACTTCTTTCATCCTCGACGGCAGGGATGACTACTGGCTAGACCACTGTATGGCACGGTCTCATGACTCCTTCCCAGACCATTACGAAAGAGACGAGTTTTGGGCAAAAATCACCGAGCTTCTTCCCCGTCTTCCTAGTGGGCCCAAGGCCTTCTGCATTCACAACCCGGTGGTCCGTTACCTTCATCATATTTTGTCTTGTACCATTTTCAGTCGGTAAGGTACTCATGGCGCACTTACTCAGGTAGAGCTTTATGCCCTTTGGTGTCTTTTACATGAAGAACCTTTTAACTGGGGAAATGCTATCATTGAGCATTTTGGTACCCAAGCTAGCCGAGCCACTTCCTCTTCTTTTTGCATTGGCCATTATGTTACCCAACTCGCCATTTTTTTGGGTTACACCCACATCGCCTTCCCTCCACTTGAGCTCAAAAATCACCTCATCAACACCCACTATTTGAAGAACAGTAGGTTTATCCGTTTGGGCACCGAAGGAGTTTATTACCTTTTGTTCAAAGACACTCAAGTGGTCCTCCATCTCCCGTTACATTCGTGGTTTGCAGCAACAAACTACATCTACGAGTTGACTGATTTATCGAGCCATATCCACAAATTCTACCTCGGGCATCCAGATCCAAACACCTTCCCCGAGCCACAACCTCACAGGAGGAGCCTCTCTTTAGAGGCACCCGACGACGACACTGGACCACCACCGCCACCTTCTAGACGTCGCACCAGGCGGTGACCAGATGACGACTCTGGTCCTTACGGCTTCTACGAGATCCAGACTCAGCAAGATGAGATTCAGCACGAGCAGCAGAGACAGGGCCACCAGCTCAATCACATGTACCTGATGCAGCGTTTGCATGAGTCTTGGCATGTGGATTGCAGTCACTATGACCCTAGTCGACCTGCTTATGACGAGTATGGAGCACACCAGAGTTATCCAGGCCCTGATTCTTCTTATTGGGAAAACTGCTACTCCTCCCACCAGTAGCAACCTCCACCACAGTGACTCTTCCCTCCATCTCGCTCTTAGAGTTTGCTCGGGTCGAGCAAATTTTTAAGTCTGGGGTGGGGGTGGGTGGTACGTGATCCACTCTTTATCTTCCCTTTTCAACATTTTTTTTCTACATTTTTATTTGTTTGCGTTGTTACTTTCAAACATAAGGCCTTTATCTAGTCGGCCGAATGTTGTTCATTATCTTCAAAAATCAATTGCATTATCAAATTTATTTCAAAAAAAATTTGCAATATCAAGTTCCCTATGATCATGATAGCAATTTTTGGAAACGGTGGCAAGCCTTAGAGTATCAAATAGAATCAATTGCAGATTTTCTTAATTTTAGCATTAGATTAACTTATTCTTTTTACTCTCATATAATGTAGCTACATGTCTCTTTCTATCTTATGCAATGACAACTCAAAAAAAAGTTTTTTGTTGCACAGGAAAAAGAAATCGCACGCCAAACCCTAAGTCTGGGGTGGCATGCCCTTCTTCCATACCCCACAAAGGGGCGTACCATCAAAAGATGCCAAAAATAGCACACAAAAAATTGTGGTCAATGTAATCACAAGTCCATGAAAAAATTATATCCAAAGTCGAATAGAGGAGGGATTTTTCCATCACACCTCAAATTCTCTATTCCCGTGCAACAATCAACCCAATGAAAAAAATGAAAAATGAAAAAATGATGAGTGTCGAAGCACAAGTTACATCAAGATTGTCTTTACAAAGTATGAGTTTTAAAAAATAAGTTATGAAAAATGTTTTCTTGAGAAATATGGTTCTTGCAATTTGTGATTCTAGGAGATGGGTCGCTTGGCCATGAAAAGGATAGAAAAATTGCTAATCTAGGGAGGATGAACTTGTTATTCCAAAATTCTTGGAATCTTTTTGTTTTTTTCAATTGATTGAGGACAAGCAAAACTTTAAGTCCGCGGTATTTTGATGCGTGCTATTTTAGCACATCTTTTTTGCGAATTATTAAGCTTATCACACAGAAATGCTCCATTCATCTCTTAAAAATTGCACAAATTGATATTTTCTCATTTTATCACAAATTTGACAATCATGTGCATTTTAATACAGTTTAAGGACCTGAGTCGATCAATTGGTATCTTCAACTGATCGTCTCACTGCATCAAACCGATCGTCTGACTATCTGAAATGCTCGGTTCGCCTTCAAGCGTCGATCATTCATCTCATCAGACGACGGTTGAGATCGCCCGATTCCAGCTACCAGACGCCTGACTGATGCCCATTGTTGAGCAACATCGAGCGGTTTCAACTGTGCCGCCACCCTAATTAGGGTTGGTAACCGATCGATGGGTTGCGCATTCCAGAACCTTCCAATCGATCGGTTGGTTCCTGAACCGGTCGGTTGGCGGTGCACATACAACAAAAGTCCCAGCCGCCAACCTCAAAATAACCCTAAACCTAAATGTATAGCCCCCTCCCCCTCCTTCTCCTATAAAAGGAGGGGCACTTCCTCCTCTTTGGGGGGCATCTTGGATTTCTTTTGTTGGGATTCTAAAGTAATTAGTCTTGTAATCATTTTCATATTATGCAATAAAGTAGATCTTAGTTCAAGCATATCTCTTTCATTCTTGTTCTTGTCTTTTCTCTCCGCCTTAGTTTTAATTTTCTTTTCTCCGTTCTTTGATTCTGGAGCAAGGAACAAATAACTAAGCCATTTCATTGTCTCTAGCATAAGGATTAATCTCCTAATTTTTGGGCTAGACTATGGCTTCATTTCTTTCTTCCTCCGTCTCCCCTCTCTCTATGTGTGAGTAGACTTTTATCGGGGCAAGGGGAATAACCCCTTAGCCATGGTTTTAATGATTTCTTCTTAAATGACTAGATGGTAATCCATTTTAATTGAATGGTTGATCTTCAGATCGCATGTTAATCTGGATGGATATGACCATGGAAATCCGGATTTAGAACAATAAAATCGATTACATACACATTTTGATATGACTGTGGATTTTCATCTTTTAGGATGATAAATTAGGAAGCATGAGCACCAAGACCAATGGGCTCATGTGGAGTTTTTCTCTTGTGGGTTTTTAAAATTCGCAAACCTTCATCAAATCGTCGTTTAAGATTTAGTTGTTATCACCTAGACTAAGGTGGTGAAAATCCCTACGAGCCTCGATTTCCATCTCTTGATTTAATCACTGCATCCTTTGTTTTATCTAATTCTTAGTCTTTCATTCACATAATTTTGCTTGTGTTAACAATCATCTTATTTTCCTTGTGCATGTTATTCCTTGTTAAGTGCATTTCTTCTTGCATTAGTGTAATCAACCAAACCCCCAACTGGACTTTACTTTCTGCTTTAATCAAAAGAAAAATACCAAAAACAAATAATAAAGTTCTTCAAACTTTGGGTTCTAAAAACAGCAATCTCTTAAAAGTTTTCATGTGGGATCGATCCTTCTATACTACCCTTAAAACCGGAAGTAAAAAAAGGTTTAAACTCTAGGATTAACCATCTTAGTGATTGATATTGCAAAACGAAGAGTATCACAAGCCGATCAACCTAGTTTGGTTTCTACTGAACCACATCCATCCTATAAAGGATGCCACAAAGGAGTACAACATGGGAGGGGTTGTCAACCTGATAGCAATAGGGCTAGGGTACCCAAGGGAGCCGCTCAACCTATCGCGCACCCAGGGCAATGACAAAATCGACATCAAGTTCCTCACTAGGGTGAACATTATCAAGAATGTTAGCCACCACCTCTTCTATAAGTTCACGAGGACAAATATCCTCCTGCCCCTCCCACTCTATGTCAACTATGACACATAGAAGTTGGTCTTCACAATAGAAGAGATCAAAGTTGTGACAGTCAAAGCCACCTACGTCGCCGCCATGGTCATCCAAGAAAGGATGGCCGCCGTAGGGAGGCTCATACCCCTCGATGCTTGGCGGGACAATCATCGACAATCGTCATCGAAGACTCGCCTGTCGCCACCACCACCAAGCCAACCACCACCGCCACCGAACTAGCCGCAACAACCATAGCAACGTCCATCGGGGCTATAGAAGAAGATCCGACCACCAGGGAGTTTGTTGACACCATCGAGGCCGCAAAAATGATCATCACCTCAAAAAATGGTACCGCAGAAATAGTAGTCGCAGCGCCTGAAGCTTCAGCTCTGCCAGAAATGGTAGAGACCTTGGTGCATTCAGATGCCTCTCGCAACAGCGAAGTGGTGTTTACCGAGCTCTTGGAGGTGGAGCTCAGGTATGTACAGCCGACGTCAACACTGCCACCATCTACGTTGGTGATCGTTATGGAGGAGGAAATTGAGAGTTGGATGGTCGATCAACATCGGCCTACTCCGCAACCTTCTCTATGACCCCACGCTGAGGAGACGGAGGTAGCTACAAAGGTGTCGACGCCTCGTCCGGAGGCCACACCCTCGCGTACTATCCAAGTGGACTTAACCCTGACAGATGATGCATTTTCATCGAGCCGCACCGCTAACACGAGGAGGGCGATTAGAAGCTGAAGCCAATCAATGGAAGTCCCTTCCTCATTTGGCCAGGCCTTCAGCTTTGAGTTTAACAACTTGTGGGAGGTAACAAGCAACCACACAACTACATTTGCTTCCCTAACTCGCAAGTTTTAGGCCTTCCAATGGAGGCTAAGTGAGCACGAGCATCAACTGCTAACTCTAGTTGGTCTCCCTGGCCAACTAGAGACATTGAACAACACGATGCAGGAAGCACTCCAACGCCTTGACACTAGTGAGAAGAAGCTCGATGAGAGGTACAACCACTACCACTCGAGGCATCCCAGGAGATCGCCTTCACCACCAACTTCCCCCTCTCCACCATCATCATCATCCTCCTCCTCGGGCTTGTCATCCTTGTCCGGCACCAGTGAGACATCAACAACGCCTGAGGATGAGATGACTAACAGAACTGTCGATGAGACCCTCACAAGATAAGGGAGCACTCGTGGAGTCGACGTATCTACGACCCCTCAACTGCTAAAGACAACAGAAAATGCAAAAGAGAAACCTAAAGGCCTAGCGGAGGATTCATCTGAGGCATCTGAGGGAGATGGAGGCAATTTGTATAGCTCGATTCCTAAGAACCCCCCTAGAGAGAGGACTTCAGCGGCTGATGCATTTTCTGCCCCTTCGGAGATCCAAGCCTTCGAGATGGCTAACTTTGACAAGTGTGCCAATGTCTCCTGACGATCCGGGACCAACAACTGTTGAACATGGTCCTAAGGCCGCAGACAGATACTTCTCCGTACAACACAAAATAAGAAGTCGTCGTCTGGAGTGACAAATACTTCTTCATACGACGCAGAGCACTCAAGGGCATGTTCCGCTCGAAAGCCATCATGGGGAAGATCTTGTTCAGGGTCCTAGAAGGTGAGATTCTATAGAATATCTCCATTCGGACAGGCCGGTAGCCAATCTATAACACCACTCTAGCCTTAGGCAGATGGCTATTAGATGAGGCATACGAAACAAGGCCGGTGGTTGATATGCTGAAGCACATTGAAGAAAACAACCCTAGACTAGTGCTTGTCCCCTACAAGCTCAGAAAGCACTGGTTCCTCTGTGTGGCCGACCTCCGCTCCCATTACGTCACTCTGCTCACTGCTGCACTACGGAGGTCCCCCACCAACTGGCAAGTCAATAGAAACTCTGCAATCTATACTCGTCACTGAAGGCAATTCTTCTTTGCTTGTCATCATCAAATCCCTAATCAGCAACTTCGACGGTTCCGCGTGCAATTCTCTATTTCAAGAATAGGTCAATGAAATTCTTCTTCGACTTGCTTATTCTAACATTGTAGACGTCATATATGAAAAAGATAATGCAGTGGTCCCCCTTGATGTTCTACAGGACATAGTCATGACATGAGGGTTTCTAGCAATGACAGTGGAATCTACTTACATCCCCATCCTACAAAAGAAGGTTGGACAAACCTGCATTTACCATCTGATGTTGTTCAACGACTTATGCCTTGCTGATGAGACATGAGCGCGCTAGCTGTTCCAGCTTGAAGAAAAGAAGTGTCTGGCGCACATAATCTTTCTACCTAAGTTGTACGACAATCACTGGACACTCCTGATGTTGTACACCTATCCACACGCTGGCTTCTTCTACAACAACTCCGACGCCAATACCGACTACCCGACAGAGTGTGCATCTACACCGACAACATCCCTCAAGAGGCTAGCAACAAAATATTATGTCGATGTGGTGTCTTTGATCCATCCCTATCTTAAATACCTAGAGGCCAAGTGGCACAAACTCCAATACTACCACCACAGTCCACAACATGTTCTCTTATCAAATGACTGTAATGTCTACGTGTTGCATTGGATTTACAGTGTGATAGCTCTGAAAAAGACGCCAGATAACCTTTACAACCTTGTCTACCACAACCAATGAGGAGAATATGTTATGGAGCTCTTATCTATCGAGGGCACATGCATTCACTGAACCCTCAGTGATCTATGCCTAGTCTTCCTTATTTATCTCACAACTCTGGGACTGAGTATGGGGTAAGTTTAGAGGGATACTCCATAGCATCAGTGAGGGAGGTACTCTAAAATTTTCCCATTTTGCCCTTTCCTTTTCCCACTATACTTTGTGCATACATGTATATAAATGTTTGATAGAAAGCAAGACACACACAAAATATACACAACTTCTTGTTTCTCAAAAACTGTACAAATTACTTTATAGTAAATATTTGGTACAACTTCTTCCAGTTTGTTCTCTCCATATCTAAGGTGGTGGACAATTTTGCTATGCTTTTTTGAAAACATAGTCTCAAACGACAAAGGCTATAACTTTTCTACGCCAACTTTGAAAAAAAATCTCACAACAGCTAAGAGACATGCATGTGAAGGAAAAAGTTGCCCAAACAACAAACTCCCTTTTCCCTACCCGTCAAAATCCCAAAAAGAGAGGAAAGACTTATGAGAGAAAATAAAATCATGAGAGTTGTGCCCAAAAAAAAACAACAACACACACTTTTCTTCCCAAAAGTACCCAATTTTAGGCATGGTAGATCTGGGGCAGTGGTACGTAGGATGTGAAATCACTGCTCTAAAGCCAACTAGCTTGGACTATAGGGACCACTTTCCAGTTAACGTACCCGTACCTGGATGGACCAATGAGGAGCAAGAAAAACCCAAAAAGCCTTAAGCCTTCCCGAAAACCCCACAGTCTATCCCCAAGCAGTTTGGTGTGAAAGCTAACTTCAAAATCATGCACTAAAGTCTCACAAAAGTTGGAGAGAAATTTTTTGCTTAAATAAGGTAGGAAAAATAAAGTCCATTGTTCGTAGTCAGACGTAATTTTCCTTAGGACATCTCAAAAATTCATTTAACCCCTTGTCTGAAGACTACATTTGGTTTTGAAACGTACCGCAAACAAAGTTTTAAAATAGGTATAGATTGCTTGAGGACAATCAAAATGCTAAGTTTGGGGGAGTTGATAACACCTATTTTATGGCTGCTAGAGCTTATATTTTGCTATAAAAATTGCCTCCAAACCTGACTTCCTCTCCATTTTATCTTATTTGTTGAATAGAAATAATGCCTACTATGCTCCTGATAACATATCCTATCTTTTGTAAAGTTTCTCTTATTTTTCTTCCAAAAGAATGCTAATGGGCCCGTCCCGACCCATCTGCAACAAGTTAACCATACCAGCCCAGTAGGCGTGCGACGTGACACACCCTTTACCCATCATGGTCGCTGCCCGATATGGCAGCAACCCGACGCGGGTGGGCTGCGTGGGAGATTTGACAAACTGCAAGCTATTACCCAATAGGGTGCCTTGTCCGCCACGGTTCATCAGTCGATGAAGTCAATTGCGCGACACGACCACTCCTCAGTGCATTAGCCTTCCAGAGTCTTAACCCGACATGATAGTGTGATTTACTCACAACCCAGAGCACGACAGCCCGCCATCTATGTTGGGCGACAGACATGTCAACCCCTTTTGTGAAGCCACACGAATGGAGCACACAGAGGACACATGACCCAATGAGAGCCGCATCTCCCACCAGCTCGCTGCCTATAAATAGCAGATACAGGCCTACAATGGGATGGGTCATAACCCTACGAAAGCTAACTCTTAGAGAAAAGGAGCTAGTGCGTCGAGTTCCAGGTCCAGTCAGTCGATACTAGGTGAGCACACCCCCAACTCGAGAGGGATGGGAGGAGTTCACTCCGAACATGACCCAGTAGCAAAAGGTAGTGCAACACGACCTTCAAGGCTACTTCAACATGTCGAGTCTCTAGCTGGGCTTCAACCTGAGATGGCTCGCCCATCTATACCCCACACTAGGAACTCAAGAACTTAAGATAAAGCTAACCCGATACATGTCCTAACACAATATGATACCCAACCCGATATGGCCTACCCGTCATGGTTGTAGCCCGACAGGGCCAGCAGCTTGATACTACCATATAGGGTAGGGAGTCCTTTCCTGGTATGCCCTTTACCCGTCACGGTTCATGACCCAACATGGTCAAGAACCCGACACGGTCGTATCCCGATAAGGCTCTTACCCTGTATCGGGTTAGCGTTACCTTAGGGTTCCACTGCTATGTAAATCAATCTCTTACATCAAGGAGGATGATGCATATCTACCCTTCTTTCAACACTTTACTTTTATTTACTACTGCATTGTAACTAAACCTTTTTACCTCTTTATGCTTATTGGAATATGTGGAGTTTATCTCATGTTGTTCTGTGTATGGTTCCTTTTTGTGGGATGATTTCTTTATAGCATCTGAGATCTAGTCGCTTCTATTTGGATCACGCTTTTAACTAGCTATTGAATCATGTTTCTCATTTTGACTCCTTTGAGAGAGGGATGTCATAAACTCTAGAGTTTGGTCTGATTTAGGTGTATGAGAGTACCCATGATCAGGGTTGTCCCGACATATCTTTCCTCTCCAGCCTATGCCTAGTACCCTTGAGAAAGGGAACTTATTGCATCGTTAGTGTCACCCTCTTTGAGAGAAGAGGGTGCAGGATGTACATCATTGCCGCTTCTTATGTTTAAGTTTTCCTCCTTTGTGCCGTACGTCGAGAATAGTTTTATCTCCTCGCTTTTCCTTTATCTAAAAACCTCCATAAAAATTGCTAAACCCCTAAATCTCAATCCTTCTGGTAACTCCTCTTAGAGATAGGCTTTTTGTTTGATTCTTTATTATTCTTTTTCATTTCATCAAAACCTTTTCTCTCAAATTTTCAACGTGCTTAGACAAGTAAAACTTGAGTTCTGAATCACCATTCTTCCTATCCCTATGTTCGACCCCGAAGTACTTTGACCTTGTGCTAGTTGCAAGAGTCTTAAACATTCAGGTATTATAAATTTATAAAGTCCAATAACCTTGACATGTCTCCATTCTTGGACCCATGTTTAAGGATTGTCAAGTACCCTCAGCCCCTGCTCCTCACTTCCCTACTCTGGGTTTGGCCCGTGAATCCTCCAAGCGATGGGTCATGGTGCTCGCCGGAAGCTCACTGTCAGCACCTGTCATTTCTGCGTTTTCGAGCTCCTCCTCCCTTGCAAGCACTAGCAGTGACCTCGCCTCGACTCAGTGATCCTTCTCCTGACCTTAGATGAGGTTATTTGTTACTTTTTCATGATGGTTCAATCGAACTCGTTCTCCGTTGTTTCCCGACAATCTCCATGGCCTATGATCTTCTCCAGTGCCCGACTTTACCTTTTTTGCTTCCATCTTCGTCGCCGGCGAATGGTGGATCTACTTGGTTTGTCCTCTAGGACTGAGGGGTCCTGGAGCTCAGAGTTGGGCTCCTAAGTTGACCCCAATGTACCTGCTTCCTCACCATTGTTGTGAGCGATAGGAGTAGGGTCAGGATAAGACCAGGGAGCCCTTGCCCCGTAGATAGGTCAATTAATTTAGCGTGTACATTAATGGTATTTGATCTTTTCTTTTGTTTTTTTGGTCACAACTAATTGAGATGTTCATGTGACAATATTACCGTCATGATTTCAATCAAATCAATTACCCAACCATGGGCATTTTTGTAATTTGACCATCCACTCTATTGCCTTTGATCTGAGCCTCTTCAGTGGACCAATCGACGGGGCCAAAGCCGATTGGCCCATATCAGCATGGATCCAGCCACAGTGGCATTTTCTTTGCGAGCCTTAAACTGCCTATGTGGCATTTTGCTAAATTGTGATTGGTTGATTTTACTTAATTCATAGTAAATCGATCCACGGTCAGAAAAATTCAAATAAGTAGTCGTTGGAAAGGATTTTTCATGTAGAATCTGATTTGTTTGGTTTTTGAGTCCTGATTCTCAATCCTTTTTTGAAGTTTGCTTTGAATGCCATTTTGAGTATGTTAAATGTTCTAAAATTAGTAATTAATTCATTTTAACTCAAATTGAAAAATAAAATATGTTTTCCTAATCAGTGAAACCTAAGTGACCTTTTGGTCCTAGTTTTGAGTCCAAAATTAGTGGTTTGCAAACAAGGTCTTAAATGTGTTTTTCCTTTATACTTTATGCTTAATCAATATTGATTCATGAGAAATATTTGATACTAGAGTTAATGGATGTTGATACAATCTAATCAATGATAATGATGGATGTGAATCTACAATAAGGTATGTGATTCCTATGTTTGATGGATGTGAAATTTATATGTGCAAATACACCTATTCTTAAGTTGGGCTTTTACCCAAACCATAATTTCCTAATGAGGCAATTGATAGCCTTGATATCTTTCTATTGCCTTATTTGTCTCTTATTTAATTAGATTCTTTTTTTGCCCATGTTGGCTCATTTACATGAAATGCTTGAATAATGCTATTGCCAATGTTGGCTCACTCTTTATATGATTTATTTCATGGGTTTTATTCCCTATTTTCTATGATGCAATGTCATTTATATTGTCACTACTGCCAAGTGAATTATTTAGCATGATGTATTTTTGGCCAAACAACAATGTAGTATACATGAGTACAAACCACCCATAGTGGGCATGAGCCCAGGGGATGGTGAATTTCTCCCCGTTTTATATATATATTGGAGGTTTGGGACATTATTTTCCCCTCTCCTCTTGGTGTTGGTCCGGTAGGTGCCTCACCTTGCATTGGTATGATTTTGTGTCATAATATCATTCATGCTATGTGATTATTGTTGTTGATTAAACTATGGCAGTTCTCTATTACTTATTTGATTATTTCTCTCATGCTCTTAAAACCCCTTAATATTGTGAATCATTTTATTATGCAATGGTGTATCTTTTATGTGTCTGTATTCCCCTTGATTAACACATACTTTTATCTCTCTCTTGATGGGTGATCCCAACCACCCAGATATAGGATCAGAGTGCGCATTGGAAACTTGGTGAACCAGCCTAAGGCTAGGAATATGAGTTCAACCATCAATCTTGGACATAGTTTCCCATATATATTAAGTTGTCTATGTTTGGAGACAAGTTGATTTGGTTTTAGTCTTCTTCTACCTAAATCATGTTGTTGTGTATAAAGTTGTACACCCTTTTGGGAATTTTGTAAAGTACTCTTTATACAATTGAATTGTCAAAGTTTTATCTTCCACTGTTACATAATTGGTGTTTTTGTTTACCATGAATATTTAATAAAGATGTTGGTGCCTTTACAACATGGTATTAGAGCATTAAGGTAGTCGGAGTCTTGACTAATTCAATTTGTCTCCTAGTTAGAAACCCTTACCTTATATAGTTTCCCTTTAGTAAGAGTTTCACCTTAGATTTTACCTATGATGAAAGATTGATCTAGGGTCATAATAATTTCATACTAGAAATATAATTTGATCAACTTTTTGGTGATTGGTCTATTAGGTTGCTACTAGGGAATAATTTGAAAGAAAAGGTGTCTACAATGGCTTAGGGTCTGGGGGCTGGCAATATTTTCCTCCGCACTACTAGCTTGGCTTATGAGGACTCCCATATCCATATGATACTGGCCTAGCCTGAGCTGATACTGACTATCCCAAATTAGCATACCTTTAGACAAATTGTCTTATTGTTGAGTAACCTTTTGAACCTAGTATATGATTCTTTGGTTAGTCATGTAGAATCACCTGATGATTCCATAAGTTCCTTATAGGAGCCTTAGAGTTCCATGTTTGGGAGTAGTCTACCCTATGTTAGGTCTTGAAGTTGATAATGGTGCTTAGTAAGACAACTAAGTGTTGGATCTCATACATAGTTCTCCCTCAACCCTTTTGAGAAGTAGACTATAGTAATAAAGCTTTTTATACCTTGATAGATTTTGGAGTTTATGATTTTGAGGACGAAATCCTCTTTAAGGGGGTGGAGTCCCTTAATACATTCAAAATCAAGTTACTATGTTTTGGAAACCCTAACTCTTTAGACATGAGTTTAGTGAGCTTATATGTTTAGTGTTGAACAAACATATTGTAATTATAATTCATCTTGCTTGTTTATACACAAATAATATATATATATATATATATATATATATAATGAGTCATCTAAGGGATAATTTGTATGCTTGAACCATAACATATTCTTGATACTCATAATAGTAAGTTACTCCTCTCTAATTGTGAATACACTTAATGTGGACCATGTCACCCTAATAGTATGGTTAGTAAGATTATGGAACTAATGCATCCTTAACATGCATAACATGTATTGATCTTGTTGACCCAAACCCTAATATGCAATCATCTAGCCTTGACAACATATAAATACATACATATCTTTGATGCCTTCATGATACATTAGTGACTTAGGTGTCATCATCACATTATATACCTTGATACATCTAGATGGATTATAATCAGGTAATCATAATTGTGATCAAGTTATCAATATAGGTAAGGCATATCACCTTGTTCCCTAATATACATCTCATTAGTCACCTTATCATAATATGTTATATGAATCAATTCATTTATGTTTAATGTGTTCCATCTTATTCTGTAAAATGCATGTAATGACTCAAATATGATAAAGAGTAATTGGATTCACATGTATATGCATACATGCCTAATGTGATGTCGAATATGTACAATTCATATCATGGAGTGTCATAGGAGAAAATGGTTAGTGATGTCATTATCCTGAGTATGAACGATAATGTGACAATCTGTGATATAGTGATAAATAATTTATGTGACATTATTTGGTATTATTATAGGCTTAATAACTTATTGGATAATATTATCTTTTTCTTTGAAAATAATGCGTGATAATCCTATATGATGATACTATGCGAATAATGGAGATTATATTTAAGTTGTTCAGGTTTGTGACCTAATGCATTAATATTGTTGAGATTTCTTTATAAACCCTAATTTTGTTTAAAACCCATATAAGGGAAATACATATGTTTTGGTACATAATGTTGAGATGTGATCCTTGTTACAACAATGAGATAATTGTGTGAGACAAGCAATGGAATAATAATGATGATTCTTTTTCATGATGAAGATTATGCTTATAAGTCAAAGTGTTAATTATGTTATGTTTGATAAAACGTTATATGTATGGTGGAAACCTTAGTGATACATGGCTTATATGTAGAGCTTTTGAAGTACTCACTTAGTTGCCTAATGTTGGGATGTAACACACTCACCCTCTCTCTTCCCTCTTGTTGTAATTTCGGGACAAAATCCTCTTTAAGGGGTGGTGTGTTGTAACAGACTGAATTTCAGGGTCCTTCTTGCAATTTACCCATTTTCAAGCTTTTATTTGCTTTCAAGTCATTTTGGACCATTTTCCTAAGTTTCCCATCTTTTGAATTCTTTTTGGCCTCTATGTTGAATTTGATCTTAACTTCAGGGTGTAATTCATATTTATCCACATTCATGTCAATGAATGGCTTTTTGCACAAATAACCCAATTAATGTGATTAATGAGGACTAATTATTCAATATGGCCATTAATGAGAGATAATTAGTAGATAATGTTAATTTAGAGCTTTTATATCTTTTTGGATAAAGATATGAGTAATAATGTGTATTTGAGTTAATGTATGAGAGTAATTAACCTTTTACTTTCTCTCTCCTCCAAAAAGGGCAATAATGCATTAATAAGAGGATAATATGGTGATATATGACTCCCAATATTGATATGTATCTAATATCTCGAATTTCATTCACTTATGTCATTAAAAGACTCTTTTCACAATTAATCATTCATTTTATACATTAAAATATGCATAAATAGCCAATATAGAATTTAAGGGCCCAAATGTGTGTAAAATGAGACACTAAATGCATAGAATTGATCTAGGAGTCATAATTAACATATGGTTAAAATTTTGTGGCTTTTGGACTTTCTTTGACCCCTCAAATTGATTTTATAAGCTTCGGATATAGTGCAACTATAGCAGATGAATCATCATCATTTATTTCATTTAAATTGATGTGTCATGGTAGTGTTTGCTTCGATATTTATGTCACACCGGCCGTTCCACTGTGGCCCACCATCTGATGGATGAAAGACATTCTTGCACAATCCAATGTCATGAATGCTTTCTTCTACCTCAGTCAGCCCGCGGGTATGTATACAGCGATGCCCCTTGTATCCTCGGTGTCAATGTCTCTCCCTCCTTCACCTCTTGGCCTACTTTTTCTTGAGTTGCGTTCGGCTTTCAACGCTGATTTGTTTGAGCCTCCAGTCACCCCCTTTTGAACCCTATGCATGAAACATCCAAACCTAACATTCACCTCTTCTCCACCATGGAATTACAGTGAGGTCTAGAGCGCTCTCCATGCCTATAAAAGGCTAGGCAAAGCTCCCTCAGGCTTCGTGACTTCTTCCTCCTCACCCAATTGCACCTCTACCCCTCTCGTGCTCCCCGGTCTAGTCCACCTTACTCCTCGGTGATGGTGACCTACAACTCGTGCATCCAACCACCTCATCCTAATTTAAGGCACGGTGAGTACCCTTGGCCCCTGCTCCTCACTTCCCTACTCTGGGTTTGGCCCGCAAAGCCTCCAAGCGATGGGTTTTGGAGCTTGCTGGAAGCTCACTGTCAGTGCCTATCATTTCTGCATTTCTGAGCTCCACCTCCCTCACAAGCACTAGGAACGACCTCACCTTGACTCAGTGATCCTACTCGTGACCTTAGATGAGGTTCTTTGTTACATCTTCATGATGGTTCAATTGAACTCGTTCTCCCCTATTTCCTGACTATCTCCATGGCCTATGGTCTTTTCCAGTGCCTGACTTTACCTCTTTTGGTTCCATCTTTGTCGCCAAAGAATGTAGGATCTACTTGGTTTTTTCTCTGGGACTGAGGGGTACCGGAGCTCGGAGTTGGCTCCTACCTTGACCCCAGTGTACCTGCTTCCTCGCCGTTGCAGCGAGCGGTAGGAACATGGTCAGGATAAGACCAGGGCTCCCTTGCCCTATAGATAGGTCAATTAATTTGGCGTGGGCATTAATGGTATTTCATCTTTTCTTTTGTTTTCTTGTCACGGCTTATTGAGATGTTCATGTGACAATATTACCCTCACGATTTCAATCAAATCAATTACCGGACCATGGGCATTTTTATAATTTGACCATCCACTCAATCGCCTTGGATCTGAGCCTCATGAGTGGACCAACTGATGGGGCTAAAGTCAATTGTCCCACGTCAGCATGGGTCCAGCCACAGTGGCATTTGCTTTGCGAGCCTTAGCCTATGTGGCATTTTGCTAAATTCTGATTGGTCGATTTTACTTAATTCATTGTAAATCAATTCATGGTCAGAAAAATGCAAATAAATAGTCGTTGGAAAGGACTTTTCATGTAGAATCCAATTTTTTGGTTTTTGACTCTTGATTCTCAATGCTTTTTCTAAGTTTTCTATGAATGTCATTTTTGAGTATGTTAAATGTTCTAAAATTAGTAATTAATTCATTTTAACTCCAAATTGAAAAATAAAATTTGTTTTCCTAATCAATGAAACCTAAGTGAGCTTTTGGTCCTAGTTTTGAGTCCGAAATCAGTATTTTACAAACAAGGTCTTAAATGGGTTTTTCCTTTATACTTTATGCTTAATAAATACTAATTCATGTGAAATATATGATACTAGGGTTAATGGATGTTGATACAATCTAATCCGTGATAATGATGGATGTGAATCTACAATAAGGTATGTGATTCCTATGTATGATGGATGTGAAATGTATATGTTCAAATACACCTATTCTTTAGTTGGGCTTTTACCAAAACCCTAATTTCCTAATGAGTCAATTGATAGCCTTGATATCTTTCTACTGCCTTATTTGTCTCTTATTTCATTAGATTCTTCTTTTGCCCATGTTGGCTCATTTACATGAAATTCCTGAATAAAGCTATTTCCAGTGTTGGCTCACTCTTTATGTGATTTATTTCATGGGTTTTATTCCCTATTTGATATGATGCAATGTCATTTATATTGTCACTACTGCCAAGTGAATTATTTAGCATGATGTATTTTTGGCCAAATGATAATGTAGTGTACATATACATGATTACAAACTACCCATAGTGGGCATGAGCCCAGGGGAATGTGAATTTCTCCCCATTATATATATATATATATATATATATATATATTGGAGGTTTGGGATGTGATTTTCCCCTCTCCTCTTGGTGTAGGTCGGGTAGGTGCCTCACCCTACATTGGTATGATTTTTTGTCATAATATCATTCATGCTATGTGACTGTTGTTGTTGATTAAACTATGGCAGTTCTTTATTACTTATTTGATTATTTGTCCCATGCCCTTGAAACCGATTAATATTGTGAATCAGTTTATTATGCAATGTTGTATCTTATATGTGTTTGTATTCCTCTTGATTAACACATACTTTTATCTCTCTCTTGATGGGTGATCCCAACCACCCATATATAGGATCAGAGTGCACATTGGAAGCTTGGTGAGCCAGCCTAAGGCTAGGACTAAGAGTTCAACCATCTAGCTTTGACATAGCTGCCCATATATATTAATTTGTCTAGGTTTGGAGACAAGTTGATTTGGTTTTAGTCTTCCTCTACCTAGATCATGTTGTTGTGTATAAAGTTGTACACTATTTTGGGAATTTTATATAGTACTCTTTATATAGTTGAATAGTTAAAGTTTTGTCTTTCGCTGCTACACAATTGATGTTTTTGTTTACCATGATTATTTATTAAATATGTTTGTGTCTTTACATACCCTTTCACTAGGGTTTTGTCCCTGTAGTGGACTTCTCATAACCTTTCCATTCCTGAGCTTGGTTTGTTATGACCTTCCTATCCCGTCTTGGCCTCACAATGGACATACTATGTTGTCTTGGCCTCATAATGACCATCCTATCCCGACATGTGCTTTTGGTGATCTTCTTATCATGACTTGATCACTTATCATCATAATGATGTTTCATACATCCCACATGAATCATTTAAATCCACCAGAGATATATGACCAAATTATACTTATATAATGTGATACTGATAGTGACTTTATAGATTGAAATCTAAATAGGAAAACTATGACAAACCATAGAAGTCGGTTAAAGTTAGTAGCCATAGGCGTAACCACATACCTTACTCAAAATTGTTCAAAACTCCAAGTCAATATGAGCAGTTGTAATCAAGCATGCTATCACCTTAAAATTAATGCATGACACCCAAGTATTACTATTTTGTTTATAAACTCATATTAAGACTGACTCGGGTTCCAAGTTAGGGTTTTGCGGTCAAATTACGGTTTCATCAGGGTTTTGTCTTCCCAAACCCTAATCAACACATTTAATGTATTTTAACTCAAAAATCCAAATTTTAATGTTATATGCATTATTATAAGTCAACGATTTCCTTTTTGTCCAAAAGACTAAACTTTATCCTTTAAAGTCATTTAAGCAAGGTATATTCATTAAAACTATGACATTATGGTTTCCATGCTTTAAATACATTAAAGTTGCTGACAAAAAAATACATTAAATTTAGTAACTACATGAACTTTCAAAATTCAAATTAGAATTAGGTCTTGAGACTAATTTAATAGGAATCCTGGCATTATTCTGATCAACTTTTCATATAGTATTTTTCATCATCGGGTATTCCTATGATTTTCTATGATTTTAGTAAAATTAATTGGTTTGAACCAATAGGGGCTCACCACCTAGGTGATGAACCTGGGTCCCAACCTTTTCGGGTAGGCTGGTTCAAGGTGATGGGCCTGTGCTAATTAGGTTTCCAAGCTCGCTCGTTAGATAGAGTGAAAAATTGAGGAAAATGATAGAAAAGTTGTAACCTATGAAGAAGAGGAGGGGCAAGGGAGTCTTTTCACCACCATGATTGTCCTTAACCTCACTGCTTTGTGAGAAACTTGGGAAGTCAACAACATAGAATGAATCTAAGATCTTGACTCCTTGAGAGGCTGATGAGGGTAATACAACTTTTATCTATCCTCGTTGAACTCATTGAGGGTCTCAATTTCCTCGTTGATTGTCAGAGTCAAGAGGAAGACAAAGAGACATCTTCAACAAAGTCCAGGGAGTGGCTAGGGGTCAAGGATGAGGCTAGGAGAAGAATTGAGGGTAGGGAGAGAATCTTAGAGTCAAACTCTATTACATACCAGATCTTGGACCCTACCCTGGAACTTCGACCTACTAGACTTAGAAAAACAAGGTTGAAATTAGATGATTAGTATAACCCTAAAGAACTTATGTATGTATATATCACTCTAAGGTAACCTAATGTTTTCACATTAGGCTTAGGCTGATAATGGACACATAAAATGTCACATGATATAAATGGAGATTTCATAATAATTTGTGCACAATGATGATATATAATTCAATTGGTTCTAATATAAATATATGGGACACAATTGGATGAATAATAATAATGATGAAATTAAATATAATGATAACAAGTCAAAAATGTTATACTTCATAAAAGGATATTTAAAAAGAGAAATAATGTGAAATTTTTGTTCTTGGGTCCCAGTTAGCTTGGGGGCCAAGTTTCACCTTATTTGCACAATAATAATTATCTTAATTTCTTTTAGTAAAGGAAATATGAGTTCTTCTCCAAAAATATTAAATAAATTAATAAATGGATCTAAAAGTGGAAACAAATCTCTAGTTTGCAATCTAAATGTTAAAATTAGCCTATGTATCGATTTTCACTAATTTGGAAAATCTTTAATACTCAAATATGTTTTTGTACGGAGGGATCTCTAGGTGGCGTTGCTACTACCGTGGGCGAGTTCTAAGGTAGTTTCTCACCTGGTGGGGTACTTATCCATCTTGGCCAGTGCGTAGTGCCTCTGCCTTTGCAGGAACTTTCCGTGTCAGGTTGGACGACAGTTTGGTTCTAAGGGGTTGAGGTTTCCTTTCCCCTTTCTGTTCTACTCTATTTTTTCAGTTGCTTGTCTGTCTTTTTTTTACTCATGTCAGGTGTCGAGTTGGTCTATGGCCACTTCAGTCTTTCGTCTTTGTCATTGTTCATCGACGTTTGTTGTTCTTCTGGTTTCTCTCTCCTTTATGGGAGCCAGGAGCTCTTACTGTGTTGGTGCTACTTTTTGTCTCAGTCGGTTTTATTGATCTCATTCGTATGGTTAAGTTGGATGTGGAAAATGCTGATCAGAATACTAATTGGAGGCAGACTACCTATCACCGTTACAAAATCATGCTGAAGGAATCCTCATTGAAAAGTTGCTTTACTCAGCATCAGTGTTGGAGGATCAAGGCAGAAGCATTTTACTCTCTTTCCAATTTGATTAACAGTGTTTGGTTAGCCCTGGTTCTGGTTGTTGTGTGTTTGGTTAGTGTTCTTCTTCACTCTTTTAGATGTCGTACGGCTTATGATTAATGAAGTTGATCTGTTTTCTCAAAAATTTAATGTTCAAATAAGTTTAGGAGAGAGAAAGTGTAAATAAAGCCTAAAATATTAAATAATGTGTTAAATAATACTAAGGGATAAAATTAATGGAAAATTCATATCTAACATACATAATTTGACTTCTGGGTGAAGTTTCATCAAATTTGGATATTCCTAATGCCATTAATGCATTAGGTGCTTAATTTATATATCCAAAGTTTCCAAACACGAAATCTAATTGCATAATCAGAATCTACATACCTTAATTGGACTTTGTGCAAAATTTCATTTAATTTGGATAATGTTTGAACCCCCTATTAAAAGAAAAGAGAAAAGGAAATAATGTGAATATCCACTTTAATCGAATTTGTTTATTTCCTGGTCATGCTCAATTTCCTAGATCTCCTAAATCACTGACTCATTTCTGACCGTCTGATCTAAATCATAGCTTTGTTGTCCATCACTTTCCTTCATTCGCTTACATTCACATGGCTACAGTGCATCGACGTTTTATCCTCTATATTCATATCTCTCTCACCTTCATGTCTCAACTTTTCTCTGCTAATCTTTCCCCATGAATTTCCTAGTTCTGTTCTGATCACATGGACCCTATATGTGCTATGGTTTTGTTGCCATCACACCAATACTGCAACCCACCTCCTTATTGCTTTGTTCTTCCCCTGCGTTCATTGTCTTGTTGTTCTTCTCACCAACATAGGAAATCAGACTGCTATGAAACACACCCAAAGGTTCACCGTGTACCCTATACTCTATCCATGGTGCTAGATATTCTTCATTTGAGATGGGGTATGGTATCCCAGTTTAGCTGGTTGGCACTGTGAGAGGTCATCATCGTCACCCTCTCTCTAGCGATCATGAGACCTAGGGAGAGCTCTGAATCATTCCTCGATCCTGCGAGATGGAGTTGCAACCTTCAATCAGCTCATTTGGTGGTAATTTGCTTTTTCCCCTTTCTTATTTGTTACTTTTGGACCTCCCAGAAGGAAGGGGATGAACCCCTGTACTTTCTCAAATTTACCCCTCTTTTCTCTTTTCTTGTTTTGATTTCTCGCCAGGGGTAATATCATCATTTCACACCTGATTGTTAGTTACGACTTTGATTCAAGGTGCCAGGTTGTCTGAGGGGCCATCAAGTTGGCCAGTTCCCATTGGGCCAACTGAAGACACACACCTACTCTCCCTCTCTCTTCCTCTCCCAACCATTTTGTTGACGTGGAATTTTATGATTGGTTGATTTTCAAAAATCCATAACAAATTATTTATAGCTTAGAAAAATAAAATAAAATATGTTCTAAAATCATAAAAATACAAGCTTCTAATGATATTGGTTTTGTTGCCAAAAGCTAATGTTGTCAATATGTGATTTTAATGGATTTTCCTAAATAATTAATAACTTACCAAATGTATAACTAATAATCTTTATGTCAAAAAATATAATAAAATATGTTTTGAACTCAAAAAAATCTAATCTAAAACATGGCATGGTTTTGATAACCTAATTCACTAATATTAAAATGTGATTTTGAAGGTTTTTAATAATTAATGCAAAACCTAACCCTAAGTCTACATATATGCATCATCGGTGCTTTGGAGACCTAGGCTTGGATATAGGACTGATTTTGGACGGTTTACATTCTTGAGTAAGGTATGATTACATCCCACATATTTCTCTATTGATCAATTTCTAATTCTTCTCTCTAAATGTATGTTTGCATCCCCTATTATTCTTTTTGAGCAATTCACCTATTTTCTCCTTTCTCTTAGTCCTATGGACATTAGCCTACACAATATCTTATTCTTTTAGAAAATATGCTTCATGTGAAGCACCTTACATTGTTACTGATCTTTGATCATGTTTGTACATTTTCTAGGTCTTTTCTTATGTTTTGTTTATGATAGAAATATCAATGATGACGTGATATCTTATTTCCCAATTTTGTGGTGAATTTCTTAGATTATCATTTATGTGGTGACAAATCTTTTTATTCTGAATATACTTTTTACTAGGCTCATTATTAAGCATGTTATGTGACTCAGTAGACCTAGGATAGTGTAATTGCATTGGTTTTGGGTTATGTGCCCTATTTATTTTTGGGATGGAGGGTACCCCATACTCGGGTTTCAAATTTATGAGGTTTGGCCCACACACTTTATATTGGGAAGTTTGGTCATGTAACACTCTCTATCAAGTTTCAAGTTTATGAGACTTGGTCGCCATTGTTATTTACATTGTTCTAGTGCTATTTTTATCACACATGCATGCAGTTTGTTATTATGTGGATGGGTTTTTTTCTCAACGCATTATGTGTGCTTTTGAGGCACCATTTTTGTTATTTATTTTATGGCAAGTATTTCCTTTATCATATGATGGTGATTCTTTCCTTTATTCCCTTTTGGGTAGTACTTTTCTCTTTCATAGGAAGCCTTTATTTTGATATCATTTATTCCATATATTGCACAATTTCCTTTTTAGTATGCACATGCCAGCCTTTGTTGATGTCTTCTATTTTTCTCTTCTTGTTGGGGTATGCTTCCCGCCCTAGGTGAAGGACAATGAATACATGGCATGAAATTATAGACTTAGCTTAAGGAGCTTAAAGATTGGAGACAAACTTGTTATGGCTTAGATTTCCCTCTACTGAGATCCTAATGTTGTATCTTACATGTAAACCCTATGTGGGAGATTATGATGTACTTTCGTATTTTGAAGAATTGAATGCAGACTTTATTTTTATTTTACTACTACACTTTGGTTTTTTTGACTATTAATAATTAGGATTTGAATATTTTACACCCACTCCAAGATACCTTTTGGGTGTGTTTGGACTGGAGGTTCTATTGTTCAAATTTTTAGTAGGGAGTGGATCACCTCTGGGTCCCACTCCTTACAGCATGGTATTAGAGCCCATGGTAGTCGAAATCTGACTATTTCAATTTTGTCTCCCTAATTAGAACCCTTGCCTTAGATAGTTACCCTCCAGGTGAAACGTTCGCCCAAGAATTGATCTTTGTTAATAATGTGATGAGGTTTTAGGTGATCTTACTCAATCATATAGATTGATTACGATTTGTATCTCTTGATGCTACGAGGTTTGACTTGAAATTTGCTATTAGGTTGTGAGGAGGTAGTAGGATGAAGAGGTTTTGTTATGGAAATATTGTGACTTGGTTATCACATTAAATTTTTGCTAGTTTATTTGTTATACATCACATTGTTCCTTATCTTAAAAAAATATTTTTATTATACTACTATATGTACAAAACGTTTCTGTAATTTTCTCGATGATTTCTTGAACTAAGTCACAATGAAGATATATGTGAATTTGTAGTGGAGAAATCCTAGAATTAGTTGGCAAAGAATCCTAACACTAGTTTTGAAGAAGTGACTAGAAATATGTGAGATAATGTAAAGGTGTAGTGTACCTACCCTTTGTACCCTATGACTTTTGGATCTTAGGGTTGTTAGGTTAGAGACACCAGGACCTAAAAATCTCAACCCAAGATGGTTCTGACTTGTTAGTTGGACAGATGGATAACATAAATCTCTAAAACAATCACAACTAAAAGATATGTGGGTAACCTAAGATGTTGTTTAGCATGACTTGTTAGCTTAAACCTTTTAAGGGGTGGAGAGTAGTTGGTTGTTGATGTTTGGATCAATATATTTTGAGGACAAAATCCTTTTAAGGGTGGAGTGCTGTAACATACCGAATCTTTGACCCGACCCTAGAAGTTTGACCTTTTGGACTTAGCCAAACAAGGTTGAGGTTAGACCTAAAAGATGTTTAGTTTAACCCTAAAGCGCTAATGCATGTATATATCACCCTAAGGTAACCTAATGTTTTTACATTAGGCTTAGGACGATAATGGACACATAAAATGTCACATGATATAAATGGAGATTTCATAATAATTTGTGCACAATAATGATATATAATTCTTTTGGTTGTAATATAAAGATATGGGACACAATTGGATGAATAATAATGATGATGAAATAATATTATAATAAATATAATGATATTAAGTCAAAAATGTTATAAAACATAAAAGGATATTCGAAAAGAGAAATATAATGTGAGATTTGCGTTCCTTGGGTTCCAATTAGCTTGGAGCCAAGTTTCACCTTATTTGCAAAATAATAATTATCTTAATTTCTTTTAGTAAAGGAAATATGAGTTCTTCTCCAAAAGTATTAAATAAATTAATAAATGGATTCAAAAGTGGAAACAAATCCCAAATTCATAATCTAATTGTTAAAATTAGCCAATGTGTGGATTTTCACTAATTTGGACAATCTTTAATGTTCTAATATGTTTAGGAGAGAGAAAGTGTAAATAAAGCCTAATATATTAATTAGTGTGTTAAATAATACTACGGGATAAAATTAATGGAAAATTTGTATCTAGCATACTTAATTTGACTTGTGGGTGAAGTTTCATCAAATTTGGATAATCCTAATGTCATTAATGCATAATGAAAGAAAATATGACTTGCTTAACTTATACATCTAATGTTTCCAAACATGAAATCTAAGTGCATAATCAGAATCTACATGCATGAATTGCCCTCTGAGAAAAATTTCATTTAATTTGGATAATGTTTGAACCCCCTATTAAAAGAAAAGAGAAAAGTAAATAATGTGAATAACCAATTTAATCAAATTTGATTATTTACTTGTCACGCTCAATTTCTTGGATCTCCTAAATCACGAACTCATTTCTGGCTGTTTGATCTAAACCGTGGCTTTGGTGTTCATTACTTTCCTCCATTCTCCTGTGTTCACATGGCTATAGTGCATCGAACATTTCTCTTCAATATTCATAGGTCTCTCACCTTCGTCTCTCAACTTTTCTCTCTGGATCTTCCCCCTGACTTTCCTTCTTCCCTTCTAATCATATGACCATATATATGTTAGGGTTTTGTTGCCATCACACCAATTCCGCAAGCTACCTCCTTGTTGATATGTTCCTCCCTTGCATTCATCGTCTTGTCCTTCTTCTCGCCAACATAGGCAATCAGACTACTACGAAACACGCCTCAAAGGTTTTTTGTGTACCCCATACTCTATCCGCTGTGCTAGATAGTCTTCATCTGAGTAGGGTTATGCTATCCCAGTTCATCCGGTTAGTGCTATGAGAGGACGTCTCCATCTCCCTATCTATGGCGATCGTGAGACCCAGGGAGGGCTCTGAATCATTCCTCGATCATGTGAGATGGAGTTATGACCTTCAAATAGGCTCGTCTGGTGGTAATTACTTTACCCCCTTTTAAATTTCTTTCTTCTAGACCTATCAGACGTGGTCTCCAAAAGAAGGAAGGGGATGAACCCCTGTACTTTCTCGATTTTACCCCTCTTTTCTCCTTTCTTGTTTTGATTAATCGCCAGGGGAAATATCGTCATTTCACGTGTGATTGTTTGTTACGGCTTTGAGTCAAGGTTCCAGGTTGTCTAAGGGGTTAGCTGAGTTGGCCATTGCCCATTGGGCCAACTCAGCCTGCACTCCTACTCTCCCTCTCTCTTCCTCTCCCGACGACTTTGCTGACGTCGAATTTTACGATTAGTCGATTTTTGAAAATACATAACTAATTGTATATAGCATAGAAAAATAAAATAAAATATGTTTTGAAATCATAAGAATATAAGATTCAAATGGTACTGGTTTTGTTGTCAAAACCAAATGTTGTTAGTATGTGATTTTAATAGATCTTCCTAAATAAGTAATAACTTGCTAAATGTATAACTACTAATCTATACGTCTAAAAAATATAATAAAATATGTTATTAACTCAGAAAAATATAATCTAAGACATGGCGTGATTTTGATAACTTGATTCACTAATATTAAAAAGGTGATTTTTAGGGTTTTCAATAATTAATGCAAATCCTAACCCTAATTCTACATATATGCATCATAGGTGCTTTGGAGACCTAGACTTGGATCTAGGACTTATTTTGGTCTATTTAGATTCCTGAGTAAGGTATGATTACATCCCACATTACTTCTATATTAAGAATTTTCTAATTCTTCTCTCCAAATGTATGTTTTCATCCTCTATTATTATTTTTTAGCAATTCACCTATTTTCTCCATTCTCTTGGTCCTATGGACATTAGCCTAAACAATATCTTATTCTTTTGGAAAATATGCTTCATGTGAAGTACCTTACATTGTTACTGATCTTTGATCATGTTTGTACATTCACTTGGTCTTTTCTTATGCATTGTTAATGATAGAACTATATATGATGACATGTGCTATCTTATTGCCCACTTTTCTGGTGGATTGCTTAGATTGTCATTTATGTGCTGACAAATGTTATTATTCTGACTATACTTTTTACTTGCCTCTCTATAAAGCATGTTATGTGACTTAGTATCCCTAGGATAATGTAATTGCATTGGTTTTGGGTTATGTGCCCTTATTTATTTTTGGGATGGAGGTTATGTGCCCCATACCTGGGTTTTAAATTTATGAGATTTGGTCCACACACTTTACTTTGGGGAGTTTGGTTATGTTCCACTCTCTATCAGGTTTCAAGTTTATGAGGCTT
Source organism: Alisma plantago-aquatica (assembly GCA_963693085.1). Classification (NCBI taxonomy): domain Eukaryota; kingdom Viridiplantae; phylum Streptophyta; class Magnoliopsida; order Alismatales; family Alismataceae; genus Alisma; species Alisma plantago-aquatica. Next base: position 867,705,039 of record OY856414.1, on the reverse strand, counting down.
GGCCACCATTGTTATTTACATTGTTCTAGTGCTATGTTTATCTCACATGCATGAAGGTTGTTATTATGCGGATGTGTTTTGTGCTCAAAGAATTGTGTGTGCTTTTGAGGCATCAATTTTATTATTGATGTTATGGCAAGTATTTCTTTTATCATATGATGGTGATTCTTTCCTTTTATACCCTTTTTGGTAGTACTTTTCTCTTTCATGGGAAGCCTTTATTTGGTATCCTTTATTCCATATATTGCTCAATCTCCTTTTTAGTATGCACATACCAGCCTTTGTTGATGTCTTCTATTTTTTTCTTCTTGCTGGGGTATGCTTCCAACCCTAGGTGAAGGACAAGGAGAAAATATGGACTTAGCTTAAGGATTTTAAAGCTTGGATACAAACTTGTTATGGTTTAGATTTCTCTCTATTTAGATCCATATGTTGTATCTTACATGTAAATCGTATGTGAGAGATTATGATGTACTTTTGCAATCTTTTGTGAAGAATTGAATATAGTATTTATTTTTTATTCTGCTTCTACACTTTGGTTGTTTTGATTACCATTAATTAGGATTTGAAAATTTTACACCCACTCCAAGATACCTTTTGGGTGTGTTTGGACTGAAGGTTCTATTCTTCAAATTTTTATATGGAGTGGATCCCCTCTAGGTCCCACTCCTAACAAGAACAATCTTGGGGAGTTGTTTGTGATCACACAGGAGGGTACTATGCCCTTTTATAGTCTTGGATATGGCGGCAGGGTTACCTTCGAGTTCACAAATTTGGAAAATCCTTAATTACTCCCTGACATTGGTAAAACCTAGGGTAGGTGGGTTCATAATCACCTCATGAATCCATCAGAAAGGTTTCTAATCTTGCCCATGTGTTAGGCTGTGAGGAAATCGAGCAGGAAAGATTTTAGTGTGGGGTTTTTGTTTCCTTTTCTTACTCGGGGTAGACAATAATTTTTGAAGCATCATATCATAATCCAATGGTTCAAAGCACACACAAATATAGAAGGGGCCAGGTCCCTAATTTTCTAAAAACAAATTAAATCTTTTCATTTAATTCATATTCTCACAATCCTCTTCACTTTAGGAAATCGAGTAAATTTCATTTCTCTCTCTCCTCTATTCCTTTTAATCCCAAATTTTAAATGAAATTTTAATTACTTTTATCTAGGTGTGATTGAGATTTGAGACCAAAATACAAAGGTTAAAAAACATTTCTTTGTCTCAGAGACTCATTCTTAATTCATTTATTTAAGGCATCAAATTAATCCTTTTTCTCTTCCCAACTTGTCTATATTTCTTATTTTGATAAATTTTCTTATTAAAAAGAATATGGAAATGAAACTAATTCATTAGTTTCCTTCAAAAATTCTTTTCTATAAAAGTCCACATAAGTCTATGTGTAGAATACTAATTATCCATTGTTTTTGGTAACTCACTTTATTATATGCTTTTCTCTCTTTCTTTTCCTCACATCTATTATTGGATTATAAAAAATAGTAAAATCCACAAAAGTCATAGTGAATTAAATCCATACCTTTAAAACAAATCATAGCAAGTTTCTTGTACATCCTTCAACAAATCAATAATTGTATTTCAATTATGTAAGTACATGTGAGAAATCATGTTATAACATCCTTTCCCTATTGTAGTAATTTTTTCCTCAAAATTCAACTAATCATACAAATAGCCCAGAATGAGACTTTTCCATGTTTGTCTTTAGATCCCATGTGGCTTCACCTCACCATGGTGTTTTGAAATAATATTTACTATCTCTATATTTTTATTCCAGAGATCTTTCACCTTGGTATCTAGTATCTTCACATGTGACTCAGGGTATGTCAACCTCCCTTGGAGTTCTATCAGTTCAATGTTCAACACATGGCTAGAATCCATCACATAGCACTTTATATTGGACACATGGAACACATCATGCATAATATTGTATTGTGGCGGTAATTCTAGATGATAAGTGATCTTTCCAGTCCTTTATAACACCTCAAAAGGACCCACATATATATGAGTCAGCTTTCCTCTATTTTTAGTTATAGCTCATAGGGGTGGGATTTTAAAAAACACATGGTCACCTACAATAAAGTGTAAATTTGCCTTGTTTGCATAAACATATGACTTTTATCGATAGTGGGATCTATTTAGCCTCTTCCTGATCAATGCAACCTTGTCAGCATACAACAGTTGTTCCTATTATCTCAACAAGGTCCTTTCACTGACATCATCCCAATGAAGCAGTAACTGACATGGCCTCCCATAAAGATCTTCATATGGAGGCATCTCGATACTAGCTTGGTAACTATTTTTATAGGAAAGCCCAACTAAGGGTAGGTATTGATCCATAACCCACCTCAATCGAGCATGCATGCTCTTAATAGATCTTCTAAGGTCTGAATCATTCTTTTGACTATCCATCAGTTTGGGGTTGATAAGTTATGTTGAATTTCAACCTCGTACTGAGTTCTTCTTGAACTTTCTTCCATAACTTTAAATTGAACTTAGGGTCACAATAAGATATAATTGAACTCAAAGCAACATGAAAATGAAATATCTCTCAAATGGATAACTCAGCTCAGTTTGACACCTTAACAATGACTCTTAGGGAAAGGAAGTGTGCTGACTTGGTTAGACAGTCCACCACAACCCATATTCCGTCATGACCTTTTCTTATTTGGGAAGACCCACCATAAAATTTATGGTGATCGGTTCCCATTTCCCTTAGGAATCTCAATCAATTATAGTAAACCACCGGGTCACTGGTGTTAAACTTTCACAATCTGGCACGTGAGACAACTAGCCACGTATGAGGCTATGTCTCTTTTCATTCCTTACCCCCAAAAGTAATGTTGTAGGTCTTTAAACATCTTAGTGGTGTTGGGGTGTACCGTATACTTTGATCCCTGAGCCTCTTGCTAGATACGAGCCTTCAAGGGTGAATTCTTCGGAACCCAATATGTATTTTATATAGGATTCCATCATCCACACCCATCAAGAGGTTTGTTTGAGGCATTTCCATCAAACCCTTCACCTTTTCTAACTCTAGGTTGGCTAACTAGGTTGCTACAAGCTTGATCAATAGGTCAAACTTTATTTAGATAGTGGAAAGATGAATTCTATCTCCCAAAGGTTGTGGATCCCATCACACAAAGTATTCTAGACTCTTCCAGTAGTTAACCAAATTAGCTGCACAATAGAGACATTTTCTACTAAGGGAATCAACAACCACATTTTCCTTATCAGGGTGGTAGGCTATTGTGTCGTCAAAATCCTTTAGATATTCCATCCTACGCTTTTGTCGTAAGTTCATGTCCTTCTGAGTCTATTGGTACTTCAGACTCTTATATGATCAGTGAGGATGAGATAACACCCATTTTATGGCTACTAGAGATTATATTTTACTATCAAAACAGCCTCCAACTCTAACTTCCTCTTCGTTTTATCTTATTTTGTTGAAAAGAAATAATTCCCACTATGCCCCTGATAACATTGCCTATCTTCTGCAGAGTTTCTCTTATTTTTCCACAAAAATCTTGTTAATGGGCCCTTCAGGCCCATCAACAATGAAGCACCCGTCCCGGTCCGGTAGCACGCGAGGCGACACACCCCTTTACCCGTCACGGTCGTTGCCCGATACGACAGCAACCCGATGCAGGTGTGCCGCGTGGGATCCTTGACCGCTGTAACTCTTTACCTGACAGGGTGCCTTACCCATCACGGTTCTCCCAGCCGACGACATCAATTACACAATATGGTTGTGCATCAGCCCGCCAAGATCCTTACCCCACCACGAATGATGGCCTAACATACATGTCCGGAAATAGACATATCGCCCCCTTTGAAGCCACATGAACGGTGCCAGACAGAGGACACATGGCCCAATAAGAGCCGCAACTCCCACCATCCCGCTTCCTATAAATAGAAGCTACAGGCCTACAACGGAATGGGCCAAAACCTACGAGAGCTAACTCTGAGAGCACAGGAGCTAGTGCGTCGAGTTCTAAAGCCTGCCGGATGATACTACATGAGCACACCCCTGACCCGAGAGGGATGGGAGGAGTTCACTTAGGAACCATTCTGGTAGTAGAAAGCAGAATAGCATGACCCTCAAGGCTACTTGAACATGTCAGGTTCCTATCTGGGCTTCAATCCAAGATGACTCACCCACCTATACCTGACACGAGGGACCCGAGAGACTTAAGATAATGCTTATCCAATATGTATCCTAACCCGACACAGTACCCAACCCAATATGGTCTATATCCGTCACGGCTGCAGCTCGACACGGCCAGTAGCTCAACGTGACCATATCGGGTAGAGGTCCTACCCCGATACACCCCTTACTCATCACGGTTCACAATCTGACATGGGCGTACCCCGATAGGGCCTTAGCCGGCACTGGGTAGCATTACCTTAAGTGTCTTCTTCTATATAATTCTATCTCCTAAATCAAGGAGACTGATATATATCTTCCCTTTACAACACTTTACCTTCAGTTTACTACTGCATTGTAACTAAACCTTTTTTCCCTTTATTATTATGGGAATCCATGGAGTTTATCTCATATTGTTCTGTGTATGGCTCCTTTTTGTTGGATAATTTCTTAATAGCATCTGCGTTCTAGTCTCTTCTTTCTGGATCATGCTTTTGACTAGCTATCAAATCATGTTTCTCGTTTTGACTCCTTTAAGAGAGGGATGTTGTAACCTCTAGAGCTTGGTCTGATTTAGGTGTACGAGAATACCCAGAATCAAGGCTGCCCCAACCTATCTTTCTACTCCAGTCTATGCTTGGTACCCTTGAGAGAGGGAATTTAGTTCATGGCTAGTGGCACTCTCTTTGAGAAAAGAGGGTGCTAGATGTACGCCACTGCCGCTTGTTACGATTAAGTTTTCTTCCTTCGTGTTGTATGCCGAGAACAATTTTATCTCCTTGTCTTTCCTTTATTTAAAAACTTCCATAAAAACTGCTAAACCCCCAAATCTTAATCCTTCTGGTAATTCCCGTTTGAGATAGGTTTTAGTTTGATTCTTTATCATTCTTTCTCAAACTTTGTCCTTCGACTTTTCGACAAGCTTAGACAAGTAAAACTTGAGTTCTGAAGCACTATTCTTCCAGTCCCTGTGTTTGACCCCGAACTACTTCGACCCTATGCGAGTTGTAGGAGTCTTAAACATTCGGGTATTATAAATGTTTTAAAGTCCAATGACCTAGATATGTCTCCATTTTTGGACCCACATTTAAGTCTTGTCAACTTTTTAGCACCGTTGCTAGGGATATCAATGAATATCATTCTACAAACTCAAGCTTTACTTGCACTTTGCCAAAAGCCTTGTACATATGCATATAATATTGCAAATATTTACTGCACATAATTTATACAGCACACTCACACATTCACACTTCTTCTTTCTAGGTACTTCTTCACCTTCTAGAGCCATCCTTGTGTCTAACAGGCCATGGCTGAGAAGGCTCCCAAAGCTTGGTCCCTGCATTCTTTTGTCCAAGTCAGGGCAAACAAAGAGAGGAATCCGGTAGATGAGCAACCACTAATTGTTGCCAACTTTGAGTTGAAGCCTACTTTCCTCCAGTTGTTGCAACACAACCATTTCGGTGGGAACACTATCAAAGAGAACTCGTATAACCACCTTACAACGTTCAAAAGGACTTCCAAGACTTTTAAGATCAATACGGTCCCAATATCTCACATCTATACCCAGTGCTTCCCCTTCTCTCTAAGAGACAAAGCCTTGGAGTGGTATACAAGTATACATGATGGAAGCCTCCCCTATTGGGAACATCTAGCCAACTCATTTATCTCCAAGTTCTTCCCTATAGATAGAACGATCAAATGCCAGAACAAGATAACAAGGTACTCACAGAAAGTCTTAGAGAACCTACATGAGACCTGGGAGAGGTTTCAAGGCTATCAAAGGGAGTGCCCACACCATGGTTTCTCTGAGCCCAAGTTGATCACTACTTTCTATAATGGGTTGTGTGTCGGAGAAAGGAAATCCCTGAATGTTGCAGCTAGCAACGATTTCTTGGGACTAAGTGCTCAAAGGGCCAGAGAGATTATAGACAATATGACCATGAACCAGAAAGATAGTGAGTATGATAGAGAGTCAATGAGCCACACCACTCCTGGGGAATTGAAGGCGATGGAAGCACTAGTGGCTAAGTTGGACAAATAGTAACCGACATCCAAATGTTGAAGGAGCAGGGATATAAAGGAAAAGTATGGAATGAGGTAGTGAGAAGTTGCATCACTTGTGGGGAGCCAGACCACTTGTCTGACTTCTATCCACACATAGTTGCGCAAGGTGACCTGATGAATACATTATAGAGAATGTAAGCTATGTACAGTATCGGCTCCCTAATCACCCTGGTTTTTCATATGGGAACACCAGCATGGTTGAAAATTCTCATCAGCTGGTGGGCGGAACTTCCTCAGGAGTTCCGCTGAATCAGCAACACCAAGCAGGGTTCCTGTAGTAGAGAAGTTTCCAGCAGACCAGCCACAACGATCGACAATGATGATAGAGTTCATGTCATTTGCTAATAAGTAGAACGGTCTGAATGAAAAGCTGCATAAAAGCTTCGTGGATAGTACAGCCTTGCTCAAGTTGATGAAACAATAGATGGGAGGGTTTTCTACTCAGATAGAAGAGCTCCAACAGCACAACAAGTAGATTGACCAGCAGCTGGCAAGCCTAACCCAGAGTATCAACCACCAAGTATGGCATTTTCCCTCCAGTATCGACGGAAATCCACGTGGGAATGAAACCGCAAAGATGGTTGTTTTAAGGTCAGGAACAGTGGTGCAGCCATCTATTGAAAAGAGAGCAACAACGAAGACAACACCAAATGAGGATGTTAACCCCGAGGAATCGGAAGAAATACCCACAAATTTGAAGAAAGTGACGAAAGAAAGAGTCGACGACGTCTCTTTCAAGGAGAGTCTGGACAAGTATGCACCTCGCCTACCTTTCTCGCACAAGTTGGTAAAGGTAGAGTTGAAGAAGAGGTACAAGAAGTTCATGGCTACAGTAAAGAAGTTGCACCTCAACATCCCATTCTTAGATGCTATCGAGGAGATGCCCACATATGCAAAGTTCCTAAAAGACCTGATCTCGAGAAAGAAAAGAGGTGAAGATGTTGAAACTGTGAAACTAACACAAATGTCCAGTTCTTTTGTCAAGGAAAGTATGCCTTCAAAGAAGAAAGATCTTGGGTCTTTTGTCATTCCCTTTCAGATTGGGGATAACATAACCTGCAAAGGTCTGGCTGACCTAGGAGCAAGTATAAGCTTAATGCCCTTTTCCCTTACAAATAGGTTAGGACTCACCAATATGGTGAGCACCAATATGAGAATTCATCTTGCGAATCACACCTTCACCAGACCAGTTGGAGTGGTCGAAGACGTACCCATTAGAGTTGGGCGGTTCTTTATACCCTGTGATATCATTTTGATCAACATTGTGGAAGAGCTCAACTGCCCCATTATCTTCGGGTGACCCTTCCTTGCAACTGACAGAGCACTCATTGACATGGAGGTGGGAATGATAACAATCAGAGTTGGAGGAGAACACATAGACTTCAACATATGTGATTGTATGAAAGCCCCCTCATTCTTTGAGTCCTCCTATTTCGTCGAAAGCTATCAGTAGCTCTGCAATGAAATAAAGGAAGAAAAGGCTATGGTAGACCCGCTGATGTGCGCCCTAGTTGGTGAGGCACAGGTGGTCGAGGACCTAGAGGTGAAGGAACTATTGGCATTTCTAGAAGACAAAGATCTGTCCGAAGTAGAAGACCCAGTGCAGACAGTGATGTATACTTCCCTACGAAGTGATCCTACCGAAGAACAAAAAGAAAAGACCCTGAGTTGAAGGTTCTTTCGAGAGGTTTGGAGTACCACTTTCTGGATGAAGAAAGGATGAATCTAGTCATCATCAACTCAGAGATGACTAACAGTCAGAAAGAAAAGATGCTTGAGGAACTCAAGCTATGGATAAAAGCCCTAGGTTACTCGATTGGAGACCTAAGGGGGGTCAACCCTTCTATGTGTATACATAGGATCCACTTGGAATAAAATTCCAAGCCTTACACCCAGCTGCAACGAAAGTTGAATGAGAAGTTGAGAGAGGTGGCCAGCAAGGAGGTTGTGAAACTCCGTGATGCGGGAATCATATACGCCATTAGCAACAGTACATGGGTGAGTCCCATTCAGGTAGTCCCAAAGAAGGGAGGCATAACGTTAATTAAGGGAGATAATGGAGTTGAGTTGTCCACTAAGACTGTCACTAGTTGGCGGATGTGTATAGATTACCGAAAGCTCAACACCACCACTCGCAAGGACCACTTCCCTCTCCCATTTATCGACCATATGCTTGAGTGCCTGGCCCACCACTCTGACTTTTGCTGGTTGGATGGTTGTTCTGAGTTCTATCAAATCCCCATTCATCCGAACGACCAGGAGAAGACTACCTTCACGTGCATCTATGGAACTTTTGCTTTTAGAAGAATGCCCTTTGGGCTCTATAATGCACTCGCAACTTTTCAGCAGTACATGAATGCCATTTTTTCTGACTTTCTCAAAGATAATATGGAAGTCTTTATGGATGACTTCATTGTTTATGCCAACTCTTTTGACAATTGCCTAAATAACATGTCTTTGGTAATGAAGAGATGTGAAGAACAGAGTCTCATCCTTAATTGGGAGAAGTGCCACTTTATGGTACAGGAAGGGATAGTTTTGGGACATAAGGTGTCCAGTAAAGGCATTGAAGTTGACCAATCAAAGGTGGAGGCAATATCAAAGCTTCCCCCACCCTCGTCTGTAATAGGAGTCATAAGTTTCTTGGGACATGTCGGTTACTACCGGAGGTTTATGAAGGACTTCTCAAAGATTGTGAAGCCCCTGTCAAATATGTTGATGAAGGGCATTAAATTTGATTTCACGGATAAGTGTCTGACAACGTTCTCCACTTTGAAGGATTATTTAGTCTTTGCACCCATTCTTTAGTCCCCCGATTGGAATATTCTCTTTGAGATTATGTGTGATGCCAGTGATTTTGCCATAGGCGCAGTCCTTTGGCAAAAGCAAGATAAGAAGCATCATGTGATCTTCTATGCCAGTAAGATGCTAGATGAAGCGCAGATGAATTACACCACCACCGAGAAAGAAATTCTAGCAATTGTCTATACATTTGATAAGTTTCAATCTTACCTAGTGGGTTCTAAAGTGTTCATTCATACCGACCATGGGGCTATCAAGTATTTGATGCAAAAGAAAGACGCTAAGCCTAGGTTGTTACACTGGGCATTGCTACTAAAGGAGTTTGATCATGAGATAATAGGCAAGAAAGGTTCAGAGAATGTGGTCGCCGGCCACCTTTTGAGGATAAGGGTGGTGTATGACCACCCGCTGCTAATCAATGAAAGTTATGCAGATGAAGAAATCTATGTGGCCCAAATGGCCAATCCTAAAGGGTCATGGTATGCCGATTTTCATAACTATCTGGCCTCCAAACAACTACCCCCAGAAATGTCTTACAATCAAAAGAAGAAGTTTTTCTCCTATCTGAAGAACTATTACTGGGATGACACTATTTTGTTCAGACGTTGTGCCGATAGCCTATATAGGAGGTGCATACCCGAGGACGAAGCCCCAAAGATCTTGTTTGAGTGTCAGTCCTCCCCCTATGGAGGGAACTTGGTTGCTGAATGAACCGCAACTAAGGTTCTCTAGTCTGGATTTTATTGGCCCACTCTTTTCAAAGATGCTCACACCTTTGTCAAAGCCTGCAACGAGTGTCAAAGAATCGGGAATATCTCCCGTAGGAATGAGATGCCCATGTCAGAATGGATTGAAGTGGAAATCTTCAACATATGGGGGATAGACTACATGGGACCTTTCCCTTCATCGTATGATTTCAAGTACATTATTATTGTGGTGGATTACGTCTCCAAGTGGGTAGAAGCCATACCCACCCCTTCCTATGATGCTAATTCAGTGATAAAGCTCTTTACCAAGATCATCTTCCCAAGGTTTGGAGTTCGAAGAATAGTTATCAGTGATGGTGGATCTCACTTTGCTGAGAAGCAATTTGAGTCACTTCTGTGTAGATATGGTGTTCGATACAAATTTGCCACACCATACCATCCATAGACATCTGGTCAAGTTCAAGTTTCTAATAGGAAAATCAAATAGATCCTGGAGAAAACAGTTGGAAAGTCATGGAAAGACTAGTCACTCAAGCTAGATGATGCTCTCTGGGCATACAAAACAACATACAAGATGCCGCTCAGTACCACACCTTATCGTCTGGTATATAGGAAAGCATGTCATCTACCTTTTGAGTTTGAGCACAAGGCATTCTGGGCCATTACACGTCTCAACATGGATTTGTCGCTAGCCGGAAAGAAGAGGTTCCTTCAGCTCTAAGAACTTGAAGAACTTAGGCTTAACGCCTATGAGAATGCAAGAATCTACAAGCTGAGGACAAAAGTCTGGCATGATTCCCACCTGTGGAAGAAAGACATCAAGGAAGGTGACAAATTTTTGTTGTTTAAATCTTTTGTTCAACTTTTTCCAGGGAAAATGCAGACTAGGTGGTTTGGACCATTCGTAGTAGCGAAGATATTCCCATCAGGAATGATGGAGTTATATGACAAAGATGATCCAACAAAGGTCTTCCCAGTCAATGGACATTAAGTAAAGAGGTTCTATGAAGATGAAGCTTTTGTAAGGAAATCCGAGTTTCCTCTAGATGATGTTGAACCTGCACCTACCGAAGAAGCATAGAAAGATTTGAAGATGTCAAGATAACTACAGAAACCACAATGCTCCTTGGGAGGTAGCATGCATTTTACTTTTCTAGTATAGGATGTTATTTCCTTTTCCTGCAAAGAACACTATGAACACTCTCATTGTAATAAGGCCTGATTCTATCCCCATGCCACTTGTACAAACTCCTTTGTTTTCTGGGCCACTGACTTAGTTTTATCACCTTGGTGTGTAATACTAGCTGAGTCTGAGGATCGCACATAAGCCAGTGATGTTTTACATACCGAGTGCCTTTTAATTTTTGGTTTTTCATCCTTGTTAAGTTCTCTTTAAGTTATTTGATAACATGTCGGGCATGAACGATATCTTACCCTTTTTTCTCAGCATGTCAGGGTTCTTTGACAATGTGTCACCCAAACCATGATGGTGTGTATTGCGAGACTGCTTCTTTCAAGTATACTCAGTTTTGCAAGGGCATGACGGGAAAGTAACGCGCCCAGCCATATCGTCCTTAAAAAGTGTGTCGGGTTGCCGTGTCGCCCAACCTGTATTGTCCATATGTATCGCATGCCCACATCTTTAAAGTTAGATGGCTTCCTAGAGATGTGTCAGGAAAGTATGTCACCCAGCGCGCGTTAGTCAGATTGCACCCGTACCGCACGATGCGTGTATAGCACACACCCGTGTCACGTAAGGAGCACACCGGGTAATGCATATCGGGAAACACGCTCTTACCGCCCAACACATCTACCGCACGATGCATCGCCTTCTCAAAAGCATCGTGACGCGACGTGATTAGACGAAATTTACCTTACTTTAGAAGACTTTTCACGTGCATGCGTGACACGTGTCCTTGTTTTTACCCTCTTTACCCCACTTGCGAACGGCTATATATCGAAGCTTGAGATTAACTATGTTAGGTGACCAAAGTTACCACAGCTTTTGCTCCCATATCGCACATCCTTTTTCCAGCTTAACCTCTCGTGGCAGTTTCCATCCTATCGACCTTCGTGTCGTGTTCCCAATCTTCCTACCCAACAAGGTAAAAACCCATGACGCCCTAAGTGTCACGCAACCATGAGTTGTGAAGATTGTATCGACCATCCTTATCGCACACCAATTGTATCATGTTCTTGATCGTGTCGAACAGATCTCTAACGCCTATCAAGTTTTTTGGGTATAAAGCCAAGCGTATCGACTTTCCTATCATTTTGTTTTGCATCAATTTTTCCGTATGTGCTGCGCGACACAAGTATCACGCGACACAAAGTATCACGCATTTCTGATAGGCATGACGTCTATTGTGTGTCGGTATCTTCGCTCTTAGAGATGTTATTGTGCTTTTACCCAAGCCGTGTGACACGCGACACATTTATCACACATCCTAATCGTGTAGGCTCAGTCAAGTGGAGTTACCTGATACTCCACAAGTGATGCGTGTATCACTTAGACCTTATCGCTTCTTTGATACTGACTTTACCAGTGCATCGCTTCCCCTTCTTCCTGATATCAGTTTATTCTAAGTACCTTTTAAAGAGTGTTTCAGTTTCGAGCACTTGTGTGTCATGCGCCAGGATTCAAAAAGGCCAGATCTGATACCAGTTGTCACATGTATTTCCCAACCCATATCGGGTGGCACCCTTACTTTTACTAACTCCCAATATCAAGTAAATAAAATTTTGGTCCAACAACTCTTTTTTATTTAATTTCCTTATCCAATCATTATAGAAAATGGCATGCACCCAGCAGACTGTTGTTCAGGTTGACAAAAAAGGTCAGAGGATCCACCCTGATGCCACAACTAAAGCTACCACCAAGAAGAAACATCGTAACCCAGAGGAAGATGGGCCCTCTGAGGTCGAGAAGTGACCCAGAGTAGAATCAACCCCAGTCCTGACCACGAAGGTAGAACTAGAGGTCCTGGCCCACTCACCAGGCCGGTTCATATCGAGAGACGAAGAGCACAAAAGGCGCTACACCGAGTTGACGGAAAAAGTCTACCGCTCAACCCAGTTCTGCCACCAAGCATCTTTTCGACAGATAATCATCTTCGAATGGCTACAAAATGTCATAGAATCTGCCGAACTCTGGAAGACCTACTTCATCTTCTCTACCTCCTACACTGAGCTGTCAAAGGAGTTCATCTCTTCCCTCTGCCGAGTCCTTAATACACCAGAGTAAAGTAAAAGGTACGGCGGAGCGGACAGACTGCATGGGCACCTCTACCATGCATTACATGACATAATAGAGAGGTTGCTCAATGAGATATTCTCCTCCAGTGAGGTTGAGCGAAAATTTCTCAACAACGAGGCCCGAATCTGCAACAACAATGCCTTTGACCCGGTCAAGATGTGGAAGAAGATGATGGGTGAGTCCTCCTTCAAGCCAAAGAGCAAGGTGGTAGTGGTCCACTCCTGCTTCTAGAGGATAGTCTACAAGATCGTGGCGAGCCTTATCTTTAGCAAGTATGAGATGAGAAACCTATACACTGAAGAGTTTTACCTTATATGGTACATAATGGAAGGCAAGCAATTCAACCTGGGGTGCTTCCTGCTAAATCATCTTCATCCTATAAAGGACGCCACCAACGAATACAACATGGGAGGAGTCATCAACCTCATAGTCGTCGGACTTGGGTACTCGAAGGATCCACTCATCCTTTCGTGAACCAGGGGCAATGACAAGATAGATATAAATTTCCTCACTAGGGTGAACATAATCAAGTAGGAGGGGCGCCGCCGCTTCTATAAGTTTGTGAGGAAAAATATCCTCTTGCCCCTCCCCATCTATATTAACTAAGATGTTGAGAAGTTGGTCTTTACGATGGTAGAGGTCCAAGCTCTGACCATAGACACGTCTTGCGATGCCACAATGGCCATCCAAGAAAGGATGGCCACAACAAGGAGGTATGAACCCCTTGACGCTCGATGGGAAAAATCATCAGGAGTCATCCTCAAAGACTCGCCAGTCGCCATCGTTGTCGAGCCAACCACGACAACCACCAAAGCAGTAGTTGCTACTCTGGTGGTCGCTACTACCGCGACTGAACCAGTCGCGACAACCACAACGACACCTGTTGTGACTAAAAAAGAAGTGGCGACCATCGGGGAGGTCATCGACACCACTGAGGCCACCACAATAGTCATCGCCTTCAAAGATGCTATCGTAGAATAAGTAGCTGCAGCACCCTAAGCTTTAGCTTTTTCAGCAATGACAGAAGCCACAACCACGCCCTTGGTAAGGAAGGATGCCTCTCGCAACAATGATGATGTGTTCGTTGAGCTCTTAGAGGTAGAGCTCAGGTCTGTCTAGCAGACCCGACACCGCCACCCTCAACGTCAGCGGTCGATATGGAGGAGGAAGCTGAGAGATGGATGGTGGATCAACATCCACCCACTCTACCAACTTCTTCATGACCCCATGCTGAGGAGACAGAGGTAGCCACAAAGGTGTCAACACCTCACCCAGAGGCCACTCCCTCAGATACTATCCTGATGGACTCATCCCCGACGAATGATGCATATTTAACGGGCTGTGCCGCCAACGTGAGGAGCACTACGAAGAGTCAAAGTCGATCGGCGACAGTCCCTTCCTCACTATGGAAAGAACTTGGCTTCGAGTTCAACAACTTGCGGGAGGTAACAAGCAACTACAACGCTACTTTTTCTTCCCTAACCCGCAAGTTTCAGGTCTTCCAACAGAAGTTGGGCAAACATGAGTGTTAGCTGCAGACTCTAGTTGGTCTCCCCAGCCAAATCGAGGTGATGAACAACACAATGTAGGTAGTGCTCCAATGCCTAGATGACATCGAGTAGAGGCTCGATGAGAGAGACACCTGTCACCAATCAAGGCATTCCCAGAGATCACCTTCACCACTGGCACCCTCCTCTCCACCATCGTCATCATCACCTTCTTCTACCTGCTCATCATCCTCATCTGATGCCAGTGATCCATCAACAACACCCGAGGAGGAGACGATGAATAGAACCACCGACAAGGCCCCCATGGGACAAGGGAGTACTTGTGGCATCAACGTATCTGCCACCCCTTACCCACTAGATCCAACTGGTGCCGCAGAAGAAATGTCTAAAGGCCTAGCGGAGGATTCATCTAAGGGAGAAGGGGGTGATCTGTATATCACACTTGCTGAGAAACCCCCAAGAGTGAAGACTTTGGTGACTGATGTGTTCTCTGTGCCGTCCAAGATCCCAGTCTTCGAGATGTATGACTTTGACAGGCACGCCATCGGCTACCTGACGATCCAGGATGAATAATTGTCGAATATGGTCATGATGCCACAGTTAGAAGAAGACACTATCATATGGATCAACGAGTACTTCTCCTTTCGACGGCGAGCACTCAAAGAAATGTTCCGCTTAGAAGTCATCATGGGGAAGGTTTTGTTCAGAGTCCTTAAAGGTGCCATGATTGAGAATATCGCACTCAGGATAGGCCGATAGCTGATCTACAATGCCACCCCAGCCTTAGCTAGGTGATTGCTAGTAGGGGCGGATACCACACAACTAGTGGTTGATATGTTGAAGAACATAGAAGAGCACAACCTAGACCTGGTGCTAGCCCCCCCCCCCCCACAAGCATAGGGGGTACTGGTTCCTCTGTGTGGCTGACCTCTGCTCCCATGATGTTACCTTGTTGAGCTGCTACAGCATGGAGGTCCCTCATATGGAACACATCTTCCTCCACCCTAAAGACATCAACCTCAGGCTCCTACCTCTGCGTCTCCACTAGGTCATCAAACAAGGCATCTAATGCCACAGTGGCATCTGGAACTTCTATGGGATCAACGACTTCCCAATTCAACAAGACCCGGGGAGGGAAAATAGCGCCTTCATCATCTTGTGTGCCATAAAGCTGCTAAAGATCTTCAGATATATATGGAAGCTCCAAGACACAGATTTCTAATATCTAAGAGGCATATACACATTGTTTTTGATAAAAGACAAGTGTTATTTCTGAGACACAGATCTCCCATAGAATCTACTGGAGACAGACATTGATTTTGATTCTGATTCCCATTCTTCTCCACCCGGCAGGCCTCCAAGAAATGATGTTGAGGGCTCCTCTGCCGTCTTCAGGATAGGCAAGCAGATAGAGCATTTGTGATTCATACTCGCCACTGAAGGCGCTCCTGCTTCGCCTATCGTCTCCAAATCTGCCATCAACAACTTTGATCATTCTGTATACAGTTCTCTATCGCAAGAATAGGTCAACCAAATACTTCTACAACTAGTTGATTCTAACACTATAGATGTCATCTATAAGAAAGATAATGCAGTAACCCCCCTCGACGATCTATGGGACCTAGTTAAGGGTGGATGGTGTTTATCTATGACGGTGGCATCAGCTTACATCCCTATCTTACAAAAGAAGATTAGATAGCCCTACATCTCCCATCCGATAATGTTCAATGATTTATGCCTGGCTGATGATACAGGAGTGTGCCAGCTATTGCAGCTTGAAGTAAAAAAGTGCATGTCGCACATTATATTTCTTCCTATGTTGCATGACAATCACTGGACACTCCTCATGATATACACTCGTGCCCACAGTGGTTTCTTCTACAATAGTTCATACGCCAATAGTGATTGGCCGACAAAGTGTGCATCTACGCCAGCAACATCTCTCGAATGACTGGCAAGAAAATACTATACCAAGGTGGTGTCCTTAACACATCCTTATCTTGAAGATCTGGAAACAACCTGGCACGATCTCCAATTCTTCCACCACAGTCCACAACAGGCCCCATATCAAATGGCTGTCGAGTTTACATGCTACATTGGATATATAACATAGCAGCCCTGATAAAAGTGCCACCGAAGCTCCATAACCTTGACTACCACAACCAAAGAGGAGAATATGTGATGGAGCCCTTATTTGTTGATGATGCATGCACCCACTGAACCCTCATTGATCTATGCCTACCATTTCCTATTTATCTCATTACTCTGGGACAGAGTGTGGGGTAAGTTTGGGGGGTGCTCCATAGCATCAGTGAGGGAGGTACTCTAAAATTTTCTCATTCTTTACCTTTCCTCCCCTCCCCTCACCATACTCCATGTATACATGTATATAAATTTCTGATAGAAAGCAACACATACACAATATATACACAACTGCATGTTTCTCAAAAATAGTTAAAATTACTTTATCATAAATATTTGGTACAACTTCTTCTAGCGTGTTCTCTCTGTACCTAAGGCGGTGGACATTTCTACTATGCTCTCTTGAAAATGTAGTCTTAAATGACAAAATCTATATAACTTTTCTATTCCAACTTTGAAAAATAATCTCGTTTTTGCTAAGAGATGTGTATGTGAAGGAAAAAGCTTCCCAAACAGCAAACTCCCTTTTCCCTACCCATCAAAATCCCAAAAAGAGAGGAAAGCCTTATGAGAGCGAATAAAAGCATGAGAGTTATTCCAAAACACACACACACGCACACACTTGTCTTCCCAGAAGTACCCATCTTTAGGCATGGTAGATCCGGGGCAGTGGTACGTAGGATGTGAAATCACTATTCTAAAGCCAACTGGCTTGGACTGTAGGGACCACATGCCCGCTAATGGACCCGTACCTGGATGGACTAATGGGAAGCAAGAAAAACCCAAAAACCCTTAAACCTTCCCAAAAACCACCACCTTCCACTTCCAAGACTCAAGAAATTTGGTGTGAAAGCTAACTTCAAAATCATGCAACAAAGTCTCGTAAAAGTTTAGGAGAAATTTTTTTAAACAAGGCAGGAAAATAAAGCCCATTGTTCGTGGTCAGACGTAATTTTCCTCAGGAAATCCCAAAAATCCACTTAACCCCTTTGTCGAAGACTACACCTGGTTTTGAAAGTTATCGCAAACAAAGTTTTAAAATAAGTACAGATTGATTGAGGACAATCAAAATAAGTCCTTACAGCATGGTATTAGAGCCCATGGTAGTTGGAATCTGACTATTTCAATTTTATCTCCCTAATTAGAACCCTTGCCTTAGATAGTTACCCTCCAGGTGAAAATTTCACCCAAGAAATGATCTATGTTAATAATGTGATGAGGTTTTATGTGCTCTTACCCAATCATATAGATTGATTACGATTTGTATCTCTTGATGCTATGAGGTTTGACTTGAGGATGCTATTAGGTTATGAGGAGGTAGTCAGATGTAGACGTCTTGCTATGGATATATTGTGGCTTGGTTATCACATTAAATGTTGCCCAGTTTATTTTTTATGCATCTCAATGTTCCTTATCTTTAAAAAAAATATTTTTATTATACTACTATATGTACACAAATTTTCTCTAATTTTCTCAATGATTTCTTGAACTAAGTCGCAATGAAGATATATGTGAATTTTTAGTGGTGAAACCCCAGAATTAGTTGGCATAGAATCCAAACCCTAGTTTTGAAGAAGTGACAAGGAATATGTGAGATAATGTAAAGGTGTAGTGTACCTACCCTTTATACCCTATGACTTTTTGGATCTTAGGGTTGTTAGGTTAGAGACACAAGGAGCTAAAACCTCAACCCAATATGGTTCTGACTTGTTAGTTGGACACTTGGATAACATAAATCTCTAAAGAAATCACAACTAAAAGATATGTGGGTAACCTAAGATGTTGTTTAGCGTGGCTTGTTAGCTTAAACCTTTTAAGGGGTGGAGAGTAGTTGGTTGTTGATGTTTGGATCAATAGATTTTGAGGACAAAATGCTTTTAAGGGTGGTTTGTTGTAACATACTGGATCTTTGACCTGGCCCTAGAACTTTGACCTTTTGGACATAGCCAAACAGGGTTGAGGTTAGACCTAAAAGATGTTTAGTTTAACCCTAAAGCACTAATGCATGTATATATCACCCTAAGGTAACCTAATGTTTTCACATTAGGCTTAGGTTGACAATGGACACATAAAATGTCACATTATATAAATGGAGATTTCATAATAATTTGTGCACAATAATGATATATAATTATTTTGGTTGTAATATAAATATATGGGACACAATTGGATGAATAATAATGATGATGAAATAAAATTATAATAAATATAATGATAATAAGTCAAAAATGTTATAAAACATAAAAGAATATTCCAAAAGAGAAATATAATGTGAAATTTGCGTTCCTTGTGTTCCAATTAGCTTGAAGCCAAGTTTCACCTTATTTGCACAATAATAATTATCTTAATTTCTTTTAGTAAAGGAAATAAGAGTTCTTCTCCAAAAGAATTAAATAAATTAGTAAATGGATCTAAAAGTGGAACCAAATCCCAAATTTGTAATCTAATTGTTAAAATTATCCTATGTGTGTATTTTAACTAATTTGGACAATCTTTAATGTTCTGATATGTTTAGGAGAGAGATAGTGTAAATAAATCCTAATATATTAATTAATGTGTTAAATAATACTAAGGGATAAAATTAATGGAAAATTCGTATCTAGCATACTTAATTTGACTTATGGGTAAAGTTTCATCAAATTTGGATAATCATAATGTCATTAATGCATAAGGAAAGAAAACATGACTTGTTTAACTTATACATCAAAAGTTTCCAAACATGAAATGTAATTGCATAATCAGAGTCTACATGCCTTAATTGTCCTCTGTGCAAAATTTCATTTAATTTGGATAATGTTTGAACCCCCTACTAAAAGAAAAGAGAAAAGTAAATAATGTGAATATCCACTTTAATTGAATTTGATTATTTCCTTGTCACGCTCAATTTCTCGGATCTCCTAAATCATGGACTCATTTCTGACTGTTTGATCTGAATCGCGGCTTTGGTGTTCAATACTTTCCTCCATTCGCCTGCGTTCACACGACTATAGTGCATCGACTTTTTCTCCTCTATATTCATAGATCTCCCACCTTCATCTCTCAGCTTTTCTCTCCGGATCTACCCCCCTAACTTTCCTTCTTCCCTTATAATCACATGACCATATATATGCTAGGTTTTTGTTGCCATCACACCAATTCCGCAAGCTAGCTCCTTGTTGATATGTTCCTCCCTTGCATTCATCGTCTTGTCCTTCTTCTCACCAACATAGGCAATCAGACTGCTACAAAACATGCCTCAAAGGTTTGCCGCAAACCCTATACTCTATCAATTGTGTTGGATAGTCTTCATTTGAGCACGGGTATGTTATCCCAGTTCAGCCGGTTGGCACTGTGAGAGGTCATCTTCGTCGCCCTAACTATGGCTATTGTGAGACCTAGGGAGAGCTCTGAATCATTCCTCGATCTTATGAGATGGAGTTCTGACCTTCAAATAGGCTCGTGTGGCAGTAATTGCTTTCCCCCCTTTTAAATTTCTAACTTCTAGACCTAGCAGACATGGTCCCCGAAAGAAGGAAGAGGATGAACCCATGTACTTTCTCAATTTTACCCCTCTTTTCTCCTTTCCTATTTTGATTGCTCGCCAGGAGCAATATCATCATTTCACATGTGATTGTTTGTTATGGCTTTGAGTCGAGGTGCCAGGTTGTCTGAGGGGTCAGCCGAGTTGACCAACACCCATTGGGCCAACTCAGCGCACGCTCCCACTCTCCCTCTCTCTTTTCCTCTCCCGACGACTTTGCTAATGTGGAATTTTACGAGTGGTCGATTTTTGAAAATCCATAACAAATTATTTATAGCATAGAAAAATAAAAAATATATATGTTTTGAAATCATAAAAATACAAGATTCTAATGGTACTGATTTTGTTGCCAAAACCTAATGTTGTCAGTATGTGATTTTAATAGATCTTCCTAAATAAGTAATAACTTGCTAAATGTATAACTACTAATCTATACATCAGAAACATATAATAAAATATGTTTTAACTCAGAAAAATATAATCTAAGGCATGGCATGATTTTGATAACTTGATTCATTAATATTAAAAAGGTGATTTTTAGGGTTTTCAATAATTAAAGAAAAACCTAACCCTAATTCTACATATATGTATCCTAGGTGCTTTGGAGACCTAGGCTTGGATCTAGCACTGATTTTGGACTATTTATATTCTTGAGTAAGGTATGATTACATCCCACATTACTTCTATAGTGAGAATTTTCTAATTCTTCTCTCCAACTGTATGTGTGCGTCCCCTATTATTCTTTTTTAGCAATTCACCTATTTTCTCCATTCTCTTGGTCCTATGGACATTAGCCTACACAATATCTTGTTCTTTCAAAAAATATGCTTCATGTGAAGTACCTTACATTTTTACTGATCTTTGATCAAGCTTGGACATTCACTTGGTCTTTTCTTATGTATTGTTAATGATAGAACTCTATATGATGATGTGATATCTTATTGCCCACTTTTGTGGTGGATTTCTTAGATTGTCATTTATGTGGTGAAAAATCTTATTATTCTGACTATACTTTTTACTTGCCTCTCTATAAAGCATGTTATGTGACTCCTTATCCCTAGGATAATGTAATTGCATTGGTTTTGTGTGATGATCCCTTATTGATTTTTGGGATGGAGGTTATGTGCCCATACTTGGGTTTTAAATTTATGAGATTTGGCCCACACACTTTACATTGGGGAGTTTGGTTATGTGCCACTCTCTATCAGGTTTCAAGTTTATGAGGCATGGCCACCATTGTTATTTACATTGTTCTAGTGCTTTGTTTATCTCACATGCATGAAGATTGTTATTACGCGGATGGATTTTGTGCTCAAAGAATTGTGTGTGCTTTTGAGGCACCAGTTTTATTATTGATGTTATGGAAAGTATTTCCTTTATCATATGATGGTGATTCTTTCCTTTTATGCCCTTTTTGGTAGTACTTTTCTCTTTCATGGGAAGAATTTATTTGGTATCCTTTATTCCATATATTGCTCAATCTCCTTTTTAGTATGCACATACCATCCTTTGCTGATGTCTTCTATTTTTTTCTTCTTGCTGGGTATGTTTCCAACCCCAAGTGAAGGACAAGAAGAAAATATGGACTTAGCTTAAGAATTTTAAAGCTTGGAGACAAACTTGTTATGGTTTATATTTCTCTCTACTTAGATCCATATGTTGTATCTTACATGTAAATCGTATGTGAGAGATTATGATGTACTTTTGCAATCTTTTGTGAAGAATTGAATATAGTCTTTATTTTTATTATGCTTCTACACTTTGGTTGTTTTGATTACCATTAATTAGGATTTGAAAATTTTACACCCACTCCAAGATACCTTTTGGGTGTGTTAGGACTGAAGGTTCTATTCTTCAAATTTATAGATGGAGTGGATCCCCTCTAGGTCCCACTCCTTACAAGCACAATCTTGGGGAGTTGTTTGTGATCACACAGGAGGGTACTATGGCCTTTTATGGTCATGGATATGGCGGCATGGTTACCTTCGAGTTCACAAATTGGGAAAATCCTTAATTACTCCTCAACGTTGGTAAAGCATAGGGTAGGTGGGTTCATAATCACCTCATGAATCCATTGGAAAGGTTTCTAATCTTGCCCATGTGTTAAGTTGTGAGGAAATCGAGCAGGAGAGATTTCAGTGTTGTGTTTTTATTTCCTTTTCTTAGTCAGGGTAGACGGCAATTTTTGAAGCATCATATCATAATCCAACAGTTCAAAGCACACAAATATATAGAAGGGATCGGGTCCCTGCTTTTCCAAAAACAAAATAAATCTTTTCATTTCATTCATATTCTCACAATCCTCTTCACTTTAGGAAATCGAGTAAATTACATATCTCTCTCCTCTATTCCTTTTAATCCCAAATTTTAAATGAAAGTTTTAATTACTTTTGTCTAGGTTTGGTTGAGATTTGAGAGCAAAATACAAAGGTTAAAAAACATTTCTTTGTCTCAGAGACTCATTCATAATTCATTCATTTAAGGCATCAAATTAATCATTTTTCTCTTGCCAACTTGTCTATATATCTTATTTTGATAATTTTTCTTATTAAAAACAATATGTAAATGAAAATAATTCGTTAGTTGCCTTCAACACTACTTTTCTATAAAAGTACACATAAGTCTATGTGTAGAATACTAATTATCCATTGTTTTTGGTAACTCACTTTATTATATGCTTTTCTATCTTTCTTTTCCTCACATCTATTATTGGATTATAAAAAATAGTAAAATTCATGAAAGCCATTGTGAATTAAATCCATACCTCTAAAACAAATCATAGCAAGTTTCTAGTACATCCTTCAACAAATCAATAATTGTATTTAAATTATGTAAATACATGTGAAAAACCATGTTATAACATCCTTTCCCTCTTATAGTAATTTTGTCCTCAAAATTCAACTAATCATACAAATAGTCCAGGATGAGACTTTTCCATGTCTGTCTCTAGATCTCATGTGGCTTCACCTCACCATGATGTTTTCAAATAATCTTTACCATCTCTATATTTTTATTCCAGAGCTCTTTCACCTTGGTATCTGGTATCTTCACATGTGACTTAGGGTATGTCAACCTCCCTTGGAGTTCTATCAGTTCAATGTTCAGTACATGGCTAGAATCCTTCACATAGCACTTTAGATTGGATACATGGAACACATCATGCATCATACTATACTATGGCGGTAAATCTAGATGATAAGTGATCTTTCCAGTCCTTTATAACATCTCAAAAGCACCCACATATCTATGAGTCAACTTTCCTCTATTTTTAGCTATAGCTCAGAGGGGTCAGATTTTGAAAAACACATGGTCACCTTCAATAAAGTGCAAATTTGCCTGGTTTGCATCAACATATGACTTTTTTCGATCGTGGGATCTCTTTAGCCTCTTCCTGATCAATGTGACCTTGTCAGCATAAAACACTTGTTCCTTTGATCTCAACAAGGTCCTTTCACTGTCATCATCCCAATGAAGCAGTAACTGACATGGCCTCCCATAAAGATCTTCATATGGAGGCATCCCGATACTAGCTTGGTAACTATTGTTATAGGAAAGTCCAACTAAGGGTAGGTATTGATCCCATAACCCACCCCAATCGAGAATGCATGCTCTTAATAGATCTTCTAAGGTCTGAATCGTTCTTTCCGATTGTCCATCAGTTTGGGGTTGATAAGTTATGTTGAATTTCAACCTCGTACCAAGTTCTTCTTGAACTTGCTTCCATAACTTTAAAGTGAATTTAGGGTCACAATCAGATATAATTGAACTTGAAGCACTATGAAAATGAACTATCTCTCTAATGTATAACTTAGCTAAGTCTGACACCTTGGTAGTGACTATTAGGGAAAGGAAGTGTGCTGACTTGGTTAGACAGTCCACCACAACCCATATTCCATCATGACCTTTTCTTGATTGGGAAGACCCGCCACAAAATCCATGTTGATCTGGTCCCATTTCCACTCAGGAATCTCAATCAATTATAGTAAGCCACCGGGTCACTGGTGTTCAACTTTCATAATCTAGCACATGAGACAACTAGCCACATATGAGGCTATGTCTCTTTTCATTCCTGACCACCAAAAGTAATGTTGTAGGTCTTTAAACATCTTAGTGGTGTTGGAGTGTACCGTATACTTTGATCCATGAGCCTCTTGCTAGATACAAGCCTTCAAAGGTGAATCCTTAGGAACCCAATATGTATCTTATATAGGATTCCACCATCCACACCCATTAAGAGGTTTGTTTGAGACATTTCCATCAAAGCCTTCACCTTTTCTAACTCTAGGTTGGCTAACTAGGTTTCTACAAGCTTGATCAGTAGGTCAAACTTGATTTGGATATTGGAAAGATGGATTATATCTACCAAAGGTTGTGGATCCCATCACACAAAGTATTCCAGTCTCTTGCACTAGTTAACCAAATCAGCTGCACAACTGAGACATTTTCTACTAAGGGCATCAACAACCACATTTTCCTTACTGGGATGGTAGGCTATTGTGTAGTCAAAATCCTTTAGATATTCCATCCAACGCCTTTGTCGTAAGTTCATGTCCTTCTGAGTCAATAGGTACTTCAGACTCTTATGATTGGTGAGGATGTGATAACACCCATTTTATGGCTACTAGAGCTTATATTTTACTATCAAAATAGCCTCCAAACCTAACTTCATCTCCGTTTTATCTTATTTTGTTGAATAGAAATAATGCCTACTATGCCCCTGATAACATTTCCTATCTTCTACAGAGTTTCTCTTATTTTTCCACAAAAAGAGTGTTGATGGGCCCTTCAGGCCCATCAGCAATGAAGCACCCATCCTGGCCCTATAGCGTGCTAGGCGACACACCCCTTTGCTGGTCATGGTCATTGTCTGATATGGCAGCAACCCGACGAGGGTGTTCCGCATGGGAGCCTTGACCGTTGCAGCTCTTTACCTGACAGGGTGCCTTACCCATCACGGTTCTCCCAGTCGACGATGTTGATTACATGATACGGCTACCCCTAAGTGTAGTAGCCCACCAAGATCCTTACCCTGCCACGACTGATGTCCTGACATGCGTGATATGCAACAGACATATTGCCCCCTTCAAAGCCACGTGAAAAGTTCCATACAGAGTACACATGGCCCAACAAGAGCTGCAACTCCCACGATCCTTCTGCCTATAAATAGCAGCTCCAGGCCTACGATGGGATGGGTCAAAACCTATGAGAGCTAACTCTTAGAGCACAGGAGCTAGTGCATCGTGTTCCAGATCCTACCAGGAGATACTAGGTGAGCACACCCCCGATTCGAGAGGGACGGGAGGAGTTCACTTAGGAACCGTTCTGGTAGAAGCAAGTAGCACGACATGACCCTCAAGGCTACTTCAACACGTCGGGTTCCTATCTGGGCTTCAAACCCGAGATGGCTCGCCCACCTATACCTGACACGAGGGACCCAAGAGACTTAACATAATGCTTACACGATATCTATCCTAACCCGACACAGTACCCAACATGATATGGTCTATACCCATCACGTCGGTAGCCCGCCACGGCTAGAATCTCGACATGACCATATCGGGTAGAGGTCCTACCCCGATATGCCCCTTACCCATCACGGTTCACGACCCGACACGGTCAAGAACCTGACATGGGCGTACCCTGATAGGGCCTTACCCGGTACTGGGTAGCATTACCTTAAGTGTTTGCTGCTATATACTTCGATCTCCTAAATCAAGGAGACTTATATCTATCTTCCCTTTACAACACTTTACCTTCATTTTACTATTGCATTGTAACTATAGCATATGATTTCTAGTCTCTTCTTTCTGGATCACACTTTTGACTAGCTATCAAATCATGTTTCTTGTTTTGACTCCTTTGAGAGAGGGATGTCATAAACTCTAGAGCTTGGTCTAATTTAGGTGTATGAGAGTACCCAGAATCAGGGCTGCCCTGGCCTATCTTTCCACTCCAGTCTATGCCTGGTACCCTTGAGAGAGGGAATTTAGTGCATGGCTAGTGGCACTTTCTTTGAGAAAAGAGGGTGAAATATGTACACTGTTGCCACTTGTTACGATTAAGTTTTCTTCCTTCATGATGTATGTCGAGAACATTTTTATCTCCTTGTCTATCCTTTATTTAAAAACTTCCATAAAAACTACTAAACCCCCAAATCTTAATCCTTCTGGTAACTCCCCTTGGAAATAGGTATTAGTTTGATTCTTTATCATTCTTTCACAAAATTTGTCCTTTGACTTTTTGATGAGCTTAAACAAGTAAAACTTTGGTTCTAAAGCACTATTCTTCCAATCCCTGTGTTCAACCCCAAACTACTTTGACCCTGTGCGAGTTGCAGGAGTCTTAAACATTCGGGTATTATAAATCTTCTAAATTCCGATGACCTAGACATGTCTCCGTCTTTTGACCCACATTTAAGGCTTGTCAGGATGTCAAAGGTAAGACCAAACAAATAATGTCGCCAAATCTTCAAGGCATAGACAATAGCTACAAGTTCCAGATTGTGGGTCAGATAATTCAACTCGTTGAGCTTGAGTTTTCTGGAAACAAAGGGAGACTACATGCTTATTTTGTTCTAATGTGCATCCCCAGCCCATCTTTGATGCGTTGGTGAAGATGATAAAAACTTCATTACCCGAAGGTATGGTCAGAATAGGGGAGAGGGTAAGCTTTTCATTCAACTCCTAGAATCATTCCAGACATAATTCGGACCAAATGAACTTCTTTTCCTTTTGAGTAAGCTTGGTTAAGGGAAAAGAAGTCCTTGAGAAATTGTTGATGAACTGCCAATAATACCCCCCACCAATCCCAGGAAGTTCTAAATCTCATATACATTCTTTGGGGCTAGCAATTCTTGAGCGGCCTCTACCTTGGTAGGGTCCATTGCAATGGTTCCTCCAGATATATCTAAAACTTGTACTTTGAGAATTTCCCATAGAACTTATACTTTCTCAGGATATCAAGGACTTTAACTAGGTGCTCACGATGTTGCTCTAGGTCATCAGAGTAAACCAGGATGTCATCTATGAACACTATGAAAAAGGTATTAAGGAATGGTTGGAACAAGTTATTCATGAGGTTCATGAAAACACTTGGAGCATCGAACAAACCAAAAGGCATAACAAAAACTCGTAGTGGCCATAGCGGGTTCAAAACTTGGTTTTTTGGATATCCCCACTCTTAACTTGCAACTGGTGGTATCCTAATATCAGGTAATTCTTTGAAAACACTCGAGTAGTTTTGAGACATCAAACATGTCACCTCTATGGGGTACATGATACTTGTTCTTAATGGTAGCCTAATTTATCGTTCTATAGTCTATGCCCATGCAGAGCAATCAATCATTTTTCTTGACAAAGAAGACTGGTGCACCAAATAGGGATGTGCTTCGTCAAATGAAGCCCTTGTCTAGTAGTTCCTACAGCTGCTTCTTTAACTCAAGCAATTCGGTGGAAGCCATCCTGTAAGGTGTCTTAGAAATTGGGTTTGTCATGGAGCTAGCTCTATTGAAAGTCCACTTCTCTCTCTGGAGTATGCCTGAAAAATCTTCAAAGAACACATCAGTATAGTCCATGACTACTTCAATTTCCTCTAACACTGAACCTTCATCTCTGGCTCGGTAACTACAGCTAGGAATGCTACACAATCTTTAGCTACAATCCATTCCACTTTCAAAGCTGACACATGCAAGTGGTGGTAGCATCCTTCCTACTTATAATGGTAAAGGGTGAATATCCTGGTCTCTCTATTCTTATTTTATTTTCCCTATAGTCAATTTTGTCATTATAGTTATAAATCCAATCCATTACTATAATAACATCAAAAGCATTCATATCAAGCAAGATAAAATTGATAGGGAGTTCATCATTCATATGTGATAGGTATGATTGGTGTCTTAAGGAGGGATGAAAAGATTTGAACACTAAATATAGTGACTTGTAAGACATATACAAAGTCCTTGAAGTCCAAACAAAGCATTGTTTTGAGATTTCTCGAAATAAAAGTATTCATAGAACTAGAGTAAAACAAGGCTTTCACATTATGGCCCATTATATCAATCATTCCTACATTGTTATTATAACAACATAAACTATGATGCACATCATGGTAAAGGATAGAAAACATTATTCTAGGTATGGTTTGTTGGTATGTATGCCCTGAGAGCCAATCATATGATGATTGGTGGGATACATTAAGATTGATTTGATAAACATCAAAAGGCAAGCTTCCAATTCATTCTGGTTCAGTCATATGAGATAGTGATAGAACAGATTGAATGTCTAGAGAATGACAGTACTCAATGACGTATGCCTTCAGGTTCATGACCTGAACGATGAGATCATACGGATGCTAAGAGTTTGTACATTCTTGTTATGTCCCTAGTCGGATGTCATTGTGGAAGGTAGATAGACAGCAATGACACACAAGACTAGATTGTGGTGTTGGTTGATGACAGAATCTCATTAGTCATGATATAGAGATATCAAACCAAACACATAGGTACTTGTTAGAGAACAAGGTACCGGACAGACCCACCGTGAGTTTGACACATGGAACCATGAGATGGTAGTCACAGTCAGTACTCACAGTGATGGTGGTGAGTGTGATTCTTAGACCTGAAATCACTGCACTCAACACATGTCGTTGGGAACACTTTGACATCATCAAACGCAGTCCTGAAACATGGGTTGTTATAAAGGTGATGATTGGGTGGCTTTGACACATGGGGCTTTTGAGGGGTGAGTGATAGATATGGGATTTGTCCCTCCTGAGGGAGTTTGATATCCATGGCCACTTGATGAGTAGGATTGAGAAAGGCGTGCACGCATGTGTGAATCAGTATGTGATACTGATGTCATACATATCTCTTCCAGTCTACTCTGAGATCAAGGAAGTGAATGAACGTTGACAGGATGACTGTTCCATGCCTCGAGTTCATTCAGGATATCAGTGACAAAGGAATTATACATTCGCTGTAACACCATTCACGGATTGTAGGATGAAAGTTGTTCTCCAACTTTCTACTTTCACTTGGGTAGCACTGATGTGTGACTAGGCACCTCTCTTTGCATGTGAAGTCATAAGTGTTATGGACTTTCACTGCCAATGTGAAATGGACCTGCAGGGTCACACACATAGGATTTAACCTGGAAGAGGAGTTTTGTCCACAAAGCAATGTTTAGATTGATTACTAAAGGAGTTTAGTAGTTCAATTAAACACTCAATCAGTCGATAGCTCAATATCGTATGGTTCAAGGTGTTGGACGCATTGATTGGAGTATCAGATTGATTGAAATCGCATTTGACTGATTTTGCCCAACCTGTGCTCCCAACCGATCGGCTCATGTGATGAACCGGTCGGCTGAGGTTGCTGAACCGGTCGGCTGGAGTGTCCAGGCCGATCGGCACATGCCCAGGTTGAAATGATCGGTTCAAGGGTTGAACCGATCGACTCAACTGGTGCAACCGACCAGTCAGGAAAGTCATGTCGGCAAGGATTTTCCTTTGGTTTCAAATTTCCCAATTCGATTGGGAATAACATTGGTATTCGATACCAATTGGGAAAGAAAAAAGGAAATTCTTTTTGAGCCGGATTAGGACCATGAACCGATCGGTTCAGGGCACCAACCGATCGGTTGGAGTGCCCCAAACGATCGGCTCAGGTCCAACCAATCGGCTCAATGGCCGAACCGATCGGTTCAGTTGTGAACCGATCATTTCAAGTTGCGAACCGGTTGCTTTTTGTGGAAAATTCTCGAACCCTTCTACTCCTGCTTTAGTCCCGCATTGCCCGGGATGGAGAACCCTGTCCCATGACTCTCCTATATATATAGGGGTATTGGGGGCTTCTCAAAGTACAGCTGAGTGCAACCAATTGCTCTGCAAGTTGTCGTTCTCTCTGGTTTTGGTAACCGTGACAGAGCCCGAGCAAGTTCTTCCTGCAAAAGGGAGGTGCAGCAAGGGAAGGACAACTGCAGTTGCAACAGGAGGCAGGAGAGCGTGTTGGCGACTAGTACATCAACAGGAGGGTGTGACTCCTTCCACTTCCTTGTGGGACAAGGAGAGTGGAGATCCAGGTGGTCCGTGTGGACTACTACAGAGGCGGGAGGACACTGCCGCTTAGAAGGACAACTGTCATCCGACAGTCCGGTTCGAGTAGGAGTTGTCAGTCCTGGTGCGACCAGGAGCTGCACAGACACCGTCGAAGTCCGGAGTTGAAGACCGCGCATTGCGCGAGGTATTGTCGCCGAGCAAGCCTCGGGACAAGGTATGATTCCGCAAACCATCCTTTCCTATTATATAGACGTTGACGTGTTTCCTCGGTATGGGTTTTGGGGAGAAATTTTTTGTTTCCGCTGCCTTCTCTGTCTCCCCTATAATCCAACAGTGGTATCAGAGCCACGTCAACTGCTCTATATTTTAGGAATATCGATATGATCGATTTTGGTTTGTCGCCTTTATTTATTGCATGCGATGCGAATAATATTGGCTTTATGCATGTCCAATCCTAAATCCACAAATCCCAAATTACATATATGATATGTATTATTAATGCACTCGATACGCGTCGCCCTTAAACGAGTTTTGTGGTGGATGTGTGTAGCGTGATTATGGCCTATAAACCCCTATTTGTGTGTGGTTGTTTGTGGTTGCTTGCATCTCGGTCTGCGCACCGATCTTCCCTCTCTTATTCCTGATGTAACTCAAAATAATTCGAGATTCTTTCCTACCTTTGCTCCCCCCGAATGTAACTCGGGGTTTCCCTTTTAAAGCAATGTAATAAATAGAATAGGATTTTATTTCCTGTTATGTCAAAGACCGGCGGACATCAAGACGACTGCTGAGACGGTCGGTTCAAGGAGTGAACCGATCGGTTGACCTTCCAGACGGTCGGTTCAAGGAGTGAACCGATCGGTTGATGACCGGTTCAAGGAGTGAGACGAGCGGGTGGCAGACATGACGAGATGCACGACGACCAAGCGAACCGATCGGTTGGAGGAGCCAACCGATCAGCTGGTGGCACCCAGACGACCGGCTGAAGAGTACA
Organism: Alisma plantago-aquatica; assembly: GCA_963693085.1. NCBI lineage: Eukaryota > Viridiplantae > Streptophyta > Magnoliopsida > Alismatales > Alismataceae > Alisma > Alisma plantago-aquatica. Next base: position 867,673,829 of record OY856414.1, on the reverse strand, counting down.
GATCTTTCATGTGATGAGTTGATCTACTCGGATGACAAGGCACAGAGTTCATCTTGTACAGGTTGCCTGTGATGTAGACCTAGATGACCGTGATTCCTCTTGGCTCGAGGAATCACATTAGGATGGCCATAATCATCGCTTTTTATCGTATGTGCATGTTTTCTGTGGGATATAGCATGTATATGATACGTACTATGTATTGTGGTGATTGGATATGTATATGTATATAAAACCAAATCCCTCATTAAAATATTAAGTTTTAGATGCCTTCCAAATGCGACACACGTGAAAAGCTTGATCGACCAAGTGTGGGCACGCCCTAGCGTGGTGCACCGTCTATCTCGTGGAAGCGTGAAGGATGAATGTGTGGGTCTGCCCTAGCAGGGTGCATATTCATCGTGTTTGCTTTAGGTCGGACTTAACAAGGTGATCTAGATGGGATCTAGTACCTTGAGGCATGGAGATGATCATTGCAAGGAGTTGTATATGACATCTTATCAAGAGTTGCATATGATGCAATTGGCAAAAGTTGCCTACCTGAGAGATCTATGTTGTGGGTGACAGCCCTAGCTGGTCCATGACTTAGAGGATTTCAGGATCTTGCCCACTAGAAGTTTGTATGCTGCAATCTTCCGAATTGATGGTGAGGGCTATCAACTTGAAGTAAAATAGTGGGAGCGGTAATTAATTAAAGGCCTAATTATATCGTCAAATTTTCAAATCAATCAAATAAGTCAAAAATGAGTTTTGGACTAAAATTGCATATTTTCCTTTTGTAGTTCAAATGGCAACAAACAACAACAACTTTTCTTTGCGATCGGTCCTTGACAAGGACAAGCTAAATGGGACAAACTTCCACGACTGGTATCAGACATTGAGAATTGTTCTCACTCAAGAGCGTAAGCTCTATATCCTGGATACTCCAATTCCAGAGGAACCCGCTCCTAATGCACCAAGGACAGAAAGGGATGCTTACAAGAAGCATTTTGATGATGCCATTGATGCAAAGTGCTTGATGCTATGTTCAATGAACCATGAGTTGCAGAGGCAACATGAGAACATGGGTGTCATAGAGATGATTCTGCATCTCAGGAACATGTATGAAGATCAGGCACGACAAGAGAGATACAATGTTTCTAGGGCGCTGTTCAAGTGTGTCATGACAGAAGGAGATCCAGTTGGTCCTCACACACTCAAGATGATTGGGTATGTGGAGAACCTGCAGAGACTGGGATTTCCACTGAGCCAAGAGTTGGCTACTGACGTGATACTGCAATCGTTGCCAGAATCTTACAGTCAGTTTGTGATGAACTACAACATGAACAACTTTGATAGGCCACTGTCAGAGTTGTTGGGCATGTTGAGGACAGCCGAGTTACAGATGAAGAAGGACAAGCCTAAGTCTGTGATGGTGATCACGAGCAAGAAAGGCAAGTCCAAGCGCAAGGGCAAGGGCAAAGCTAAGAAAGGTTCTGAAGCTAGCCAGGAGTCCAAGCCATCTTCATCTCTCAAGGCCAAGGGAGGCGTGACAAAGAAAGGAAATTGCCACCATTGTCAAAAGCCAGGACATTGGAAAAGGAATTGTCCTCTCTACCTGGAAGAACAAAAGAAGAAGGAGGCGAATGAAGCCTCTACTTGAAGGTGTCATGTAAATAAACTTGTAACACTTTTTGAGGTATATGATACCAAGATGTAAAGTGTAAAGCATTCTTACTTAGGGCAAGTGTTGCCTTTATAGATAGGAATACTTTAGTTTATTTTCAATCAATAAGGCATGTAATACAGTTATGAACTGCTATTTCATACTTGCCAATAGATAGAAATACTTTATTTTTGCATATTGTATGACAATGATGGCAATTAATAAAGTTGTGTTTTCAATCTTAAAGATATGATCTTTGTGGTAATGCCTTATTTATCTTGTGATATTTGATATGCATAAGATAACACGATACCTAAAAGTTATAGATAACTCAAACAGTTTAATTAGCATTAATCATGAGAAATTCATTTCTAGTTTCCATGTGATGGATAAAACTAGACTCTTTTGGTTAGAGAACCAGTAAGAGACATGAATATCTTGGACATGATCAATCTTCACTGATGTAGTGGGAGAGTGATTATCCTATTAGGTATAATACATGTGATGTATTTACATACCTATTGGAATAAATGCTAATACTTCAAATGGTGTTTAGAGAAATACCAATATGAATGTCTTGAAATGTTCAAGATTATCATAAATGAAGTACAAATTTGGTAAAGTATTAATTCTTGATGAGATCAATGAATGAAATACTTGGACCAAATGTTTGAGATCCTTATGAGTGATTATGATAGTGTATCATAGTGAACTCATGATTAAGGCATGGTGGTGTCTGAATCAAGAAGGAATCATACTCTAAGGAGTTAGAGAATGATTATCAAATAACTGAATTCTTCTTAAAAGAATACCCCACACTAATAAAAGAAATTAAGAATCACAAGGGTTGTGAGTTCTTATATCTTTAACAGATACACCTCAATTATCTATGTGATGAGTTGTTCATGTGATGAGTCAACTATCAAGATGAATATGAGGAACCGAATCTTGAGTTATGGTTTAAAACCGTTACATCCTAAATGACTTCCATGTGAACCATAAGGTATGACCTTGATGGTAGCACTCATTGGATCATATCCATAAGTGCAGATGAGTCTTAAATGTTAAGACACATGGATAACATTTTGAGAAGGATGATGCTTGTTAATTGCAACTTAATGACTAAAACATTTGGCATATGGATACTAAAACTGCATTCCTATGGGGAATAAAACCAGGATGTGTACGTGACTCAGCCTATAAGGTTTATGAATCCACTAATGCAAATGAAGTTTATAAGTTACAATGGACTAATCAATGTGATTGATTGAGTACAAGCAACTCAAAATTGGATTTTTATTTTGATGATATAGTCAAAGGGTTTGACTAATATGTCAAAGATAAAGAAGGGATCTGTGATTTAGTGGGAGCATGTTCACATTCCACATATTGATGTGAAATGGAAATGTTCTAGATTGGAAATCCTAATGTGGAAATTATCTTTAAGGAAGATAGAGATGTTTCCTATGTGATAGGAATAGAGATCTATAGAGATAGTTCTCAAAAATCTCTTGACCTGGAAAGAGAGAGCATACATTGGCAATCTGTACTGAAGTGTTCAGTATGCATAGATTCAGTGGGAGAAAACTTGTCCATGTTGCATGGATATTAGTATCCCAAGGCCAAGTGTCCAATTCTTATGAAGAATGGGAACACTAAGAATAGATATGGATCTATCATGTATGTAATCATCCCATTATCTTGCATGTATGACATGCCAAGAATAAAATGCATTCATCATCTTGTATGTAGGACATGGCAATATGATGTGCTCATTCTGATAACTCGTATGTGTGACATGACGAGTGGATGTCTGTCTATTTCCAGTAAGGGTTACTGGAATACCATGAGAACTTGATAAGTGCTAGTTCTATGGAGATAAGGAAGAGTTCGATGTAAAGAGTTACATTGATGCGAACTTCCGAAAGGACAGAAAATTAATCGAAATATATATACATGAGATGTATAAAAGTGAATGTTTGTTGATAATTGGAAGTGTTCCAATAAAGCCATTTTAAAGGGAAATGCCGAGTATCTATGTGTTAGTGAACATAAGTGGATACTATATGGATCTGAAAGTTCATGAGATGAACTTATATTCCACTCATTGATGACAAGTCTGGAATCCTTGATCATGCAATGTGGCTAAAGGTTAGCAAATGGAATGCAAGATCGCATATTACGGCAACTCCATCTCATACATGTGACGTACAGCGAATAGATGAGAGACATGCAATTTATACAGACTTTGGCAAGGTGTTTCCATTACTCACTATGTTGGCACTACAACACAGTAACATGTGGGACATGTTTGAAGATCACTATGAATATGATTCATGGGTGATTGGCTCGCAGTGCAAGTGGGAGTCTGTTGGTATGTATGCCCTGAGAGCCAATCATATGATGATTGGTGGGATACATTAAGATTGATTTGATAAACATCAAAAGGCAAGCTTCCAATTCATTCTGGTTCAGTCATATGAGATAGTGATAGAACAGATTGAATGTCTAGAGAATGACAGTACTCAATGATGTATGCCTTCAGGTTCATGACCTGAACGATGAGATCATACGGATGCTAAGAGTTTGTACATTCTTGTTATGTCCCTAGTCGGATGTCATTGTGGAAGGTAGATAGACAGCAATGACACACAAGACTAGATTGTGGTGTTGGTTGATGACAGAATCTCATTAGTCATGATATAGAGATATCAAACCAAACACATAGGTACTTGTTAGAGAACAAGGTACCGGACAGACCCACCGTGAGTTTGACACATGGAACCATGAGATGGTAGTCACAGTCAGTACTCACAGTGATGGTGGTGAGTGTGATTCTTAGACCTAAAATCACTGCACTCAACACATGTTGTTGGGCACACTTTGACATCATCAAACGCAGTCCTGAAACATGGGTTGTTATAAAGGTGATGATTGGGTGGCTTTGACACATGGGGCTTTTGAGGGGTGAGTGATAGATATGGGATTTGTCCCTCCTGAGGGAGTTTGATATCCATGGCCACTTGATGAGTAGGATTGAGAAAGGCGTGCACGCATGTGTGAATCAGTATGTGATACTGATGTCATACATATCTCTTCTAGTCTACTCTGAGATCAAGGAAGTGAATGAACGTTGACAGGATGACTGTTCCATGCCTCGAGTTCATTCAGGATATCAGTGACAAAGGAATTATACATTCGCTATAACACCATTCACGGATTGTAGGATGAAAGTTGTTCTCCAACTTTCTACTTTCACTTGGGTAGCACTGATGTGTGACTAGGCACCGCTCTTTGCTTGTGAAGTCATAAGTGTTATGGACTTTCACTGCCAACGTGAAATGGACCTGTAGGGTCACACACATAGGATTTAACCTGGAAGAGGAGTTTTGTCCACAAAGCAATGTTTAGATTGATTACTAAAGGAGTTTAGTAGTTCAATTAAACACTCAATCAGTCGATAGCTCAATATCGTATGGTTAAAGGTGTTAGACGCATTGATTGGAGTATCAGATTGATTGAAATCGCATTTGACTGATTTTGCCCAACCTGTGCTCCCAACCGATCGGCTCATGTGATGAACCGGTCGGCTGAGGTTGCTGAACCGGTCGGCTGGAGTGTCCAGGCCGATCGGCACATGCCCAGGTTGAAATGATCGGTTCAAGGGTTGAACCGATCGACTCAACTGGTGCAACCGACCAGTCAGGAAAGTCATGTCGGCAAGGATTTTCCTTTGGTTTCAAATTTCCCAATTCGATTGGGAATAACATTGGTATTCGATACCAATTGGGAAAGACACAAGGAAATTCTTTTTGAGCCGGATTAGGACCATGAACCGATCGGTTCAGGGCACCAACCGATCGGTTGGAGTGCCCCAAACGATCGGCTCAGGTCCAACCAATCGGCTCAATGGCCGAACCGATCGGTTCAGTTGTGAACCGATCATTTCAAGTTGCGAACCGGTTGCTTTTTGTGGAAAATTCTCGAACCCTTCTACTCCTGCTTTAGTCCCGCATTGCCCGGGATGGAGAACCCTATCCCATGACTCTCCTATATATATAGGGGTATTGGGGGCTTCTCAAAGTACAGCTCAGTGCAACCAATTGCTCTGCAAGTTGTCGTTCTCTCTGGTTTTGGTAACCGTGAGAGAGCCCGAGCAAGTGCTTCCCACAAAAGGGAGGTGCAGCAAGGGAAGGACAACTGCAGTTGCAACAGGAGGCAGGAGAGCGTGTTGGCGACTAGTACGTCAATAGGAGGGTGCGACTCCTTCCACTTCCTTGTGGGACAAGGAGAGTGGAGTTCTAGGTGGTTCGTGTGGACTACTACAGAGGCGGGAGGACACTGCCGCTTAGGAGGACAACTGTCATCTGACAGTCCGGTTCGAGTAGGAGTTGTCAGTCCCGGTACGACCAGGAGCTGCACAGACACCGTCGAAGTCCGGAGTTGAAGACCGCGCATTGCGTGAGGTATTGTCGCCGAGCAAGCCTCGGGACAAGGTATGATTCCGCAAACCATCCTTTCCTATTATATAGACGTTGACGCGTTTCCTCGGTATGGGTTTTGGGGAGAAATTTTTTGTTTCCGTTGCCTTCTCTGTCTCCCCTAAAATCCAACATGGTTACCTTCTATGATTCAGTCTCCATTAGCCTGAGCATCTTCATTATCAATAGCAAGGGCTCAGGCATGTCTCGTCTCTCCTATAGGAGGAACTACAACTTGAGGTATTGTAGACACAGTTTTGGTAGTCGCTGGTCCCAGACCTTGAGGGTCTGGGAGAGGACAATTGGCTATGAGATGTCCCTCCTACTAATAGGGAAAACACACCCACTTCTCGAAGAGACACTTTTTGGGGTTCTTCCTCGCAAATGTGGGACATATGCAGTTGTGATCCTCATGATAGGGCTTCCCCTTTCCTCCATTCCTTCTCTTACCATTATTGTGACATGGGCCTCTTATGTTGTCATTCCTTGGGGCAGAAGTGTAACCCTAAGTATCCCTTGGGTTGTTTTTGAGTAGGCATGATGGTCTTCTTTGTGTCTAAGGAGAAGTTGAGGGATTCGGTGAAGTTTGGGGATTTACTCACCATCATGTGAGGTTTTATCTGGGGGTGCAGATGCTCCAAAAAATGCTCCACTCATTTCTATTCAGTCATCCTATATCTAAAATATTCCAGGAGGTGGAACTTTTAGGTGTAGTCCACCACCATCGTGTTACATTGATAGAGGATCATGAACTACTTTTCCTTAACCTTCTTAGAAAGAATGAATCTTGCGGAGAAGTTGGTACAAAAGTCCATACATGCCATGGGTTCTACAATCATGTCTCGATCTGTGATGTAATTCTCCCACTAGAGCTTTACGGCTCCCTCCAGAAGTTATGCAACAAAGAGAACCTTCTTGTTAGGTTGCACCTCTAGAATGCAGAAGCCATTATCCACATCCATGAGCTACACAACCACCTTATCAACCACTTCAGTCTTTTCTTCAACCTAGAACTTCTCTATATTTAACTTGACAAATTTGAGGATGGTGGCCTGGGGCAAGGGCGGATAGGTAGAGGTTCACCATTCTCATCTCAGGCAGCATACTTGAGTCCTGGGGCACTAATGTCCTTGGTGAACTTCTTCAGTTGCCCTAGCCAGAGCACATAAGTGGTGTGAACTACCACTTGCCCAACTATTAGTCTAGATCCGACAGCATGGCCAGGGTCATCCTTGATTTTGGTATCATCTTCTAACATAGGTTCACCTTTAGGGTGAACTTCTATGTTTGGGATGTCAAAGGGGGTGAGCTTGGGCTCAGAGCCTTTCTCCACGGAGGACTCCTCTGGCCTCTTCCTCTTCTTCTGAGACTCCTCCTTTGTATCCCTCCTCTTCTTCTCTGAGGACCTCCTCCTGTCGAGCATCTTACTGTTAGGGTGATCCTAGTGTGTCTTTTTGGGGATGGTAGTGGTCTTGGTGTAGGTTTTGTTTCACATAAATATATATTTAATCTCAATTTCATATTTACAACATTTACAACATCATAAAATAAGGTCCATGACATCTTGATTACACATATTTTATTATTTGGCATAGGATGCCTTTAGCCCTAGTATACATAACCCTAATTCTTCCTAACCCTAAACTTAGAAGGGTAGAGGAAATAATTATTAGGTCCATGAGGTTTTGGGTGAGTGAAGCAAGGGGGTAGAGAAGGGATGAATTTGGATGAGAAGAAAACCTAGAGGTATGTTGTTTTTAGTAAAATCCTCCACCTTTGGCCAAGCAAGATAGATGGGCCCCAGAGTCCTTGTATGCCTACTAGCAGTGAAGAGGAAATTTTTGCCATCCCCCAGGTCATGGTCCCTTCTAGACACCATCATTTTAAAAAAAATACCTAAAATTTCCCTGGGCTCTACACAAATCTTACAATTTACTAATTATTATTGGTTAAATGGTAAACCAGGATCTGATACCAAATGTAACAACCCCCCTCCCCTATAATCCCCTAATAAGGTGGATCGAGAGGTAAAGGGTCGTTTTTTTAATGACCCCACTCCTCAGTAACCCCCACATACCAGTATAATTCATTATACAGACCACCGTTTTGTTTGTCGGCGTTTTAGGTTTATCAGAAAGTGGATAATCCTTTCAAGTGACATTGAATTAATAAAGCTAAATTAAGAATTGGAGGATTGTAGATAGGTAGTTTCCTATTTGGGGTAAGGTCCCTCAAATCCTATATTTTGTAAGGTATGCAAAAAGAAATTTTTTATACTATTTTAAGTATAGTTGTGGTAGAATTTATTAATTATTTTTTATTATTTGAAAAACCATATGATCTTGTTTTGGGATAATGGCTCTAGCCTCTTAGTCTCACTTAATTGGGGGTTACCGAGGGGTGGGGTCGTTACAATTGGTATTAGAGCATGGTTTTCCATTTTTTTTTAAAGGGCGCATGTCACTCTTATATATTAATATATTTAAAAGAGATTCTTATAATATCATCATCAAAGTTCTCAAATAGACATCGAGAGCCTTCGAGCTAATAGGCGTTTGAAGCCAAGGCATGGGCTACCCTATTGCCTTGCCTTCTTACAAAGCTAACATTGAAGGAAAGAAACTTAACTGAGAGACTAATAATATTTTATACTAGGCGGTTCTCATATCCTCACCCCCAACCTTCCTTCTTGATAGCATGGACTAGTAAGGCACTATCCATTTCCACCAATAGGTCTGTGATGCCTCGCTCCAAGGCAAACATCATGCCTGAGTAGACCGCCATTCCCTCCTCACTAAGAACCAAGAATGGTTGGTCCAACCTACCTTGGTATGTGCCTTGGATAGCTCCTTTTTCATCTCTCAACACAGCCCCTACTCATCCAGATATGGAATTCAAAACACAAGCATCCGCATTCAGCTTTATGGAGTTTTACCAGGGATGTGTCCATGCTCTGTTGTCATTGGTGCTACTGCCATTGATGTGGATGGAGGTTGTCTCCGTGTAGGCCCTATTGTCCGCCACCAAGGATAGGAAGATCACTGCAAGGGCCGGTGTGTATGTTGGTCACTGATCAAATATGGCCTTATTTCTCACTGTCCATGAAACCCACATAAGTGTGGCTCCCTCATCTATCTTCCGTTGGTCATCTTCCCGTAGTAGATCCCGGACGAACTCCCTTGCATTGCCTCCTGTCCATGTTGGCCACGAGAAGATCCCCGACATCCACACTTGTAAGGAATGATGGCAAATCAATAGTGTTTGGGCTACATCCTTCTGTTGTGTATGGCACCTTTGGCAAATGTCATTCTCTGTGATGTGCTTTTGGGCAAGAGTGTGTTGTGTTGAGAGTATGTCTTACATGACCCACCAAATGAAGTGTTTGAGTTTTGGCAGACATTTGTGCTTCCAAATCCACCTCCAATCACCCTCCTCTACTTCTTCTATGATTTATGCCCTTGTCCTTATGAACGCCTATGCACTTCTGACTTTGTACACCCCATCACTCTCCTTCTCCCAGCATAGAGTGTCACTCCCAGCCTGCCTACCAAGGGGTATATTCACTATCATCTACCTAATGTGTGGAGGAAATGCATTTTTGAGAGCATGTATATCCCATTTTCATGTCTCCTTATTGATCAAGTTCGACACCTTTCTATAGTCCACCGATCCCTACATGAGATAACGCTGCACTGGGCCACCCAGTTGCGGTATCCACCTGTCATCATATATGTCTATTGTGTTGCATGTGCCCACTCTCCAGAGGAAGCAGTAGTGGCTTCACCCAATTAGCTAAGACTTTTGAAATGATTTTGTAAGACACATTATAGAGGATGATTGGTCTATACTCTGTAATGCGCTCCAGTGAAGCAGTCTTCGGAATGAGGACAATATCGGTCTCATTGATATCCTTAAGTGTATGCTTCCCTGTCCACCACCCCTTAATAAAGTTAGTGATGTTTCCCTGAACTTTATCCCAAAATTTTTGATAGAATATGGCCTTCATACTGTCTGAACTCGGTGCCTTATTAGGATGCATTTGGTTCACGGCTTGCCAGATTTCTTTCTCAGTGGGCGTCTTTTCTAGAGTAGATGTGTCCCTGTCCTGAATCACTCCATGCATGTCTCTCAGAAACTCATCAATACCCTCTGGGTGAGAGGTGGTAAATAAAGTACCAAAGAAAGATGAGATCACCTCCTCGATCTCAGATATATCTGCCTACCAACTCCCATCCTCCTTATAAACACCCTCAATTGAGTTCTAATAATTATTAAAATTTACAAATTCTTTAGAGCCCAAGGGAGTTATTAGAGGATTTTCCAAAGATGGAGCTGTCTAGAAAAGGATCATGATCCAAGGGCTAGCAATATTTTCCTCCGTCTCTCTAGTCGGTTTACGAGGACTCTCGAAATCTGTGTGACTGCCTGGCTAAAATCTAAGGATTTGACTCGAAATAAGATACCTCTAGGTCTTATCATATGTTTTTGTCCCTTCTTTACCTCTTATCTCTAAAGAAACTTTAAGTGCTTAGGGTTTTCTCTCTCTCCACCAACTCCTATGTTTGGGAATTAAAGGTGTCATGGGTTAGGGAATCCTCCACCAAATAATAAAATGTATGTAACTAAGATGACACGGATGTAAGCTTAAAGCTTATATATCTTTCCAAATTATAAATTTGTGGTTAAAATATTTTAACTTGTGTGAACCAGCATGGCCCCTATCACGATCGTAGTTGTTCCTCATGATGTTGTTGAGAACCCTTCTAGAGGTATGCCCCTCCGCAAGAGGAAGGGATCTTCCAAGAAGAGGAGAGACTGTGGTGATGAGTCCTCAAGGAAGAGGAAGAGAGTCGATGAAGCCTTAGGAGAAGTCATAGACCCCAAGTCAGTTCCCTTCTATAACCCAGAGATAAATCGAGAGGAGGAACCAATGCCTAAATATGAAGTCAAGCCCAAGGAGAACTCGATTGGTACCCCAAGACATGTAGTAATAGTCCACAACGTTGATGCCCTCTAGATGGAACATCAAAAGAAGCTAACTTAGGCCATTAGTGCCATGTCCCTCAGGGATATAGCCAGAGAAGGAATGGTGAGATGCTTCATGTTCTTCCCCAACTTGGAGTCACCATTCTAGACTTTGTCAAGCTAAACATTGAGAGTTCTGTGGAGAGGATAAGACCGAAGTGATCAACAAAGTAGATTCTTGGCTACTAGTGGTTGAGAATACTTTTTGCATTCTGGAGGTGCAGCCAAATAAGAAGGTCCTATTTTCTGCTCACCTCTTGGAAGGAGCAGCCAAAATATGGTGGGTGAACCACATCATGGGTCGAGATCTGAATGAGGACTCGGTCGCATGGACTGACTTCAGGACTATCTTCACAGTCGGATTCATTCCAACCTCAACTAAGAAGGAGAAGGAAAGGGAGTTCACCAACCTGATCCAAGGTAGCCTATCTGTCATAGACAATGGCTGCAAGTTTCACATCCTAGAGCGATTTGGGTACATGATGACCGAGGAAAGATGGGTGGACCATTTTGTAGAGCGTCTGCACCATACCATCAAGCCTCATGTGATGGCGAATAAACCTTTGCCAATGCCTACAACAAGACATTGGACATGGAGAAGACGGTGATGCCTGCTCAAAACCCATCCAAAGGATAGTTGGGTTTCATTGAAGGAACCTCTAGCCCAAAGAATGATCACAAGAAAGGACAAGGGAGAAATCATACCAAGGGAAAGCATGGAGGTAAAGGAAAACCCTACAATGAGAACAATCATCCCAGGTGTCACACCTGTAGAAAATGGCATTCATGCGAGTGTCACTACAAGAAGAAGGTGTGTTACCATTTCCAGCCATAGGGACACTTCCAAGCCAACTACCCTTTACGAGGCTCAAGAGGCCCAGGCCCTGTGGTACCCCAGCCTATAGCAGCCCAACCTATAGCTGTAGCCCCACCTATTGGAGAGTGAAGATAAGATCGAGTTTTTGCTATCCACAATGAGGAAGCTCAAGCTAATGCAAATCAGTTGATAGAGAGTAATAAGCCTTAGAGTTTTCTTTTATGTTTTAAGATAAGTAGATGTATTATGAAAAACAAAGTAGTCATGCATGAAGTCATGGGACACAATATAAAAGATCTTTTTTACTCTAGATCCACTAATACTTTCATTTCAAGAAATCTCACAACTATGCTTTATTTGGATATCAAGGATCTAGGGTATGTTTCGGATGTCTCAACCTCGAGTGGTCAGATCTTTACATCCCTTTTGAAAACTCTAGTGATACATGTTAAGTATCGGGATCATGAGTTCCCTATAAATTTTATCCTCCTTGACATGAACGACTTTGATGTGATCATCGGTATCGATTGGCTCTATACCTATAGGGAAAATATCGATTGTAGGGAAAAGCAAATAATCATAAAGAGACCAGATCACCCACCATTCACCATTAGAGGTAGGAAGGATGATACCACTAGCGTGTATGTGTCATCCTTGAAGGCAGAATGGATGATAGCCAAGGGTTGTCAAGCTTTCTTAGTAGTAATTATCGAGTCGGAGCCTAAGGTGCAACCTGTTACAACCCCAATTTTTGGTTTCTCTTGGTGAGAAATGTAATTTCTCATACTAAAGATATTTGAACAAATAATGATATGATTTGTTTCAAATAAATGGATTTCATTTACAATAGCCGTGTTGGTTGTTTTGTGGGCTTTATTGGCTATTGGGCACAATAATAAGGAAATTCAATTAGTAAATGAATAATTGAGAAATGGAGAAAAGAAAAATGTAGAAACCTCTAGAAGGCAAGAGAATATTATCCAAAGGTGGATTTCATGCCTCTTGGGTTCCTTGGGTTCCAAGGAGTCCAAAGTTGCAAAGATAATGCAACAAGAGAGAGAAAATACCAATTAAATATTATTTTATTAAAGGAAATATGAGGTAATAATGATATTACAAGAAATATGTGGATTTTTGGATAATGGACCCATCTTGGATGAGATTTCGTGTCCACATAATTTCTAATGGAAAAAGGAATCAAAAATCAAAAGAAAAACCAGAGATAAACAATTAATCAAGAATATTTGAAATAAAGAGAGATAATGCAAGAAATAAAGAGAGAAGTGAGGGTTTGGTCATAATTAATGATAATTCGAACCCTACTTGATTTCTTGGATTACAAGGAATAGAAATAATGGGAAATAAGAAAATAAGAAAGAGAAAAGATGGGAGAAATAAGCCAAATTGAGTAATATCTTACACCTAAAGAAAAGGCACGTTTTTTGTTAGATAATGATTCCACATTTGACAGAGAAGTCGATTAAGTCATTACTAAGTTTCCCTCCAAATTTGGGACCAAACGGGTAAGCGGTTTGGGAGATACTATTTTTTGAAAGCATTCCTAATGTGTGGAGGAAATCAATAAATGTCACGATTTGATTTAATCAGAAACCAGGGACCGATTTCCTTTGTTCTTCACGTGGCACGTTAGCCATTGGATCAAGATCCAACGGTGTCTCAGTTATCATCTACCCCAGAAAGAATTGGAAAGGGGGAGCAATACGATAAGTTTTTCCAAAGCAAATTTCTCGCGAAAGGATGGATAAGAAGATTTAGAAGTTGGATCAATGACTTCGGGAGCAAGGAACACACCCACCTACCCTAGGTTTTACCTAGTTTGGGAATCTCTAGAAGATATGCCCAATTCACAGCTCCTAGCTGTCTACCTGTTGACCCCATGGCTATGTATGTATGTATATATATATATATATATATATATATATATATATATATATATATATATATATATATATATATATATATATATATATATATATATAGGCTAAAAGAATTGTGTACCCGAGTACATGTAGCTGTCATGTACCTACCTTCCTATATATACACATTTTAATGGTTGTTACACGCAACTTACCGTTGATTAGATAAGACATAAATTCTTTCATTGGATGATCTATGAATATCATATGTTGGTGATTTTTTATACACATCTTATCTAAGTGGTATACACCGCATCCATAAGGTTGTATAGTGTAGTTTAATTTTACAATTATCATAAATGAAGGTAGGTACATGCAAGCTACATGTACTCGGGTACACAATTCTTTTAGGCTATATATATATATATATATATATATATATATATATGTATATATATATATATGTATATGACCTATCCTTTCGATTTCAGGGCAACGTAACGGTCGTGAGGCTCTGCCAAGCCGATGGCTTCAAAACCAGTCTCCAATTCTGTTATCTAGCCTTGTTCTTCTCCTTCTTCTTCTTGGTTTCTGTGGGAGGGAACTCCCTAGTTGACTCCCCTGTGCAAACATCCTCAGCGGCAATGGAGCCTACCCTTGAGTTCAGCGACAAGTTACGGAGCTAGACGCTCCCTTTCCGGTGGCAGAGGGAGCCTAAAGCCGAGAGTCAACCACCTCGTTGACTCGGCCTAGAGGCAGGCTCGTGAACCAGGCGCGCGAGGTTGAAGAAGAATAGGGGGAAAAGACTCACCTACCCCCGACTCCAGTAAAGGGGCAGAAGGGCAGAAGTGTCTTTCTGACACCTTTTAGGCCAGTCGCGTGAAAAAGAAGAAAAGGTTTCATTTGGCTGGCGCGGCGGCCACAGATTGTTCCAAAGGTATATAACCTTGCGAAAATCGTAGTTATTTATTTATAACTATGATGATAAAAAGTTATACATGAAAGTTTCACAGAAAAGTACAAGGAATCGAATAAAAATACTTTTACAAACTATTTTTGCTTTTAGTTCGAAAAGTACACAAAGTTAGTAACTTTAATACTCTAAGTGTAATCAAAACCCTAGATGTTGATTAGGGATGAGTTCAATTACTTAAGTTTATATTATGAATTTGGCATCAAATGGATAATATGAATCATATTTGAAACCCACGATTTGCTTAATTAGTGTGTTATGACTAAGAAAGTGCAATAATGGGCCTAAAAGCCCTAATGTTGAGTAAAATGACTTTAGTGACTTTTATTTCAAGAATATGAATATCTTAAATAGATATATATTGATCTAAAGTTTAGTTAAGAAGCCTTAGAATAGAAGATAACTTAAAGAGATAAAGTTTTAATATGTAAAAAGGATGTTTTAAAGTATCATATGAGTGAAGTTATACTTGAAGACCTAGAAACCCTAATCTAGGTATTTATGACTTTAATAAGCTATGTTTTGAAATCTTATGTATAAGAATATGTTAGAATAAATCGTAAGCCAGATTGGTATTAAAGAGGCTTAGATATGAATGACTAAGTAATCAGGGTTTTGGAACATGGAAATAGTGTTTTAGGGTTTAGTTGACCTAAAAGGTAAAGGTTAAAAGATGAATATAAAGAATATTAAGGAAAGCCCTAATTCAATTTAGGCACACCTAAGAGGGAATTCCAATTCAATAAAGTAAGCGCATATTGAACATATGAGTAATTAGATTGCACATGTTTTCCAGGTTTCTTGTTGTGCCTGTTTGATTGTGGTGATTGGTTGCCTGGCTTGGTTGGTTGTTTGATTAATTGGATATTTTTCTTACAATCCTAGAGACTTCCAAATCAGGTATGTGGTTAATTATGGTTAATCACATTAGTTTCCCGAAGAGTTTCCCAAATTATTCATCGCATTGAATGCAACTTGATAGTTTGAATGTTCATACTTGCAAATCATAAAGTCACTATGATTATTACAGTAATAATAGAAGTCACCATGAGTGGTGACCCCAGGCACCAAGCTCGGGATTGAGAAGGTGGCCTATGTTATTGCATGACTAAAGGGAACCACGAAGGGTGACCCCAGGCACCAAGCTCGGGATTGAGAAGGTGGCCTTAAGTCAATAGAAAAAGTGAAACCTGAAAGGGGGTATGCCAGGGTTAGGGAAAAAGTGGTGGAGAATGTCACATTGAAAGCATAAATTGGCTTGTTAATTAACTTGATTGTGATATTTAGATTGTTAGCCATATTTGCAAAATTTTGGTTGTCCCCACATACCGGCATATTCTGATATGCTGACCAACATTTTATTTGTCGGTGTTTGAGGTACAAGTTTGAAAAGGACAAACAGTAAAGTGGCATATGTGGAATCAAATAAGAATTAAAGTGCAATGGAGGATTAGTTAGAATAGACTCCAGATGTGGATAGAAGTAGATATCTATGTTTTGGAAAAGGTATGCAATGTTTTATTTTATACCAGTTTTCAATTTAGTTTGGTAGAATTTGATGATTGTTACTGATTATTTGTTGAACCTTCGATCCAAAAATTGGGATAACGGCTATGACCTCTTTGCCTCCCTTAATTGGGGGTTACCGGGAGGCGGGGTCGTTACATTTGGTATCATATCATAGGTTCCTCATTTAATCTTAAATAATTATTAAATTTTACAAACTCCGTAGAACCCAAGGGAGTTATTAGAGGATTTTCCGAAAGATAGAGGTGTCTACAAAAGGATCATGTCTGGGGGCTGTCAATATTTTCCTCCGCACCGCTAGTCAGGATACGAGGACTCCCAGATTAGTGTGACTGCCTGGCCAATGTCTCAGGATTTGCCTCCCTTAATTGGGGGTTATCAGGAGGCGGGATCGTTACATTTGGTATCAGATCATAGGTTCCTCTTTTAATCTTTAATAATTATTAAATTTTACAAACTCCGTAGAACCCAAGGGAGTTATTAGAGGATTTTCCGAAAGACAGAGGTGTCTATAAAAGGATCATGTCTGGGGGTTGTCAATATTTTCCTCCGCACTGCTAGTCAGGATACGAGGACTCCCAGATTAGTGTGACTTCCTGGCCAATGTCTCGGGATTTGACTCGAAATAAGATACCTTTAGGACTCTCTCATCTTGTTCATCCCTTCTCAACTCAAATGTTGTTAAGGACCGTAAGTATTAGGGTTTTCTATCTTTTCCTAACCCTCTTGAGGTATGGGTAAGGTTGATAAGGTTTAAGTAATCTTCCACCAAATTAATGAAAAGCATTTAAATAAGATGTCATGGACATAATCTTAATAGATTAAGTGTAAACTAATGAATAGATACATGCTTAGGTCGTATGACATGAGTTGTCATTGCCCTCAGGAGAGACATGAGGCTAGACCTCTTTGTCACGAGGATGAGTGGAGAAAGTTAGTCATAGAGGTAGAGACCTCTATTAAAGTAGAGACCTGGCACATCCTTTGAGGATGATGCTAACCCTAACTGTAAGTGAAGGTTAGAAAGAGAGATGACATGATGAACTAGATGCCATGATAGATCAGGTGCATGGACATTCTTTTGGATTCCCATGACATTATGACCCATGTGAGGTTGGATAACCTAGCACCTTTGGCAACCCAACCCTGGAAAGGGTCATGCATGTTAGAGGGAAGGATAGCTCCTTCATTGATGAGGTTAGAGAAGAACCTATAGAAACCCTATGGCTTATGCAAGTAGGGCATAGCATGCACTCAGAGTATGTCCATAGTGTGGCAGTAGGTTGTAACCCTGGCCAGGAGAGTATGAAGGATAGCTTATGAGTTAAGCAAGAAGAGTTTTGGATAATATTGAGCAAACATGAGTTTGAACATAGGCTTCACCCATGTAGGGGTATGCTTAGGATCTTGATCCTCCATGGAGAGAGGACCTCTAGTAGTAAGGTTGTTTGTAGGGTTAGATCTAGAGAGAGAGAGAGAGCATGACCCCAAGAAAGAAGGTTGGAAGCCTAGACTCTGAGATATGAGGAACAATGGGGAGTTGAGGATGATGCGACCTATGTGGATGGTTGTGGTTGCCTCATGCATGATCCCTAGAGGTTGATAGGTATCTTGATTGCTTTTAGAGGAACCAAAACCTAGAAAGAAGGTGAGGTTGTTGGTACCTATAAGCCGATGGTATAGATGTTCACCTTCTAGGGTTAGGAAGAAGAGTTCCTTAGACCCTGAAGAGGCTTAGTAACAGGTTGTGAGGCCTTATACCTAGTTGGTTGTCCTTGAGGAGGACTCAACTCTGAGGTGTTTCTTGAATAAAAGGATCATGGTTGTGCATGACATACCTGAGACATGTTTGATTCATGGTTAAGAGGTTGAGTATGCAGTTGGACACCCAAAAAGTGAACCTAGGGTTACTAGGCCTAAGAGGGGAAGTGGTGTACCTGATGCTCCTGATGAGATTTGAGTTTCTATAGTTTCAAGCATGGCACTCCTCTTGTTTAGAGGAATGGGAAACCCCTTAAGTTGAAGGTATGTTTAATGAACCCCTCACAACTAAGTTGGTGACATGGGAAGGTTTGTTCTTGGTCCAATATTGAGGATGAGAATAAGTGTGATCTAGCAGGGTTTAGTAGGAGGTCTTCATGTGCCTTAGTAGCTTGTTGGAGCTAAGCATTCTCATGTGGATGTAAACCCTAAACACAGGGATGTTTGTGACCTTTGTTATCAAGAGATGAAGTTTCCTCCCATCCTGGGAGAGGGACCCTTTGTAGAGTGTATACCAGTTTTGTTGACTTTGAAGTAACCTAAAGAGGTCTTATGGGCTCTTGAGAAGATAAGTGAAGAGTACATGGTAAGATAATGAACCTATACACCCATAGTTAACCATCTCTAAGTGCATGTGGATGTGTTACCATAGAGGTAACCGGTGTGGGGCCTAACCAAGGTAGGCAGGTCGCCATGACCCCGGTGAAAGGATGAAAGTCAGCCCAGGAATGCAGAGAGAGATGATGAAGGTTTGGGTAAAGTTCTAAGTTGGCCATGTACTATGTTGGAATCCTAAGTCTATCCTAGGGTCAGGTAGGGATAGGACCGATGGAAGTAGGAGTTGCCTAATTCCCTAGTTGCACAGGACCATAGGGTCAGGAGGTAATAGCTATCATTGTCTAAGGGCCATGGGTTAGGAGATTGATCACCTTCATGAACTCATGGGACCCAAAGGGAAAATGAGGAGGGAACTCTCTTGATGCATAAGGGAAGAGGGATGACCCCAAAAGTGTCGGCACCCTATAGACCCAGAGGAGATGACCAAGAAATGTGTGGTGACCCAAGTAGGTTCGAAACTAGTTTTCCATGGAAGTAACCTTGGTATCGAGATGATTGTGATGTAGAGACATAAGTTGCACATTCCAACATAGATTTGAAGGTGTACTGGCAAGGTGGGATGTACCATCTCTACTCTTGGAATGGAAAGAACTTTGTATTTGGACTGCAACCAGATGCTTATTTCCTCTTGTTATGGGAGTGAGAGTGATAACCTCCAATTTTGGGATGTTATCATAGTCTTTTCTTTAGTTTTCCACACTCTTTCTTAATTAGAATTAGATATAATACCTAAATATTCCTTCTTATTGTAAATATACCATTAGACTAACTTTCCCTTTTATATTTGCAGAAAAACACACAAAAAAATATCATAAGAGACTAAATCAGCCTCGAGACCGCATGGAGTCACACGGTCTCGAGACCGCATGAAGCCAATCGGTCCCGATACCGCATGGAGTCACACGGTCTCGAGACAGCATGAAGCCAATCGGTCCCGAGACCGCATGGAGTCAACCGGTCCCGAGACCGCATGAAGCCAACCGGTCCCGAGACCGCATGGAGTCACACGGTCTCAAGACCGCATGAAGCCAACCAGTCTCAAGACCGCATGGAGTCAACTGGTCCCGAGACAGCATGAAGCCAAACGGTCTCAAGGTCCAAACGGTCACAAGGTCCAAACGGTCTCAAGGTCCAAACAGTCTTGAGGTCCAAACGGTCTTGAGGTCCAAACGGTCTCAGGCTCAAACGGTCTTGAGGTCCAAATGGTCTCTAAACCGTTTGGACTTCACTTAAGGCCTATAAATAAGACCCCAAGGGTCCTCCACCATCATCAAGTTTCAGACGCCCAAAGGCTGCCTCAACCACTCCAGAGCACATCTGATTTCCATCCTCCACCCAGGGGCTGCCGGTCTGAGACCCATACTCCATCTCGAAGCTACTTTCTCTCTCTCTGCCAAAGAAGGTGAGAAGAGGGAGATCTCATCATCGCGCAACCTGTGAAGCTGGTGGATCGTTTCTCTCTCTCCAAGGGGTTGACTTTCCTCTCTCCTTTATGGGGATGATGCTCTCTCTCTCTTCTTGCCTCCTTCTTTGTCCTAGTCATGAGCGAGTAGTCTCTTTCACTGGGGTGCGGGGAGTAGCCCCACTACCCATGTTTTCATGTCATGTAAATGTAATCCATAGTTTGTAATATAGAGTTTTTCCCTTTTCAGTTCAACATCAAACGTTTAATGAATGCATGTTGCTTGATCTGCAACTTGTGTTATCCTTTATCTTTTAGTATGAATTGTCTATGTTTGTACTATTAGATTCGAAACTCATTTGTATGTTGGTTCTTGGTGCTTGTATCCACCATGCATCTTTTTTAGTATCTAGAAGTGCCTCTCAAGAAGTGGAGTAAACTCACTATCATTCATTGCACTTTCATACTATGAAATGGAATCAGTTGACGTATGAAAGTGCAACCTTGATAAGTCGAGGAACACACTTTGCGAAGGGAATGATGCAAAGTAGGTGACCATTTGTTCAGGAATGGCTGGCATTGCAACATTCCCGCACTTCACGTAGTTAGTTCTCCGAAAGGAAACTAGTCTACAAAGATACTAACTGACTAAACTCTTTTTGTAGGTTATGTTTTACTTTGCATGTCTTAATCCATGTGTAGTGGTGGTGAAAAACCGATCACACCCTAGTGACTTTTATCATTGTTTAACTTTCTTAGATTTACTTGCTTTCTTTACTTTACATGTTCTTAGTTTAAAACAACAAAAACCAAACTTTCGATTTAAGTTTCTACTATTAAGTGATTAAGTGAAATTCTAACGTTTTTCATCTTGTTGCTTGCAACAAGACCATTGTCCTGAGGATTCGAACCTTAACTATACTACGATAAGACTTCCACGTATCTTAGCATACGTGGGTGGAGTTCTCTATCTAGTATATGCAAGGCTAAACCTAAAGACTTATCATCTTTAGGATTTTTAGTTGGTGCACGCAATTCCATGCAAGTGGAAGCTCCATCAAAAATTGGTGTCGTTGTCAGGGACAACGGAACGTTTTAATTTCATTTAGTATCTTGCTAGTTGGTTAGGGTTTTACACTTTCTTTTAATCATTAGTCTATATCTTCTTGAGATCATTATATCCTTACCATCATCTAAAAGGTGTTCTCTTTTCTCTACTCAGGTAGAAAATGTGTATGCGATCATCGCATAACCTCGGATTCTCCCCTGATACAGAGTTTGACTTTGATGTAGAGAGAAGCTTCCATCGTCGCATTAGACTCAATCGCCAAAGAGTCAGGCAAATGGCTGAAGATCAACGCCAGGCTGCATTGGTGATGGAGAGGGTCAACGCTGCCATCGCCGCTCAAAGAGCACAACTCATCGTTGATACTCGTGCTCAGATTCAAGCGGAGATTCTTGTGAAAGAACAAGCCCGCATCAGAGCTTAAAATGAGGCAGCAAACCAAGCTGCTCAGTTGGAACTAAGGAACAAGCAGTTGAGGGATTATGTTGTCCCAAAGAACTACGAAGACAACCATCCGGTCCGACCTCCGATCATCAACATTCCTAACTTTGAGATCTGAACCCAATGGATCCAGATCATGCAGGGCATCTCATTTTCCAGAGGTTCAGGAGATGACTGCATGGATCATCTAAAGAGGTTTAAGGCACTATGTCGACTGGTCCCACAGGCTGGAGTTGCCTTTGATGCAATAATGCTTCATCTGTTTCACTTCACTCTATTTGGGAGAGCTCTGAGCTGGTATAACTCACTTGACAGGGAGCCAATAATCACCACCTGGGCTCCCCTAGAAGAAAAGTTCTTGGAGAAGTTCTTCCCCCTTCACTGACTTACGAGATCAGGGGGAAGATTAATCACTTCTCTCAACTTCCCAGAGAATCCCTTGCTGAAGCATGGGAAAGGTTCAAGGAGCTTTTGCAAAAGTGCCCTCATCATGGAATCTCCCAGAACCAATTGATAGAAACCTTCTATCGGGGAGTGAGTGATGATATAAAGCAATTTCTGGATTCCTCATCTGGAGGAAACTTTATGAGAAAGAATTATTAGGATGCCTGGAAAATAGTCACGCTCGGAGCTGAGAATCAGTCCAACTGGGGACGATCAGCTAGAAAAGGTGTCCTCAAGGTCTACAAAGCTAAAGAATCAATAGAGATGAAGGCAATTGCTGAAGCCTTGAAAAACATAGTCCATAAGAAACAAGCTCTCGAGACTTCTCTTGGAGAGTTTGATAAGAAGAAAAATCCTATGGTGCAACAAGTCAAGGCTGCCACAGGGACCTGTGAAGCCTGTCATGCCTCTGATCATCCAACCCTTTCATGTGGAATGCTTTACAATGTGATAATGGATATGCATCCACCACCACAACAATATGAACCAATCACTAACCAATCTGAAGAGCAATTGCCAGAACAAGTCAAATCTATTCATACCATTCCTGGACAAGTCTATTATAACCCTAATCAGCCAAGGAACCACAGGGGATTCCAATACGGGAACCCTACTGGGACCGCAAATCCACAACACCAGACACAGGGCAGATCTTCCAGTAGGTTGCCACCTGGATTCCCAAGCAACTTCAATCAAAATCAAGGGAACCCCAGGAATAACTTTTCGAGATCCAACTACCCCAGGAACATGTCTGCCTACTATCAGTATAATAATCCTCCTCTCCACCCACAACTGCACCCCCAGCTGCAGCAGCCTCAGTTAGAGTTTCCTTCACAGCAACCGCAACAAGGACAACAACAACTTCCTCAGAAGAATACTCCTTCTCAGCCAGAAGATGAAATGACTTTGATAAGGCAGATGTTGCAATCCTAACAGACTATGCTAGCTAATCAACAAGCTAAGCAAAAGGCAGTAGAAGCTCAACTTGCCCAAATTGCTGCACAACTAAAGCCTCCATCAGGCACATTTGCAGGGCATCCTGAATCGAATCCCAGACATGGACAGAATAGGCCTGAACAGTTGAATGTTGTTACCACGAGATATGGATGCACTCTTCATGAAACTACAAGGATCACTCTCGATGATGATGATACACCTACCTTCGTGACAAATGAGAGCCCAAAGCCAGGAACGGAGAAGTCCATAGAGAATGCAAAGGGCAAGGGAAAAGAACAAGTGACCACGAACCCGGAAATCTTACAGTATAAACCAAAGATCCCATATCCAGAAAGACTGTGAGAAATGAAAATGGATACCAGGTTCCAAAAATTCAAGGAGGCGATGAAGAAACTTTACATCGATATCCCACTCCTTGATGCCCTCTCTGAGGTACCGACTTGGGCAAAATACCTCAAAACTCTGTTATCAAGGAAGTACATCACTGAGGAACAAGAAACTGTCAAGCTTGCCCAAACCACCTCTGATATCATCCTCAATAAAATGACAAAGAAGAAGAAGGACCCAGGTTCCTTCGGAATCCAGTGTTGCATTGGGAATGCATCAACCAAAAAGGGATTAGCTGACCTAGGGGCCAGCATATCCATTATGCCCTATTCTATGTGCAAACGATTAGGTTTCACCGAATTGCTGCCTACAGCAATGACTATTCAGTTAGCTGATTCTACCATCACCACACCTCTTGGAATCATTGAAGATATTCCAGTTAGGATAGGCAAGGATGCCTATGTCCCATGTGACTTTGTCATCATGGATATCAAGGAAGATCTAAGATACCCAATAATTTTTGGCAGACCTTTCCTCACTACTGCCAGGGTGCTTATCGATGTTGAAGTTGGTACCATCATTCTAAGGCTCAGAAAAGAAGCAATTCAATTCTGAGTCCTCAATAGCATGAAAGGCCCCATCATCCAAGAGGAGGTCTTTCTTCTAGACGCAATACATCAAATGTCTCAATTAGAAATTTCTGAGCCATCAGACGAGCTAGAGAATGTCCTAACCAACCCAGATGTCGATTTCTCTGCAAATGAACTATTTCAACAATGTCTGCAACATTTAGAAAAGGCCGAAGAAGCACTGACGGCCACTTTTGAAGAACTCAAAATTGTCACCATTATAGTTACAACTGAGCCACCTAAGGCCCCTGAAATGAAGACTCTGCCCATGGGGCTTAAACATGTTTTCTTGGACGAGGAAAAATTATGTCCGGTTATCATCAGCTCCAAGCTAACAGAAGACCAGGAAGAAAGGCTTCTGGAAGAACTGAAGAGACACAGAAAGGTCATTGGATATAAGATAACTGACCTGACAGGCATAAATCCTGCCTTATGTATGCACATACTTCCTATGATTGAAGAATTTAAGCCTTCTCGCGAACATCAGAGGAAACTGAACCCTAATCTCAAAGAGGTAGTTCGCCTGGAGGTCCTCAAATTACTTAAAGCTGGCATAATCTATCCTATCTCTGACTCCCAATGGGTCAGCCCTGTCTAGGTCGTTCCTAAAAAAGGAGGCACTACTGTCGTGCTTAACGACAAAAATGAGTTAGTACCCACCAGGACTGTAACAGGGTGGAGGATGTGTATTGACTATAGGAAGCTGAACAAAGCCACGAGGAAAGATCATTACCCTCTACCCTTTCTCAATGAAGTCTTGGAGCATTTAGCTCATCAAAAATACTTCTGTTATCTCGATGGTTATTATGGGTTCTACCAAATACCCATACACCCAGAAGACCAAGAGAAAACTACCTTCACCTGCCCCTTTGGAACCTATGCTTTTAGAAGAATGTCTTTCGGGTTATGTAACGCACCCGCTAACTTCCAAAGGTGTATGTCCGCCATTTTCGTAGGATTAACATAATCCATAATGGAAGTGTTCATGGATGATTTCTCAGTTTACGGAGATTCTTTCGATAACTATTTAATCAACCTTGGACAAGGTTTACAACGTTGCGAGGAAACGAACCTTATACTGAATTGGGAAAAATGCCACTTCATGGTAACTGAAGGTGTCGTCCTCTGGCATAGAGTGAGTGACAGAGGGATCGAGGTCGACAAGGCAAAAATTGATGTTATCTCGAAACTATCGCCACCAAAAGATATAAAGGGAGTGAGGGCTTTCTTGGGTCATGCGGGTTTCTACAGAATATTCATTAAGGATTTCTCAAAAATAGCAAAACCCATGACCCAACTCCTGACCAAAGATACTGAGTTCATCTTTAACCAAGACTTCCTGCAAAGTTTCTCAACTCTCAAAAATGCTTTAATTTCTGCACCTATACTAAGAGCTCCAGATTGGTCACAACCTTTTGAAATCATGTGTGACGCTAGCGATTACGCCATAGGGGCAGTGTTAGGACAGTGGATCGACAAGAAACCCTACGTAATTTACTACGCATCTAAAACACTAGATGAAGCACAGAAGAACTACACTACTACAGAGAAGGAGTTCCTGGATGTCATCTATGCGTTTGAAAAATTCCGCTCCTATTTGATTGGATCCAAGGTCATCGTTTACACCGACCACTCCGCCATTCGATACCTGATTCAAAAGCAACATGCCAAACCTAGGCTTATCCGCTGGGTGTTGATGCTTCAGGAATTCGACTTGGAAATTAAAGATAAAAGTGGAGTGGAGAACATTGTAGCTGATCATCTCAGTCGTATCGAGGTTGAAGAAGAAGATAAAATACCTATCCGGGATTCTCTTCCAGACGACTAGCTAATGAAGGCCACCCATGGATTCCCTTGGTATGCGGATATCGTCAATTATCTAGCCACAGGGATTATTCACCCCTCTGCTTCCTACCATGACAAAAGGAAGTTCCTTCATGATATAAAACAATATTATTGGGATGAACCCTACCTGTTTCACCTTTTTGCTGACGGACTTTTCCGTCGTTGCTTTCCAGAAGAAGAAATTACCCCTGTCCTAGAGCATTGTCATTCAGGACACATGAGCGCAAAGAAAACCGCTATAAAAGTTTTGCAATCAGGTTTTTTCTGGCCCACCATAGCAAAGGACTCCTATGATTTTGTGAAAGCTTGTAACAAATGCCAATTTTCTGGAAACATATCAAAAAGGGAAGAAATGCCCCTCACAATGTGGAAAGAAATCGAGCTTTTCAATGTGTGGGGGGTAGACTATATGGGCCCTTTCCCTTCTTCCTATGGCTTCTCATACATCTTGGTTGCGGTGGACTACGTCTCAAAGTGGGTCAAAGTTGTACCCACTGTGTCCAGCGATTCCAATCCAGTTATTAAATTGTTCAAAGATATTATTTTCCCAAGATTTGGAGTCCCCAAAACTATCATATCAGATGGCGAGACCCATTTCCTAGAACGAAGTTTTGAAGCCCTGTTGAAAAAGTACGGAGTCAACCACAAAGTAGCAACGCCTTACCATCCACAGACTAGTGGTCAGGTTGAGGTATCAAATAGACAATTAAAGGTGATTCTAGAACAAACAGTTAATCGAAATCGCACTGATTGGTCCACCAAACTTCCCGATGCACTCTGGGCATACCGAACAGCCTATAAAACACCAATCGGGACAATTTCGTTCCGTTTTGTGTATGGGAAGTCTTGTCATCTTCCAGTAGAACTGGAACACAAAGCCTGGTGGGCCATCAAACAACTAAATTTCGATCTTAAAAGTGTAGGAGAGAATAGACAACTCCAGTTATAGGAGATAGAAGAGCTCCGAATGACTGCCTATCAGAGTGCCAGAATCTATAAGGAGCAGACCAAAATGTGGCACGACGGTCATCTCAAGAGAAAATACATCGCCATCGGTGACAAAGTACTCCTTTTCAACTCCAAACTCAAGTTGTTTCCCGGAAAACTTTGAACAAAATGGTCCGGCCCCTTTACCATAAAGCATATTTATCCAACTGGAGCTGTCATAATTTTCGACAACTATGGAGGAGAAAGGATGGTCAACGGTCATCGTTTAAAAAGATACTACACTCCGGAAGACCAAATGCCAAGACAAACCATTAAAATCAAAGACGCTACACCGTCAGCATAATAACGTTACAGCTTCGTCGAGCCAGTGACGTAAAACCCAGGCGCTACTTGGGAGGCAACCCAAGATTTCAACTTCTTCTTTTATTTACCTTAGGTTTATTTTCTGAAAATATAAAAACTTCACATAACCAAAACAAACATAAAAATATAAAAATCCTTTCGACCTTAACCCTCCCAAACGGTCTCCAAACCGTTTGGGACCAAACGGTCTTCAAAACCGTTTGGAACCAAACGGTCTCCAAACCGTTTGGGACCAAACGGTCTTCAAAACCGTTTGGAACCAAACGGTCTCCAAACCGTTTGGGACCAAACGGTCTTCAAAAACCATTTGGAACCAAACGGTCTTCAAACAGTTTGGAACCAAACGGTCTCCAAACTGTTTGGGACCAAATGGTCTCCAAACCGTTTGGGACCAAACGATCCTGAAACCGTTTGACTTGGAGATTTTGTAGGGTCGACCCCATATCCATATAAATATAAACCCTACCCCCTCATTCTTCCCTCTTCGACTCTCGCATTTTCTCACACATTTGCGCAAGAGTAGTTCCATTGCCTCTATTTTCTCTGCTCCCGCGTGGCTCACCTCCGTCGACTTCGTTCAGTGCTCCTGCATGGCGACCTCACCTCCGCTCTTCACTCCACGATCGTCATCTCCACCTTCGACCGCAAGGTAGTCCAGCCACCATCGCAACGCCTACATGAGCTATCGCGGCAATGTCCAACCGTTTCAATCTTTTCACCTCTACAACCATCTTCTTCACCTTTGCCGTCATCTTCAGCGCCGCCGTAGCACCTCCCATCACCGTCTTCATCTTTATCACTACCGAATCCACCACGATCATCTTTACCATCACCTTTATCATTTTCTGCTCCGCCCTTTCCATCGCCGCCTTCATCTTTATCGCCGCCGGCTCCGCCGCGATCCTTGTTTTCATCGGCCGCTTCACCCGATGTTTCACCTTCCAAACGGTCTTCAAACCATTTGGGACCAAACGGTCTTCAAACCATTTGGAACCAAATGGCCTTGAAACTGTTTGGAACCAAACGGCCTTGAAACCGTTTGGGACCAAACGGCCTTGAAACTGTTTGGGACCAAACGGTCCTCAAACCATTTGGAACCAAATGGCCTTGAAACCTTTTGGAACCAAACGGCCTTGAAACCGTTTGGGACCAAACGGTCTTCAAACCGTTTGACCTTCCCAAATCGTTTAAAATATAAAAACTCATAAATACAAATAAAAAGCCAATTCTTTTCTAAGCATATATTCTTACTCATGATCTTCCACTTTTCAGAAATGGCATCACCAGCTAAGCAGGCCAAAGGATCTGAAGACGCTCCTTTCTGGACAACGGAGCATATGATGGAAGACCGGGACAAACTCCAGAAAATCATAGATGACTACAACAGGACTGGAAAGGCCCCGCCAAATGTCAAAATCATGGCGGTTCTGTGCAAAATTGACCGCATCAACAAGTGCCTGGCCGAGGCACCTAAAGAAGAAGTGGAAGAAATTTCTTCCGATGATGATGAAAGCTCGGATTACAAGCCAAACTCCGAGGAGGAATCCCCAGCTGAAGAATCAAAGGGGAAACGCAAAGTCCAACATACTGCAACCGGACAGCCCTCCAAGAAACGTGCCAGAAAGCAAGTTCGGCCTGCCACTGCAAGGGAGCAAATCCCGGCAGGAAACACTACACCAATCACCACCTCCGCTGCCACTCCCGCAACCATCTATGTCCCCACTTTCCCTCCCGTCACCACCGCAGCACCACCACCAGAAAACCTCTACATAAACACTGCCCTCTCCACCGACAAAATCCTAAAACCTACTAAGTATGTCTGCTCCAGCGTACTACTTAAGATGGGGATCCATGACCAAATTTTCAACATGCTAGACAAAGCCAACCTTGCAAGGCTGTGTTTAGTACCTGAGATCTCATTTTCTGAACCCACTACTGAATTTTTCACCTTTCTTTCCAAAGAGCCTGTAGACATCATGGATAGATCACGGGATGGAGGTGACAGAAGGCTGGTCAGCCAAATCTTCGGCAACAAAGTTGTTTTAACAGAGAACATGCTGAACGAAGTGTTCATTGACAACCAGGAGCAGCTACATAAAGCCAAGGCTGTGGGAACTGAGCACCCTAATTTCAACAGGCACAAATTTTGGAAATCTCTGACTGGGCTCCCCACCTATGATGCTAAGACATGCAAGGCATCGAATATACATTCTGGACTAGTGCACACCTTACACAAAATCCTAGCAGGCGCACTCTTCCCCAGGACAGAAGGAGGGAACGTTACAATCTCATATCTCTTTGCTCTCTAGTCCATTCTAAATGGAATGCAAGTCAACATTGGGCAACATCTGATCCAGAAATTATTTGCCTACTCCCTAAGGAAGGAAATCTGCATGGGAGGTCATGTCACTTCCATCATCAAATATCTCAAGATGGACAGACCCCTACCTCACTGCACACAAATAAAGGGCGACATCCTTACTAATGAACAAACATTGAAGAACTCCTTCATTATTAAGGAAAAGGATGCACAGCTACATTACGTCTTCTGCCCTACAGTCAAATCCTCCAGAACCCTACTACCTCTGTCGGAGCTCGCCGACTACGATAATGAAAAGCTCCTATTCACTGTTGCGGAGCTTACCAAACTCTTAGATATGGTAAAAGCACCAGAAAAGAAAATAAAAGCAGGGCAGACTGAGCTTAGCATCAGCGCCCCGACAACTAGAGTACCAAAAATTCCTGCGAAATGACCATCCACAAGACTTTCATAGCATCAACAGTTGTTGGGGATGCCAACTTCCAAACCACACCCAGAAGACAACCCCCATCCCGATGATCACATCACCACCTCATCTTTACACTCTTTCATTATGAGTCTAAATGTCGAGCTAACTGCCACCACCTCACCACCCTCCACCCTTCCTTTCTTCATCACATCTACGCAACCACCCGCATCCTCTTCTTCACCCCTTTTCCCTTCAAGCTCTCCCTTCTCCACCCTTATGCCTGACTTTACCACTTTCCCATCCACCTCCACAATCGCTACCCCATCGTTATCACTCCCACCACTTTCACCTGAGATACCACCACCTTTCACATCCACCACCACCCCGACACCGCTGGTGACCCCATCCATAGTCACCACATAGTTCGGGGCACCATCAGTGTCTTTTCCGCAAGACACTACCACCGTCCCACGCAGACCCCTGTCATCCCACCCTTCTGCTTCTGGGGTCCCCTTTTCCAACATCGGTGAGGAATTCAGACGTCAATTCGATGCCGTCCGAAACCTCCTCACCGATCCTTCTAACATTTTACATTCTATTTTTTCTTGTGTGCAGGGTTTATCCAGATAGGTGGCCATGATCGACGAACAAAACCGAGCCTTGCCCAACATCCTCCAAGGTTTTAAGCAACGGCAAGATGAGGTGGCTAAGCAAGTTGAGCACATCAACAACCACTACAACAACTTGCCAGAACTGGTCCTTGGAGCAAAGCGCCAGCAAGAAGAGACGGCAAAGCAACTCGATGAGATCTCTACGTAGACTCAACCTCTGCCCGGGACTCTCCGTGAGCTCCAACAACAACAAGCAGTTCTGAGCACGCACTTGGACACCATCAGCAGCACCCTCACACAACTAAATAATCGCCAAGAGGAGTCAACTAATAATGAAATCCAGCAACTACGTGCTCAAGTAACAGATCTTACAGCACGTCTCCTCTCCGCCGAGGGCCGATATACCGACCTTAAAGAAACCTACAACGCACTGCTCGAAACACACGAGCATGTGCAAGTAGCTTTCAATGAGTTATAAGCCACCCACCGGCGGTGCAAAAAGACCGCAAGCAAAAAGCCAGCAGACAAGGCAGCGGCTGACAAAGATGGCGATAGTGATGAAGAAGAAGACTTCGACTCATCTGCTAATTCAAACAACGATACTACCACCTCAAATGACAAATTTGATGATGGAGAGGATCCTGGCCAAGCAGCAGAACCTTCTCAAAAAGGTTATGACAAAGGTCACCAAGAAAGTGGACACCCTCCCAAGTCCCCCACCCACAACGACAATGTAAACATGTCATATGGGGACCAATTCCTTGACTACTCTAATTTGGGATCCATTGGGGAGTCTGTTAAAAATGTGGCTTTCATTGAGTTCCACCAATGCCTACTAGGAACCAGTGCAAGCCCACCCACAACATCCTCTCAACCTTTCTCCGCACTTGACACATCAGTGCCTTCCCCCCATGACCAGGACGAGGCCAAACGAGTAAGCTTCGACACAGATGAAGACCTTGATTCTGCCTCTGACTCGGAAGACGATCTATAAAGCTATGAAGAAGCCTTGGTACAACCTTCTTCTCCCCCTCCGCAGAACCTCCCCCCGCCGCCACCACTACCACACAAAATGCATGATTTAGATATGGCGGCCATCTCCACATTAGATGCTCAGGACATCTTTATACTGAACACTATTGTCGACGATACAAAAGCGGGGGAAGACATCATCTACTATAACACCAAAACTAATCGCAAGTTGACACGAGAAGACTTCCGCAACATCCTGCGACCACGGTCCACAATGCCAATGGCAATCTTCCGTGTCCTTCTTGCCAACTGTATCAAAGTGTACAGAAGCTCTAAGAGGCAGCAGCCAGTTTTTAACGCCTCACCTTCTCTATCTATCGACCTGTTATACAAAGATATACTAGTAAAGTCCATAGAGCGGCTGTGTGCCGGTTTAGCACGGAGGGCACATTATCTCACAGTGCCCTTCCAAGTTTCGGACCATTGGCTTTTTATGATAGTAGACACCGAGGCTCGGGACGCCAAGGTTTATAATTTTGCGGCACTGAGCTACCTGCTGGTACAATAAATTTTTTTGGTGAAGAAGCATGTGAAGCACGATGCATACCTTTCCAGCTTCTCAAGTTAATCTGGGCTGCGCGCCCATCCCTCCACCAAGACTGGAGCCAACCCTGGTTCCAAATTATTAACCGACATGTTCAAGTTGTTGAGGGATCTGGGGACTGCACTTTTTGTACTATTTGTCACATCCAAGCGTTGAACCAAGAAATCCCTTTTTCCGATCTAGTCACTGAATATTTTCACTCCTTGCGAGGACGTTACGCCATGGAGCTCACTTGTGATAGAAGATTCTTCAAAGATCCGACAATGGCACCAGATGACGTCCCTCGTTATCTTTTTTCAGCAATACAACGGCGGCAGAGGCGACCCTTCTGACAAACTTTGAAAGATTTGGCCAAATCCAAAGCGACAGCCACAACTCCTGAGCAAAGAAAAAGTGCCATAGATCCTTTGTCTGCCACATAACCAACTTTCCCGGACTTTGACCTCAATGCTTGCAAAGGTCTCTCCGATATTCAACTACGACTCATC
Organism: Alisma plantago-aquatica; assembly: GCA_963693085.1. Lineage (NCBI taxonomy): Eukaryota > Viridiplantae > Streptophyta > Magnoliopsida > Alismatales > Alismataceae > Alisma > Alisma plantago-aquatica. The sequence continues at coordinate 867,641,282 of OY856414.1, read as the reverse complement.
ATGTCGAGACTCTCCGCCGAGAAAGATGAACTCGTATTCATGTCTGGTGACATTCTAATAATGGCAGACACGCTTCGAGAGACTATATAGTTTAAAGGATCTCTCTCCGTAAGCCTAATGGCCGCTTATCAATTTCTCCTCGGCCAAAATAACCCCACAACATATATGGCATCCCCATACATGAAGGATGATCTTTTAAAGCTAAAGAACTTCAAAACAACTAAAGCGCTGATCTCCTTTCTATAACACACAATGCCGAAATTCATCATGCTACCCTTCCTTTATCACGAGCACTGGATGCTCCTGGCAACAAACCTACTAGAAGGAACAACTACAATCTATAATAGTTCTGACAGCCAGTACAATCCATGACAAAGGAATTATGTTGTGACACCAAAGATGCCCACAGAGGTAGTAGCAAAGGAATGCGCTAACAAATTAATCGCCTTTTTAAGTCATCATTCAAGGGCTTCTGGAAAAGAACATTTTCATCGTCCAACCTTCAACCACAAATGTCCACAACAAATTCAGTAGTCAAATGACTGCGGCTTCCATGTCCTCTACTGGATGTACACCATCATGACCCTTCAAAGACCAGTAGAGGATATGACATATGTGGATTACCACGCCCTTCGTGGAAAGTTCGCTACTGACCTACTCCGCACACACGGCACAAACAAAGGATTAACAGAAACCGAATGCCCTTGTCCTTGTACTTCTCATCCTATCACCTTGACACTCTGCAGATCGAGTGAGTGATAAGTTAGGGGGGAGTACACTGGACAAGGGTGAGGTATCATTTCTACAAACCTTTCTTCACAATTCTCCCTTCTCTTTATTTTTGTATAAATTCTTGTACACTTTTAGTCTTTGTTATTTGTTTTAGATTTCCTAACATTAAAACCCCACTCATTTATAATAGCATCTCTCTTGGACCAAGATCAACCCCTACTAACTTAAGAATCCAGTAGTCCTCAAGAATAAGAATAATAATAGCATAAAGGCATGTAACGACAAGTTAATAAATTTCCTTCTCACTTGACTTTCATGATTTTGCTTCAGTTCTACATCAGACTCTTCAACAAGTCAATATCAAAGCCGAAGCAAGCCAAATATTCTCAAGGACAGGAGGGAAATCAGTGAAATCCAAATCAAGGAACCTCGCAAGTGGACCACCAACCAGAAAATAAGTGCAGGTTAGGAAATTCTAAGAACAGTTTTCTTCTTTTTAATAAAATAGGCTTGGCCGCCCAACCAAAAACCCAAATATCCAAATCCCAAGCTTGTGAGTTTTCGAATAAAAGCCAGAGTGTTGAATAAAAACATGAGAGTTGTTCCATGCATAAGGACTTATATGAAGAACCGATAAAGGTCTCACCCGGCCGGTACATTCAGCTGCCCTCACAAAGGCCGATGTGTCATGCCCGGTAGTGAGATCCTAAGGTCCCCAAATATATGAAAAGGCTAATAAAGGGCTCACCCGGATGGTACATTCAGCTACCCTCATGAAGGCAGATGTGTCGTGCTCGGTAAGTGAGTTCCTAAAAGCATAGATAAACCCTCTCCCGCTAAAAGGGAGAGTTACACAAAAGCCCTTAGCCAACCCTCATAACCAATCTAGTTTCCGTTAGGTTTTCGAAAGAAGTACAAAGCTGATTAGAGTCAATGACATGCACATAATAACATCAGGAAAAAGGTGATCCCAATATGAGCTACTTGATTTAGAGGAAACATGAGATCTGCGCAACTCTCTATACCTGAAAGAATTAAGGCAAGCAGAAGCTCTAATATGACCTCAGGAGATCTCTGATTTAGAACTGAAGTAAGGCTATGGAAATCTTAACTAAATAAAATCACCTCACCTTTACATGCCTCAGCTCTATCTAGCTTGAGAAGAAGCTAGACTCTAAGTTAGGGGGGGTGATAACCTCCAATTTTGGGATGTTATCTTAGTCTTTTCTTTAGTTTTCCACACTCTTTCTTAATTAGAATTAGATATAATACCTAAATATTCCTTCTTATTGTAAATATACCATTAGACTAACTTTCCCTTTTATATTTGCAGAAAAATACACACACAAAAATCATAAAAGACTAAATCAGCCTCGAGACCGCATGGAGTCACACGGTCTTGAGACCGCATGAAGCCAATCGGTCCCGAGACCGCATGGAGTCACACGGTCTCGAGACCGCATGAATCCAATCGGTCCTGAGACCGCATGGAGTCAACCGGTCTCGAGACCGCATGAAGCCAACCGGTCCCGAGACCGCATGGAGTCACACAGTCTCAAGACCGCATGAAGCCAACTGGTCTCAAGACCGCATGGAGTCAACCGGTCCCGAGACCGCATGAAGCCAAAAGGTATCAAGGTCCAAACGGTCTCAAGGTCCAAACGGTCTCAAGGTCCAAATGGTCTTGAGGTCAAAACGGTCTCGAGATCCAAATGGTCTCAGGCCCAAATAGTCTTGAGGTCCAAACGGTCTCCAAATCATTTGGACTTCACTTAAGGCCTATAAATAAGACCCCAAGGGTCCTCCACCATCATCAAGTTTCAGACGCCCAAAGGCTGCCTCAACCACTCCAGAGCACATCCGACTTCCATCCTCCGCCCAGGGGCTGCCGGTCTGAAACCCATACTCCATCTCAAAGCTACTTTCTCTCTCTCTGCCAAAGAAGGTGGGAAGAGGGAGATCTCGTCATCGTGCAACCTATGAAGCTGGTGGATCATTTCTCTCTCTCCAAGGGGTTGACTTTCCTCTCTGCTTTATGGGGATGATGCTCTCTCTCTCTCTCTTCTTGCCTCCTTCTTTGTCCTAGTCATGAGTGAGTATTCTCTTTCACTGGGGTGTGGGGAGTAGCCCCGCTACCCATGTTTTCATGTCATGTAAATGTAATACATAGTTTGTAATATAGAGTTTTTATCTTTTCAGTTCAACATCAAACGTTTAATGAATGCATGTTGCTTGATCTGCAACCTGTGTTATCCTTTATCTTTTAGTATGAATTGTCTATGTTTGTACTATTAGATTCGAAACTCATTTGTATGTTGGTTCTTGGTGCATGTATCCACCATGCATCTGTTTCGGTATCTAGAAGTGTCTCTCAATAAGTAGAGTAAACTCACTATCATTCGTTGCACTTTCATACTATGAAATGGAATCAGTTGACGTATGAAAGTGCAACCTTGATAAGTCGAGGAACACACTTTGCGAAGGGAATGATGCAAAGTAGGTGACCATTTGTTCGGGAATGGCTAGCATTGCAACATTCCTGCACTTCTCGTAGTTAGTTCTCCGAAAGGAAACTAGTCTACAAAGATACTAACTGACTAAACTCTTTTTGCAGGTTATGTTTTACTTTGCATGTCTTGATCCATGTGTAGTGGCAGTGAAAAACCGATCACACCCTAGTGACTTTTATCATTGTTTAACTTTCTTAGATTTACTTGCTTTCTTTACTTTACATGTTCTTAGTTTAAAACAACAAAAACCAAACTTTCGATTTAAGTGCCTACTATTAAGTGATTAAGTGAAATTCTAACATTTATCATCTTGTTGCTTGCAACAAGACCGTTGTCCTGACGATTCGACCCCTAACTATACTACGATAAGACTTCCACATATCTTAACATACGTGGGTGGAGTTCTCTATCTAGTATATGCAAGGCTAAACCTAAAGACTTATCATCTTTAGGATTTTTAGTTGGTGCACGCAATTCCACGCAAGTGGAAGCTCCATCAGAGAGATAGGATAGTACGCATGCCATACACCAAGGATAAAAGATGATGTGAGTTGGAATGTTTCTATGAGGACATAGATGATAGCATACCCATGTAGAGTGAACGATACATGGATGGTTTACAAACACTAAGAGAAATAAGGTAGTCATCTTGTGAGGATTCTTCATCATGAGCTATGTGGAATTTAAAAGGTATACAAGGTTGAGTTTGATCACCATGAGGATGAGCTCAGAGTGTTCTCGATGAAGATAGATTTAGAGTCCAAGATGAGATAATAAGTGGAATACATGGAGGTGTATGTCTTCAATATTACCTAACACCCAAGGATGTGAAGTGTTAATGGATGTCCTGGTTGAGATGTAGCTGCCTAGTTTATCTAGAGGCTAAAAGAGGTTGTTAGGCTAACCCTAAGTTTGAAAAAGGACATATGTTTGGTGAACATTCAGATGTAATGGGATCTGCAAGTTAGTAGTTGTTTGGTTAGCCAGCCTAGGCCTTGATGAAATAAAAGGATGGTGGTAGAGCCTCAGCTACACTTCTCTGGAAAAGAAGGCAATGAAACCCCAATTAGAGTGGTGTAGGGTTTCTGAGGAATCAATCTTGAGGAATCATGACATATACGAGGTCATGATTTAAGATCACCGTACACCATGGTACTACGAAGATAGTAAGTGACAATAGTACTTTGGATGCCTAAGATGAAGTTGCATGTGGTATGTTGCCATGCATGATAGGAGGTGAAGGATGAACACCAGTAACCCAGTGTATTGATGTAAAGGATAAAGTGTCCCCGAGAGGGAATGGGATTTCATCACTATAGATGTTGTGGTGAGTCTCCCTAGACCAAGGAAGGTCAGCATGCAATATGGGTTATGGTAGATCGCCTTACCCAGATGACATGAGAAAGAAGGGATACTGTCAAGGGACGGTTTCTATTGAACTACATATGAGAAAGAGATGGTTCAACTATACCATGATGTGAGTTCAAAAGTTCTTGAGTATAACCTAAAGATACACTTCCATAAGGTGGAAGTAGATACATGAAGAACTCGATGTTAGTACAGTTTATCACCCCTAGCTAATGGTTAGTATAATCCAGACTAGAGAGTCTGATAAGAGCATGTGTGCTTGTTCAAGGTGATACATGGAGACAGTTCTTGTCTTATGTAAGATGTAATGATAACCGCCATATCTAGTATTGGGATGTAAAGAAGCTCTATAAGGGAGCTTGTGTCGTACACCGCTTCATTAAGATGATGTTGGTGAAGGGACCTCGCGAAGGTTAAGAAAGAACCACAGTGTGTGCATATGAAGTCGCTTTGATCATGCAATGGCTGAGAGAGAGCCCAGGGGCGACATGAGTCGTGAACTGATGTAAAGCAGATTGACATGCAGTTCACTGTGGGAGAGTATGTGACGTGAAAATCCAACCCCTCTAAGACATAGCTAAGAGAGCCGAGTCCCAGATGCATGGTCCATTTGAGATGGATTGGTGGAGATGGTTGTGTTTAGCCTTACCCCTCAGGATAGCATGATGTATAATGTGTCCTATGAGTCCTATCTAGATCACTATGTAAGGTACCCAAGCCATGTGTTGAGCCCTGAACCTATTCAGCTTTATGAGAGGTTGAAATGCTCTGAGTCACCTATGAGGGTACAATATACCAAGGTAAGAAAGAACTCAGATGGAAGAATATGAGATGATGAAGGTTCTTGGGAAGCACCATGGAAAGGGTGAGGCCAAATGGGATCCATGATGGACATATGAAAGGCTTATCCTGTTTGTTTTTGTGCCTGGTGGAATTTTGAGGGCAAAATTCCTATAAGAGGGGAAGGATGTTACAACCACAATTTTTGGGTTCTCTTGGTGAGAAATGTAATTTCTCCTACTAAAGATATTTGAACAAATAATGACATAATTTGTTTCGAATAAATACATTTTGTTTACAATAGCCTTGTTGGTTGTTTTGTGGGCTTTATTGGCTATTGGGCCCAATAACAAGAAAATTCAATTAGTAAATGAATAATTGAGAAATTGAGAAAAGAAAAATGTAGAAACCTCTAGAAGGCAAGAGAATATTATCCAAAGGTGGATTTCGTGCCTCTTGGGTTCCTTGAGTTCCAAGGAGTCCAAAGTTGCAAAGATAATGCAATAAGATAGAGAAAATATCAATTAAATATTGTTTTATTAAAGGAAATATGAGGTAATAATGATATTACAAGAAATATGTGGATTTTTGGATAATGGACCCAACTTGGATGAGATTTTGTGTCCACATAATTTCTAATGGAAAAAGGAATCAAAAACAAAAAGTAAAACCAGAGATAAACAATTAATCAAGAATATTTGAAATAAAGAGAGATAATGTAAGAAATAAAGAGAGAAGTGAGGGTTTGGTCATAATGAATGATAATTCAAACCCCACTTGATTTCTTGTATTACAAGGAATAGAAATAATGGGAAATAAGAAAATAAGAAAGAGAAAAGATTGGAGAAATAAGCCAAATTGAGTAATATCTTACACCTAAAGAAAAGGCACGTTTTCTGTTAGATAATGATCCCAAATTTGATAGATAAGTATATTAAGTCATTACTAAGTTTCCCTCAAAATTTGGGATCAAATGGGTAAGCGTTTTGGGAGATACGATTTTTTGAAAGCATTCCTAATGTGTGGAGGAAATCAATAAATGTCACTATCTGATTTAATCGGAAACCAGTGACCGATTTCCTTTGTTCTTTACGTGGCACGTCATCCATTGGATCAAGATCCAAGGGTGACTCAGTTATCATCTACCCCAGATAGAATAGGAAAGGGGGATCAATATGATCATTTTTTCGAAAGTGAATTTCTCGCGAAAGGATGGATAAGAAGATTTAGAACTTGGATCAATGACTTCAGGAGCAAGGAACACACCCACCTACCCTAGGTTTTACCTAGTTCGGGAATATCTAGAAGATACGCCCAATTCACATCTCCTAGCCGGCTACCTGTTGACCCCGGGTCTATATATATATATATATATAGGCCGTTCATTCATTGCCCGCGCGGGTAGCCTGGATTTTGCTACCCGACAGCCAAAAAAGTAACTATTCTGGCCAGAAAAGTAACCCTTCTATAAAAAAAGTAACTATATTGATCAAAAAGTAACTATGCGACTAAAAAAGTAACTCTGTACAAAATATACAGTAGATATATATATATGTATCCGTGTTTTAAAATATGATGTTGCAAAAGTAACTATCTATGCACGAAACTTAGCAGTTTGCAAGGTAAAGTAACCCTCTACATGTCAAAAGTAACCAACTTGAAAAAAAGTAACTGAAATGGTGGGCGGGTAGCTACCCGCGCGAGCAATAAAGATGGGTCCATATATATATATATATATATATATATATATATATATATATATATATGGGTAATCCTTTCGATTTCAGGGCAACGTAACGGTCGTGAGGCTCTGCCAAGCCAATGGCTTCAAAACTAGACTCCAATTCCACAATATAGCCATGTTCTTCTCCTTCTTCTTCTTGGTTTCCGTAGGAGGGAACTCCCTAGTTGACTCCCATGTGCAAGCATCCTCAGTGGCAATGGAGCCTACCCTTGAGTTCGGTGACAAGTTACGGAGCTTGATGCTCCCTTTTCGGCAACGGAGGGAGCCTGAAGCTGAGAGTCAACCACCTCGTTGACTCAGTCGAGAGGCAGGCTCGCAAACCAGGCATGCGAGGTTGAAGAAGAATAGGAGGGAAAAGACTTACCTACCCCCGACTCCAGTAAAGGAGCAGAAGGGAAGAAGTGTCTTTCTGATGTCTTTTGGGCCAGCCGCGTGAAAAAGAAGAAAAGGTTTCGTTTGGTTGACGTGGCAACCAGAGATTGGACCAAAGGTATATAACCTTGTGAAAATCATAGTTATTTATTTATAACTCTGATGATAAAAAGTTATACATGAAATTTGCACAGAAAAGTACAAGGAATCCAATACAAATACTATTATAGACTAGTTTTTCTTGTAGTTTGAAAAGTACACAAAGTTAGTAACTTTAATACTCGAAGTGTAATCAAAACCCTAGATGTTGATTAGGGATGAGTTCAATTACTTAAGTTGGTATTATGAATCAACATTTATCCTTTTGGCATAAAATAGATAATATGAATCAGATTTGAAACCCATGATTTACTTAATTAGTGTGCTATGACTAAGAAAGTGCAATAATGGGCCTAAAATCCCTAATGTTGAGTAATATGATTTTAATGACTTTTATTTCGAGAATATGAATATCTTAAATAGAGATATATTGATCTAAAGTTTAGTTAAGAAGCCTTGGAATAGAAGATAACTTAAAGAGATAAAGTTTTAATATGTAAAAAGGATGTTTTAAAGTCTCATATGAGTGAAGTTATACTTGAAGAACTAGAAACCCTAATCTAGGTATTTATGACTTTAATAAGCTATGTTTTGAAATCATATGTATAAGATGATGTTAGAATAAATCGTAAGCCAGATTGGTATTAAAGAGGCTTAGATATGAATGACTAAGTAATTAGGGTTTTGGAACATGGAAGCAGTGTTTTAGGGTTTAGTTGACCTAAAAGGTAAAGGTTAAAAGGAGAATATAAAGAATGTTAAGGAAAACCCTAATTCAACTTAGGCACAACCTAAGAGGGAATTCCAATTCAATAAAGTAAGTGCATAATGAACATATGAGTAATTAGATTGCACATGTTTTCTAGGTTTCTTGTTGTGCCAATTTGATTGGGGTGATTGGTTGCCTGGCTTGGTTGGCTATTTGATTAATTGGATATTCTTCTTACAATCCTAGAGACTTCTAAATCAGGTATGTGGTTAATTATGGTTAATCGCATTAGTTTCCCGGAGAGTTTTCTGAATGATTCATCGCATTGACTGCAACTTGATAGTTTGAATGTTCATACTTGCAAATCATAAAGTCACTATGATTATCACAATAATAATAATAATAGAAGTGTGTATTCTCGCACCTACATGCCACCCTTATGGATGATGCAAAAAGGTCAAGCCTAGGAGGGAAGACCCATGGGCACCATGAGTGGTGACCCCAGGCACCAAGATCGGGATTGAGAAGGTGGCCTATGTTATTGCATGACTAAAGGGCACCATGAAGGGTGACCCCAGGCACCAAGATCGGGATTGAGAAGGTGGCCTTAAGTCAATAGCAAAAGTGAAACCTGAAAGGGGGTATGCCAGGGTTCGGGCAAAAGCGGTGGAGAATGTCACATTGAAAGCGTAAATTGGCTTGTTAATTAACTTGATTGTGATATTTAGATTGTTAGCCATATCTACAAAATTTGGTTTTCCCCACATACTGGCATATTCTGATATGCTGACTGACATTTTCTTTGTTGGCATTTTAGGTACAAGTTTGAAAAGGACAAACAGTAAAGTGGCATATGTGGAATCAAATAAGAATTAAAGTACAATGGAGGATTAGTTAGAATAAACTCTAGATATGGATAGAAGTAGATATCCAAGTTTTTTAAAAGGTATGCAAAGTTTTATTTTATACCACTTTTTGAATTTATTTTGGTACAATTTGATGATTGTTACTGATTATTTGTTGAACCTTCGATCCAAAAATTGGGATAACGGCTCTAACCTCTTGGCCTCCCTTAATAGGGGGTTACTGGGAGACGGTGTCGTTACACAACCCTTAGAGGAAATAGAGGTAGTCCGGGACTATGCAGATGTGTTCCCAAATGATTTACCTGGGATTCCTCCTGAGAGAGAGGTAGACTTTTCAATAGAGCTAGCTCCCACGACAAACCCTATTTTGTAAGTACCTTATACGATGGCCCCTGCTGAGTTGCTCGAGTTGAAGAAACAACTATAGGAACTTCTAGGAAAAAGTTTTAGCTGACCTAGCACATCACCATGGGGAGCACCAGTCCTCTTTGTGAAGAATAAGGATGGGTCGCTCAGAATGTGCATAGACTACCATTAAGAACACATACCCTTTACCTTGTATAGGTGACCTGTTTGACCAGTTGAAGATAGCTCAAATTTTTTCAAAGATTGACTTGAGGTCAGGGTGCCCCCCAACTGCAAGTCAAGAGTGAGGACATCCCAAAAACTACTTTTAGAACCCTCTATGGCCATTATGAGTTTGTGGTTTTGCCTTTTGGGTTTTCCAATGCCCCGAGTGTGTTTATGAGCCTCATGAACAGTGTGTTCCAGCCTTTCCTTGAGTCTTGTCTTAGTGTTCATAGGAGACATCTTGGTTTATTCCAATGACGTAGAACAACACTGTGACCACCTGGGTAGAGTCCTTGATATCTTGAGAAAGTAGAAGTTCTATGAGAAATTCTTGAAGTGTGAGTTTTGGATAGACCGTGTCATGTTCCTTAGACACATCATATCCTAAGGGACCATCTCAGTGGATCTAGCTAAAGTGTCATCCGTCTGAGATTGGCCATCACCGAAGAACCCTTTAGAGATCTATAGATTTTTGGGATTGGCCGAATACTATCGACGCTTCATAAAAGATTTCTCGAAGACTACTTTGCCACTCACCAAGCTCACCTAAAAGGATGAGAAGTTTGTGTGGTCAGACTTATGTGAAGCTCGATTCCAAAAGTTGAAGGAGAAGTTGACTACAGCTCCGGTGTTGACTCTACTGTCCAATAATGAGGGTTTTATGATCTTTACTGACGCATTGAATATGGGGCTTGGATGTGTGCTAGAGAAAAATAGGAATGTTGGTGCTTATGCCTCCAGACAGCTCAAACACAATGAAGTGAACTATCCGACACATGATTTAGAATTGGATGCAATTATACATGCCCTGAAGATTTGGCAACACTACCTATATGGAGCCACCCTTGAAATCTTTATTGAACATAAGAGCCTGAAGTATCTCCTGACTCAGAGGGACCTAAATTTGATACAAAGATGATGGGTGGAATATATGAAAGACTATGATTTCACCATCTCCTATCACCCTGGAAAGGCAAATGTTGTTACAGATGCCCTTAGCAGGAAACAACTCAGGTGTGCAGCTATTTTGTCTAACTAGTGGAGAAGATTGTAAGAGTTTGCTAGGTGGACTCCACATCTGTTAGAAGATCATATCTGAGTGGCTAATAACCAGATTAAACTAGACCTATTGATCGAGTTGGTAGCTACCCAATTAGCCATCCTATAGATTGACAAGATGAAAGGTTTGTTAGAGAAATATCAGACCTATCTCTCAATGGGAGTGGATGGTGGAATTCATTACAAGAGTCGCATTTGGGTTCATGAAGATTCACCGTTGAAGAATCGTATCTTGCAAGAAGCTCATGGTTATAAGTACACAGTACACCTTAGCACTACCAAAATGTTTAAGGATTTGTAGCGGTACTTTTGGTGGCCTGAAATGAAAAGAGATATAGCGGCATATGTGGCCAGTTGTCTCACTTGCCAGATGGTGAAGGCTGAACACCAACAACCTAGTGGATTTCTATAGTCGATTGAGATTCTTGAGTGGAAATGGGAGCCGGCCACCATGGACTTTTTGGTGGGTCTCCCCAAGATCAAGAGAGGTCATGACGCGATATGGGTTGTGGTAGATCATCTTAACAAGTCGGCACATTTCCTTGCCTTAAAGACCATTTCTAAAGTGATGGATCTAGATGAACTTTATATCAGAGAGATTGTACGATTGCATGGTGTTCTGAGTTCAATCATTTCTGATCGCAATCCAAAGTTCACTTCCAAGCTGTGGAAGTAGGTGCAAGAGGAACTCGACACTAGACTAAAGTTCAGTACAACATATCACCCCCAGACTAATGGACAGTCGGAGAGGACAAACCAGACTTTAGAGGATTTGTTGAGAGCATGTGTGCTCGATTAGGGTGGATTTTGGGAGCAATACCTGCCCCTCACTGAGTTTTCTTACAATAATAGCTACCAAGCCAGTATCGAGATGCCACTGTATGAATCTCTCTATGGGAGGTCATGTCGTTCACCGCTTCACTGTGATTATTTCAGTGAGAGGGCCTTGTTGAGGTCAGAGGAGCTACAGTTGTATGCTGACAAAGTCACTTTGATCAAGCAAAGGATGAAGAGAGCCCATGATCGACAAAAGTTATATGATGATGTAAAGAGGACTGACTTGCATTTCATTGTGGGAGAACATGTATTTTTGAAAATCCAAATCCTCTGAGCTATAGCTAAAAATAGAGGAAATCTGAGTCCCAAATACATGGGTCTGTTTGAGATTTTAGAATGGATTGGTGAAGTTGCTTATCATTTGGCCTTACCCCCTTAGTATATTATGATGCATGATGTTTCCCATGTGTCTAATCTGAAGCACTATGTGAAGGACCCGAGCCATGTGTTGAGCATTGAACCTATTGAACTCCAAGGGAGACTAACATACCCTGAGTCACCAGTGAGGGTACTGGATACCAAGGGGAAAGAGCTCAGGATTAAAGAGATAGAGATGGTAAAGGTTCTTTGGAACCACCATGGAGCAGATGAACTCACATGGGAGTTGAAGATGGACATGGAAAAGGCGTACCCTGATTTGTTTGCTTGATTGGTTAAATTTTGGGGGCAACATTCCTATAAGGAGGGGAGGATGTTACAACCTTGATTTTTGCTTATATGGTTGTAAATGCAACTGTTCCAAAGAAATGTACTTGTCTATAAATTGTATGACTTATGATAAATATATGGGTTTCTTTTACAACACTTTCGGTTGTGCATGTGATTTCATGGATCCTAATATAATAGTGAGTCCAATATGATAAAAGAGGAAGAAAAGTTGAAGGAAATCAAATAATGCATAAATAAGAAAGGAAATTGAGATAATGATGAAAAATATAAGAAATATGTGGAAAGATGTATGAATGCTCATCATGGATGATATTTCAAATCCACATGGTTTCTAATGGTAAAAGCAAATGTAAATAAAGGAAAATAAGAGAGTAAGAGAGAGAAAATATAAATAAAATATGCCTTATTAAGTGATAACTTGCACATGAAGAAAAGTCTCTTTTACTTTTGCACTATGACTCCAAACTTGACACGCAAGTAGATTAAGTCATTAATGAGTTTCCCTCAAACTTTGAGATTAAAAGGAGCCATGGTTTGAGAGTTATGAATTTTGGGAGATTTCCTAAAGTGAGAAGGATATCCTTAGATGTCATGTTTATTTTCAAGTGATTTATCATTTAATTTCTGGTTTTATTTGAGCAAATTGCATGACATATGTTGGATCTGAGATCCAACGGTGGCTGTGTCGTGACCTACCTCGAGTCGGATTGGGAAATAAGGAGATTTTCTTCTCCACATTCCTCACGACTCCGGGCATGAGGGGATCTAGGAATGAGTCCTCCATCTTTGGGAGGCCCTAGGGATCCCATACATACTAGGATTTGTGACCTTTTGTAGTGTGAAAAGGATTTCCCCACATCAGGAGAACCACTGATGACCCTACCCTATAAATAGAGGGCCACACACCCTCTGGGAAGGCCCAGAGCATCTCGATTTGTTTGGGGAGAGCTAGGGAACTTGTGGGTGCATCCAATTGCTATGAAGAACATGATCTTGACCTTAGTCCAGTAGCTTCTTCTCATTGGAGAAGAGTGGCTCTGTCCCGACGTTCCAATTGAGCCACAAAGCAATTGAAGAGTGCTCCGAGTCCAGGAGGCCAAGATGAAGGTGAAGCTAGCCTTACATTGTGCCCAGGAGAAGCATAGCATGAAGTCAACACCTTGGTAGACTGTTGACTTACGTGAGAGGGGGAGACATGAGGTTGAAGATGACTCCTAGTGAAAAGACTCTCTTGCCATCAACCATGCGATGAGAAGGTAAGGGTTTTATGGTAATTTCACATCTTTTCTTTTTTGTGTGGGTGAGTTTCCTCAGGAGTCTAGGTGCCTACGTGGCGTGAGTCGATTGGCTCAAGCCTGGACCACTGGCGCAGCTTAAGTAAATCTAAAATGAATATGTGGCAACTCCTAATAGGCTGAAAATGAGTTTTCTTGTAAAAATTGTAACTAATGGTAGGATGATCAGATTATGGCATATGATAAACGGGTTTTGATCATAAAAATATGTAGAATCCATTAACAATATAATTGAAGTATCATCTTTAACTTCGAAAAGTGTATAAAGTATCATGTTTAATGGTTTAATTAATGAAAAACCATGGGTTTTGATGATAATTAAATCTAGTAATGTTCCTTGGATAATTTGAGAAAATATTAACCTATTGATAATAAAAGGAATATATGAATATTAAAGATGATCTTAGTACATGATTTGCTTAATTTAGAGTTTCATGTAAATAAAAGTGCATTAATGTGACTAGAAACCCTAATTTTGATACTTATGAGTTTTAATGATTTTTATTTTGAAAATCCATGTATAGGATAGAGATATGATGATCCTAATCCAAATTGAGAATAAAGTACCCTTAATATGGATAATTTGAGTAATTAGAGTTTTTATGAGTAGAAAAGTTGTTTTAGGGTTTGTTGACCTAAAAAGGATAAAGATTGTGAAATTGATCTAAGAAACTCTAATGAATCCTAATGAAACTTAGAAACCTTAGAAAGGTAACCAAAGTTAATAAAGATTTGTTTGGGATGTGATGGTAACAATTAGGTGTTATACATATTTTTAGGATCATGGGTTGCTTGATTTGGTTGCTTAGCTTTCTTGATTTGACATCTAGTTGGATTTGGATAGCTTCTTTTGACTCATAATCAGGTATGTGGTTATGCTTATGATTACTCGCACTAGTTTCATGGAGATTTTTGAGGTTTTACCAAGTGCTTGAAATTAACTGCTTGGTTGACTTTTATTTCATGCAATTATAAAGTGACTATCGCTATCACCATAAATATATGTGCATAACTAGCTCAGATCCTAGTCCTCCTCTGTAACTTTGAGTAATGTTGAGAGATGGATAACCTAGTTACTAGTCTACACTTGGGGTAGGATCATCATGTTATCTTAAATCGATGTTTGGTCTACCTTTGGGTAGTATCATACAACTATACGACTCTATGTCTTGGTCTACCTGTAGGGTAGGATCAAAAGGGGCTATTTGGGATCTAGCAAATGAGAAAGGTAGGATCCATGTCCACTGTAGGGACAACATGGAGGTAAGGATATGTTAGCATTGAGTAGTTATGTTTAACATGTAAAGTTTGATTTGTTAAATAATAATTTGGTTGCAGTATGTTGTTACAAATAGATGCAAGCTATTGGTTTCCCCACATACTAGTATAATTCATTATACTGACCGTCGTTTTGTTTGTCGGCATTTTAGGTTTATCAAAAAGTGGATAATCCTTCAAAGTGACATTGAATGAATAATGCTAAATAAAGAATTGGCGGATTTTAGATAGATAGTTTCCTATCTGGGGTAAAGTCCCTCAAATCCTATATTTTGCAAGGTATGTGAAAAGAATTTTTTTATCCTATTTTAAGCTTAATTGTGGTAGAATTTATTAATTATTTTTTATTATTTACAAAATGATATGATCTTGTTTTGGGATAACGGATCTACCCTCTTGGTCTCCCCTAATTGGGGGTTACCTAGGGGTGGGGTTGTTATAGTTATCGTATTTATGGGATTGATGTTTAGCATTTAACCAAAAATGGTTATATATTTCACATAGTGGAAAAGCATTTGGTAACAATATGGAAGATAAAATCTCCACAAAGGAGTTCCATGATATGGAAATCTAATGTCAAAAATATGAAATAAAATAATAAATCATACATGGTAACTTTAATCATCTTTCATTTTAGTGCTTCTTCTCTGAATGTCCAATTTGTAGATTAACAACAGATTAACCTAAAATGTTGTGAAATAAAAAATACGATCAATATTTCAAGATATAATGGTAGTGGGGGAAGCAAAATATTCACATGTAGTTGTAAAAACATAGTCATCCATAGAAAAAATTATGATTAAAAAATTGAACATGTATTTCTTTCTAACTTCCCAACTCAATTTTTGTGGTACACTCCCTCACTGGATTATTCATTGTGGAGTACCCTTTTCACTAGGGTTTTGTCCCTATAGTGGGCTTCTCATAACCTTCCCATTCTTGATCTTAGTTTATTATAGGCTTGGCTTCACAATGGGCATCCTATCTTGGCTTGGACTGATAATGACCATCCTATCCCGACTTGGTCTTATTGGTGATCTTCCAATCCTAGCATGATCACCCGTCGTCATAATGATATTTAATACATCCCACGTGTATCATAAATCGACCAGATATAGTTGAGAAAGTTATAGAATGTAATAACCATAGTGACTTTATGGATTGTAGGAAGTATATAAACATTCGAGCGTTTAGTTACTATCTAAATTGGAAAATTCTAAGAAACCACAGAAGTCAGTTAAGGCAAGTATCCATAGGCATAACCACATACCTTTCTCAGAAGTGATCCAAATTCAGAGTACATATGAGCAATTGTAATAAAGAAAGAAATCACCCTAAAATTAATGCATGACACCCAAGTATTACTATTTTCATAAACTCATATTAAGACTGACTTGGGTTTCAAGTTAGGGATTTGGGGTTTAATTAGGATTTTATTAGGGTTTTGGATTACCAAACCCTACTCATCACATTTAATGCCTTTTTAACTCACAAACCCTAATTTTGATGTTATATGCATTATTAATCTCAAATTAAGTCAAAGATGTCCTTTTTATCCAAAAAAGGCTAAACTTTATCATTTAAAGTCATTTAAGCAAGTTGTATTCATTAAAACTAAGATATTAGGGTTTCCATGCTTTAAATACATTAAATTTAGTAACTTTAGGAAATTTTAGAATTCAAAGCAGACTCAAGTCTTGAAAATAATTTTAATGGAATATTTTCATCATTTTTGATCAACTTTCATATATTATTTTTCATCATTGGATATTCGTATGATTTTAGCAACATTAATTGGTTTTGACTAATAGGGGATTTCCACCTAGGCAATGAACATGGGTCCCAACCAGGCCAGCTAGGATGGGCCGATCCAATGGGCTCATGCCAATTTGGATGCCCCCCGCTCACGTGGACGCTGGCTAGATAGAGCAAAAAAGAAGGGAAAAGGACGGAAAAGTCCTAACCTGTAAAGAAGATGAGTCTGGGGCAAGGGAGTCTTTTCACCCCTGGATTGTCTTCAACCTTGTTGCTCTATGAGAAGCTTGAGTAGTCAACAATGGAGGTTGACTCTGAGTTCTTGAATCCTTGAGCAATTGGAAAAGGTACCACACCTTGGTTTGTCCTCGCCAAACTCATTGAGGATCTCAATTTTCCCGGTGATGGTCAAAGTTGAGAGGATGACAAAGTGGTATCTCTGGCAGAGTCTAGGGAGTGGCTAGAGGTTAAGGATGAGTCTAGGAGAAGAATTAAGGGCATGTAGAGAGTCGTAGAGTCTAGAAGAGTCTTAGGAAGTTGTTTGTGATCTCGCAAGAGGGTATTATTCCCTTTTATAGTCCTGGCTATGACAGTAGGGTTACCTTCGAGTTTACAAATTGGGAAAATCCTTAATTTCTCCCCAACATAGGTAAAACCTAGGGTAAGTGGGTATGTAGTCACCTCTTAGATCCATTAGAAAGGTTTCTAATCTTGCCCATGCGTCAGGTTGTGAGGAAATCAAGAAGGAAATATTTAAATAATGGGTTTCTATTTCCTTTTCTTACTCGAGGTAGACAATGATCTGTGAAGCATTAGATCGTAATCCAAAGATTCAAAGCACACACACATATAAAAGGGGTCGGGTCCTTAATTTTTCAAAAATGAAACAAATCTTTACATTTAATGCATACTCTCATAATCCTCTTCACTTTAGGAAATCTAGTAAATTTTATATCTCTCTCCTATAATCATTTTGATCCCAAATTTTAAAGGAAAGTATTTCTTACTCTTTTCTAGGTGTGGGTGAGATTTGAGACCAAAATACAAAGCTTAAATACACTTTTCTTTGCCTCCAAGTCTCCTTCTTATTTCATTTATTGAAGGCATCAGATTCTTCCTTTTTCTCTTCCCAACTTGTATATATTTCTTATTTTGATATCTTTTTTATTAAAAATAATATGGAAACAAAACCAATCCATTATTTCCTCCAACACTACTTTTCTAAAAACATTCACATAATTCTATGTGTAGAATACTAACTATCCATTACTTTTGGTAATTCACTTTATTATTGGCTTTTCTTTCTTTCTTTTCCTTATATCTATTATTAGATTATTAAAAATGTAAAATTTGTGAAAAACATTGCAGAGGAGAAATTCCAAATCAAATCCATACCTTTAAATCAAAGCATAACAAGTTTATAATACATCCTTTACAAATCAATAATTGTATTTCAATTATGTAAATACATGTGAAAAATCATGTTATAATAGAAAAAGAACATTTGATGAAATTACTTTAAGAAAATGGATAATTTAGTGTCATACCAAATAAAGGGCTAGTGTAATGACTCATATCCTGAATATGTTATATATTAAAGGGGGTAAAGTGCATTTTAATTTATAAATAATTACTTAATTCTGCTTATTGATGTGCTTTTTGTTGCTTTGCATGGTTACAGAGGATATACACATAGATGAGGAGCATTAAGAGGAGTAGACTCGGGAGACCTCCAACATATTTTAAGGATAAAGGTGTGATGTTGCGGTTCCTTCTATAATTAGGAATGCTTAGATTCTCTTTCATTCAAGTTCATGTTGATTAAGATTATCATGTACTAGGTTCATGTATTAGCTTTTCCTTGTGTGGAACCATTTAAGAATGAGAAATGTATGATTTATTTTAATAATGTTATTTGCAGTAAATTCCATGTTTACCTCTTGGATTGTTAATCATGTGTAACCCATTTTTCTTATCATGAATGACTTTGGCCAACAAAAAAGTGTTTCTCAAACCCAACTAGCAAGTGGGTATTTTGTCAAGAAAAATTATTTTCTTTAGAAATGGAACCAAATCCCTAAGGGCACCGATAGACATTAAATCATGATTAACATTTTTGATGAATTTTATGTGCTTATTTCCTATTCGGGTTTTAAGCTATGGTTATTAACTTCATGTTTCAAGTAAACCAGTCATCATGTTCATGTTAAAGGCTCCCGTGGGGGAGTAATCATTGTGTAATAGATGTTATTTTATTATGTAGGATTTTTATTTGAGCTTTAATCGACCTCATGAGAACCATGGCTAGATTAGGTTTTTGTTTTGCCTTATGTTAACTTGAAGAGAACAATTTCTAAACCAGGATGAGAATATTTACTAATACGAGGTACACATATAGTTGTTAATAGATATATTCTATATAAAAGTAAATAGTTGTTCCAACAGTAGTTATTGTATAACTTAATAGTCAGTATGAATAAGTTATATAGGTTGTTTTTGGTAATGGACTGGAACGGGATTTGGGCGTTTCGCGTAGCGCCACGTCGGCCGAATCCGGTCCGGCTTGGGCGAGAAATGTGTTTGGCAACCAACCCATTTTGATCCCCATTTTGGGATAATAGAATCCCATTATCTGGTTTAACTCAGTCCCCATCGAGGCAGGATTGGAAATCTCAATCCGGTTTGGCCCGACACCACCCCCGATCCCTCGCAACCCCCACCCCGTGCCCCTAATCCCTCGCAACCCTACAACCCTCCCTCTCCCTCTCGCCCTAACCTTCTCCTCTCAGCGGTCTCCCTCCTCACGAAGCTTCACTATAGTCACCCATCTTCACAACTGTTTGTCCGTGAGAAGTAAAAGTGAAGGTTGCTCGAGGTCACATATGGAGTCCAGCGATCGTCGGGTGAAGCATATGCGTGGAGCATCAATGATTCTGCCTGCCACCGCCGGTCTACCTAGGCGGCTAGTTCCCTCAAAAGAAAGGTACCCATGCCCTGCCCTACTCTTCTCTACTACCTGCTCTGACATTGATTTGTCTTGTCGACGCACAGAAGAAACCCTAGCTCACCCAAGGCAACAAGAAACCCTAGCAAGTGTCTATGTGCCTTCTTATTCCTCTCCTTCTGCTGTGAGGTTCTACACTTCCACATACGCCTTCTGGAGGATCTGTTCACAAAAGTTGGTCATCATCCTTTATTGCTGAACTGCAGCGGTTCTCCTCAATCGTGCTCCGACGGCCCTGCCCAGACCTACGATTCCGCACTCTGTCGTCATTCTCGCCCCCTTCTGCTCAGGTTGGTCATGAATTAGGGTAGAGGGTGCTTTGTTTGTGAGGTCGATTATGGCAGAAGTACAACAATCAGACCTGTGCATCGATTAAGTTGCAAATGAGCTGACAATAGCTGTAAACATTTGAATCATTGTGTATGACACTGATTTATTCTACTACTACTGATTTATTCTACTTCTAACTACTAGTGTTATCTACAAATGCATCAATTTACAGCTATTATGTGTGTCTATGTGCTAAGTTGTAGCAGTATCTAGTAACCCTATAGCAAATAAAAGCAACTAGCATGCCTGATTTTCGAGATTTTTACCGGCCAGGTTATTTTGAGGATATCAATCTGTGTTAGTAGACCATAGTTGTTAGTCTTGTCCTAGATTTCCTTTTCTGTCATTTGTTTTTCCTCCCCTAGTTTCTAGTTTCTGTGACTTTGTCTTTATTTTTCTAACACGATTGGGCAGTAATGGTCGTTATATTTGTTTGCCATACCTTTATTTAATGTTCTATTTTTTGTGATACTATTATAATATGCTCACGTGGTTTCAAAGGGTTGATTGGTCCCAACTTTAACAATAGTGGAGAAGTTGAGATGGGATTTCTAACACCCTAGATCTGGGATGACTACACTTTCTTTTTATATTTATTATACATGAGTAGTAAATTTACTCGACAACCTTGAGAAGTTGAGATGGGATTTCTAACACCCTAGATCTGTTGCCAATTTGAAAATTGAATAGCTCTTATTTAGGCTAATTGATACATGATATGCATCTTCCTTGATTTTCCATTTCAATATCTTTGTTTGATTGCTTGAGGGCATGCAATGGTTTAAGATTAGGGAATTTGATAAGTGCACTTTGTATTGCATCTTATTTGCTTGATGGAAATATATGCATTTATTCATTGTCACTCTAATAGAATTGATTCATTGTCATCTACTAACCTACAGGCATAATAGAGTCCATGTCATAATTCCCATTATAACTCCATGGCATAATAGGCACAATGTGTAATTTCCTAATGGAGTAATTAAGGAAAATTGACATATTTACATCTTATTAAAAGAATTTGACCCTTGTTCAGGTTAAGGATGTAATTCATATTAGATAAAAAAGATAGTAGATTGTTCCCATATCATAGTAGAAGGATGAAGACATATCCCTGGAACCCTTTCTACTATGGATTTAAACTTTCATTGATTTTACAAACAACTTTCCTCTCTATCTTGCATTTAGAGTATCCATTATTAATCCTACAATATATACCATGGATGAACCTAATTTTTTCCTACATTAGCTCACCATGAGCAGGTAGTATCTTTGATTTGGCATGCGGGAGCAGAGTCACTGTTATTTCATGCTTATGATGAGCTTTTAATGAATTAAATGTTGTATCTAAATGTTACTCTTGATTTTTTATTATCTTAATTTTATGTGTTGATTGATCACCTATAATACATTTGTTATATATTTCTACGTGTTTTGAGATCGTACATGGATCAATAAGTAATTTTGAATGCAAGATATCAATCTATCATATGGTTGTAGTTAAGTTAATAGGGGAAACAACAGGAAAAACAACAGGAGATTTAAAACTTATCTAACTATATAAGTGTGAGGTCTAGGTTAGGTTAATCCCTGCATCTACAGAGTGATTCCTAGAAAAGTATTTTCCCTATACAAATGAATAATTTGTTTATTGTGTGGTATTTTACCATTAGATATGTGGTTAGGTGAAACCCACTGCTCAAGATTTTTCTCTTCATTTAATTAAACACATTAGTCTATGTTTTATTTCTTCTTTGTTAAATTGTTTATAGTTCATGTAAGCCGCCAATTAATCATAAAAAAGATCAAGCTTATTGAAACATTTAAATTATTGTGCTTAACAACATTTGACTCCTGAGATGACCTCTATTAGGGAAAGTGGTTTGAGTTATAAAAGGTATTCAAAAGTATTCACGGTATTATCTATCAAAATGGCTAAAAATTTTATATTCCTTAATAATTTTTTTATGTATGCTTGGATATGATGGAAACGATCCCAAAATGATGGATAGAGATGGAAATTCACATCTAGTTGAATATTTTAAATAGAATTGTACTAATTCACAACATAGAAACTGTGGTGATACCTATATATACATCTAGTTGAATATTTATCTATAAAAATGCTTACCACGTATCTTCTGCTAGTAACCCTATACAATAGACCACCTGTGGTGCTACCTATATATACTTCTTATTTTAGTTTTTCAGCTGTTTACTTGCATTTTTGGTTCAGCTATGATCTTGCTCAGTTGCTGATTGAGCTCCCTATATATGATTGTTTGACTCTTATTTCAAATATGTGTTTGTGTCTCTACAGTCTGATTGTGTGTTTATTGTCTATCCTACAGAATTTTACTGTCTATAGTTTGGCAAGATTGTATTTAAGGGCATGTATTTAAGGCCATGCTCTGCTTTGTGCAAGGGTAGAAGTAACACATGTCAGATACTAATTTATTCTTATCATTGTAAACACCGCTCACTGTCATTATATACTGCAGCACCTACACAAGTATGTCTTACGTAGACCCAAAGCACCGTATTGTTTGGTCAAGAGAGTCTGATGTCGCTCTAATAATAGCATTGCAGAGACAGTAAGACTTAGGAAGGTGTATTGACGGCCATTTTACTAAGGACTCTTGGAAGGAGGTAACTTTTGATGTGCATAATAGGATGGGGAAGGATGCGGGTAAGTTAGACCAGTTCAAAACTCGGTGGAAAAACCTGAGGAAGGACTATGCCGCTTTAAAGCTTGTGACCAACAAGAGTGGCGTTGGATGGGATGACACAAGGCACATGCCCACACTGCCTGATATACCCTTGAATGGAGGCAGAGCATTGTGGTATGTACAATAATCACACCCTTAACCCCAACAAAGTAATGTCCTATATCTACACTTACATTCCCTAATATAATTTTGTTTTAATACTCAGGCAAACAAGGACCTTGCTAGGTTTCTTAGGCGCCCCTTTCCCCACTACTATGACATCGAGATGACGACAGGGAGGAACATTGCTAGAGGACACCATGCAATGTCTTCCACGGACACACAAATTCCTTTCGACGATGCCTCCGAGGATGATGTTATTGTCGACTTAGATGCATCTGTTACACCCATGCACACAGAAACCGCATCAGGGGAACTGAACATATGCGCATCTGGAATGCAAAGCGAGGGTGACACCGAGGGAGGTAGAACGGATACCCCGAGTGTTGGGGGGAGGAATCCTCCTGCCCATAGGCACAGGAAGCGACCATCAATGTTGCAGGAGCGATGTGTGATTTCTAATGAAGTGTTATCTGGATTCACACAGGTGTACGCAAAGGTTCACGAGTTAGGTACGGGTGTGGCAACCAGAGCCTTTGGAAAAGAAGAGTTTGCAACCATTTTACAACATTTCAATGACACTTTCCCCGATGCCCCCACTGCTATTTTTACAACACTTGTAAACGCCATAAAGAACTCAACAAACCGCAACATCTACCTCAGCCTTCAACACACCCCTCAAAACATAACAATATGGTTACAAGACCTTAAGGAAAGGTCCCAAGTCAGCAATGCAACAACAATACCTTTAATTCCATCCTATTTTGTGCCATCTCAGCAACCATTTGTGTCGCATACCCCACCACCCAACTTCAACAACACATCGAGCATACCTTCCATGTGGTATACTCCATCCAATGACGTTGGTCCTTCGGGATCATAAGTGGGAACTACCTTTTTCCATTATGTTTGATGTGTTTCAGACCATCAATTTATATTTGCATAACTGCTGTAATAATTACTTTCCCATACAGACATTTAAATTTGCTTCATTGTTGTAATAATTGCTTTACCGTACAGACGTTTATTTTCTGTACAATCTAATTTGTTTGTAGACTTCAAGCCGTTGTTTCACATGTCAACTGGTTTATATTATGTTCAAGTAGTTATTATCTTGTTGATATCATTTTACTTGTAGGCATCATTTCTTCCAGTAACCAAACACAATCACCTGACCTCCTCACATAAATTTTAGATACCTTGTCTGGTCTAGTAAATCACATTGTCGATGCAATTGCTGAGTCAATTGCGAACTCCATCATAGATGACATTTCCGTTGATGCCGACATACCACCCAAAATACCTAGGTTAGTTAGCATAAGGAGTGGCCACATAAAGGTCTTAGAAATATTAATCGGTCATGAACAAAGGGCTTATGACCTATACCAAATGTGACCACATACTATAATGGCCCTTGTGGACAAGCTTGAGTGTCGTGTCTTGATACGAAGTACTAGAGGCGCCACTTTAGTTGAGGATGTATGCTACTTCCTACAGATGGTTGGCCATGACCATACAAATCATGCTTTAGCAGAGGACTACATTCACTCTGGTGAGACCATAAGTAGAAAGTTCAACAAAGTGTTGGATGTTGTATGTGTGTTGACCCATGACTATATTGTCATGCAAACCGCATCGACATGCACGACAACACATTCTCGTATATTGGAGACCCAAGGTTCTACCCTTACTTCAAGGTAATAGTTAGCCCCTACAAATTTATAATATTTTTCAAATATTCTATATGTTTACAACCTATTTTGGTGTTATAGAATGCCATCGGGGCAATTGACGGAACACACATCCCAGTCTTGGTCAAACAAGACAAGAAAAATCGCTACTGAGACAGAAAAGGGAATGTCTCTCTGAATGTCATGGTTGTAGTAGACTTCTCCATAGAGTTTACATTTGTCCTAATTGGGTTGGAGGGGTCGGCTGCTGACCAATGGGTCCTACAATCAGCAACGACCATTGGTGGGTTTCAAGTTCCCCCAGGAAAGTTTTACCTAGTTGATGCAGGGTATGCCAACATTCGTTAATTTCTAGCACCCTATCGCAATACAGCTTACCATATTTCTGAGTACCAAGGCAACATACACCCCTACACCAGCAAGATGGAGATCTTCAACCACTACCACGCTGAGCTATGCAATGTTGTTGAAAGAGCATTCGGGGTGCTGAAGAGACGGTTTGCGTACCTTAAAAAGGGGGTGACATATCCTATTCATTCACAGTGTCACCTCGTAATGGCTTGTTGTATCCTCCACAATTATATCTGACGCCAACATGATGGCGACACTATCATGGATGAACTCCCAGATGACAGTTCAACGTATGTCATTCCCCCTTCTGGGGTTGACCTGAGTTCCCTCCAACAAACAACTCCGGTCGATTCAAGGGAGGGTGATCTTTTACATGAAACCATTTCTAATCTCCTTTGGGAAACTCGTTGACCTCTAGCGTTGTACTTGTCATACTTTTTAATGGATCCTAATTCTTTACCTGAGTTCAATTCAATAGCATTGTACTTGTTAACTTGTATGACAACTCATCGACCACGTGACCCTAGAGCCCTAAATTGTTTATTTCACGAACTATTTTATGGATCCTAATCATAAACATCAATTTTTGTTTGGGTAGGTTGTATTGAAATGGAGAATGGAATGCCTTACTATACATGCGGCCTTCAATGCATTGTACGTGTGTATATGGATGCCGCAGATGCGGCAAATGGATGTTTTGAAGACAACAACCCCTACAGACTATATTTTACATGTGGTAGGGGTCTTGTGCCAAACACGTGTCAAATGAGGTTGCCCACGCAGCGTGTTTAACCCACAGTGGCCACACTTACTGCAGTTAGGGATGCAATGCTATCACAACTTGCATATGCATGCAACGAATGCAAGCTATGGTCTGAACAATGTGACTTTGTCTGTTCGACAAGAGCACACCGATAAGCTCCAACAAGATATTTCCACTCTATGGGAGAGGTGTCAATATCTTCGCCAACGACTTCACATCAAAAGCAATAACGACTCTTCAAATGAGGACAGATACAATACATCATAGATGTAGAACAACCTTTCGTATTGAATTCACTTTTATGTTTGAACAAGCAGTTAGGCCTATTTTATGTTCGGAAATTTTTATTTGAAATCTATGTTCAGAACCCAACATTATTTTACTAATCATCAATCATGTTTTAAATGTCGATGAATCCATCTGAAGTTCCGAGGTGTGATTGTTGGTTAGATGCAGCCTTGTGGCTTCACACAGAGGATGCAGGGTTGTATGATTTTGGCATTCTGAGTGAAAGGTCGGGAGAAATGTATTACATATGTCCTTCTCGTGAGGTGCACTAGTAAATACATACATAATAGGTTGCCCTTGTGTACGCTGCACATTCTTTATCATTCACTTAAACTTGATAATACATTTTAGGGAAAAGATTGGTGCATATACTTTCGTTGGGCAGTCAATCTCCTCCCAACAATTGATTCTTTGAAAGATGAGATTATGTTACTAACTGTTGAGTGCAAGTCACTGTGGGGCCAGACAATGAACATGAAGGACTTTGTTGAAATTCATCACAACTGTAATGATATATACACCCAAAAAAAGTATGAGCATGAGGTTCTAGAACGCTACGTTGCCAGTCTGGAGGAAGATTGTAGTCTTCTTTTGGACATTCCTTCACCCACGGTGATTCCATAACGTTGAATGACAGAGCTACATTTAGTTTGTCTTCTCGATTTACATTGTCTACCATTTGATGTTTTTAACATTAAATCTTTCTTAATTCATCTGTTGTATTACATTAACAGACTTTTGTTATTTATCGTAATGTTGGTGTATGTTTTATGGAGGGTGTATATTTTTTCATCGTGATGTTACTGAATGTTAGTTAACACCGAATATGCATATTATATTCCCTTAAGTGTGACATACACCCTTATGTCTGAAATATATTACTTACAGAATATGTAATATGGACGGGCCTCCAATGACGCCTTATTTTATGTGGTGTACGGAGCTTGATATGGTTCTCAGAGGTATGATGAGAAACCAATATGAGTTGGGGAGATGTGTTAATGGAGTATATACTATACATGCTTGGATGGAGGCATGGCGTGACTTCTGAAACATAACTGGGGGGGCTTACATATCTTTGACTGAGTTACAGATGAGATAGCAACACATAAGGAGAGAGTTCATAAGAGACAATCTTTTTATTTTGGGAGATTTATTGCCTCCCCAGCCATTGGCTGTGCAGCGCAACTTCATGACGACTCGTCACATTTACCCACCTGGGGTTGTTGAATACCTTAACATCGATAAGTGAATCAAACAACCACGTTAGACGGCAAAAGTAACACATCAACTTGTAATATATTTCCACGACATTGTAGTTGTTTGTGTTTACTTCGCAACATTTAGTTGCAAAACTTATATGTTGCATTGTTTTGTTTGAACCATCACTTGAATAACTTCTACTTTATTGTTATGTATTGAAGGCATACATCACGTTCTTACTTGTTTATAGCTAAGTTTGGTTGAAACATTTATTTATATTCAATATTGTCACAGTTATCTTACTATTATTGATATTTGCTAAAACTTATATTTATTTATTAACTATGGATGTTGTCATCGCGGTCAAAGGCAACGACAAAGTTTGAAAAATTATTGATGTCTCCGTCGAAGATTCAAAAATATGCAAAAGAAAATCTTGTTTGCAAGAAACAATGTTGCGAGCCTACACATGATGAAGGCACAAATGGGAGCCACGAACAAGCCAAGGGTGTTACTCTTCCTATTCACCATCTGACGTTGCTATTTCAATGGCCAAAAGATGCCATCAAACAGGAAACCAATAAGTTGTTGAATGAATCCTGTCCTATGTCATGGGACGAGTACGACGAGGCCATGAAGTTGGCCGACTGGGACGTTCCTACCTGGGATTAAAATAAATCTTCCTCCACATCAAAGCTTGTCCCCCACAGTGGCTGCTCACCATCTTAGCTTGTGTATCAGTGACTATGTCTAGGTCTAGGGAAGACCTCTCCTTTGTGTCTCTCAGTTTGAATGTTAGAGATGTATTTGTCTGGGAACCAATAAGTTATTATCTATTTTTTATGTGGTATTAAGTTTTGCTGGAGACATGATATTCTCTTTGCTACGCGCGTTTGCTACCATTGAATTTAAATATATAAATTATGCATTTTATATATTATTTATTTGTTATTTATTATATAATACATTCTTTATACAATTATCTTTGAATGTTATCTTTCATTGAAATAACAATAATATCAAGGTGTTACACACATTACTTGACATATCGAAATTTTCTTTGCATCCGTATTAGTATTCATGTTAATTTATGTATAATTAAAAGAGAATGAACTGATTAAAATTTCATGTGGTTTAGAGCAGTCCACAAAGATTAAACCAGATGTACAAATGGAAATAAATTAAAAAAGTAGAGAGGCTAGTGATACAATATGATTTTGAGTTAGAGCCCATGGATAAGATATATTTGCTAAGTCGCACTCATCACTTAAGAAAACACACACAATGCTGGAATAACACACACACACACAAACACGACACCTCCTCTTATTTATACGTATATAACAAGATAACATGACAATTTCAATAATCTTTTCATTTTACATCTCCTGGATCAAATATGTAAAATATTACCTATTTACAACATACAAAGCAATTGAAAACAACAATATAGTTTGATTTATTTTAAATCATCACGTACTTATGACCATACTCATATATTATGTTTAGTTTTCCTAAGCGGCACCACAACTACACATTCCTTACTCTTGTTAAAATAGTTCTGCAACATCTGGACAGAATCAGCAAATACTGACTACGTTGTCAAACAAAAGTAGACTGATTCCAGCCTAGTAGCCAAATAGAATCAGACTGCAACCAGACTCAAATCAGACCAACGGACCAGAATCAGACTGGGATGCCAAACAGAATCAGGCTGAGTTGTCAAACAGAATCCGACTGAATCCTGAGTAACCCTATCTAATCCAGTCCAGACTACGAAATCTCATTCCGTTGCCAAATAGGGGCATATAGTTCGAAACTTAATAATTGATATCTAATGTCAATAATTTGCAGAGGATTACATGTCTCAAAATGTCCATACTTTATCATTGTTATCTATAAAGAAGCCCGTTACTAATAACAAGAAACTACAATAAACTTATATACAAGGTTACATGGGATTCAATGTAACATATGAGTATTGATCGGTCCAATAAAAATGTCAATGTTTTATGCAAATGTACACT
This sequence comes from Alisma plantago-aquatica, assembly GCA_963693085.1. Lineage (NCBI taxonomy): Eukaryota > Viridiplantae > Streptophyta > Magnoliopsida > Alismatales > Alismataceae > Alisma > Alisma plantago-aquatica. The sequence continues at coordinate 867,612,154 of OY856414.1, read as the reverse complement.
TGAGATATGCTGTCAAGTAGCATGGTGTGAAGAAGTTTTCTTCGTTGCTGAATTGTAAATAATTATAATTACGTGGGTTACATTAGCAAAGTCACATGATCATCACATGCGTTATAATAGAGTGGTCCCTGATGGCTTTGAATTCGATATCAAGTACTTTTCTTTGTTGAAAAAGGTTCTTGGAAAGGCTTTGTATGGTCGGCAAAATAAACTTGATGGACAACGGCAAGAAAAGAAAATGAAAAAAAAGGACAAAATACTACGTTTTCACTTCTCCCCCTCCCGCTTCCTTTCATGTTACTGCTGTTCCCCGGACCCCGGGTGGAGTCTTCTTGGAGTCCGGCGACAGCAAGTACCAACGTGCAATTGTTTAGTGCTAATGTGATGGGGTTATGTTGCCCTTCCGCGAATACATTGCAGTACTTAGCATTAAGAAATGCGTAGTTGAGGGTGTGTATTAAAAAAGTGGATAGCAATCTGGGCTTTCACACATGCTACACGACTAGAGAGAGAAAGTGAGTAGGCCCCGCCACTACTTGGGGCTGCAATGAGCGGTGATTAGATGATTAACGCATCATGCTCATCATTCATCGGGTTGGGCTGCAGGCTGACTGTGCAGTAGAGTGAAGAGGAAGAGGGGGAAGCAGATCCACCAATCCCAAGCCTTTCTCCACACTGAAGATTTCACCACGAGTAGAGAGAGAGAGAGAGAGAGAGAGGTTCTGAAAGGGTAGAGGTAGAAAGAGATGGTTTGGACGGGAGTGGGGTTCGGGGTTGTAGTATAGAGAAAGAATGATAGGTGCTGGAGAGAGAGCCAGTGATAACATATTATATTATATTATATATATACGCGGACAGGCTTGTATGGAGTCAGCAGAAGGCATCCGGTGAAGGGTAAAGGTTACTGAGGGAAGCAGCTGTGTGCTAATTTAAGAGCGACACCAAAGCAAAAGCACCATCGGCCGGCCTATATAAAACCTTGTCTCCTGCTTTGGTCGTCGGAAAGAGATAGTAGTGTAGATATTTGGTAGGTAGAAGAAGACCAAGAAGAAGCAGCAGCGGGAGAAAAGAAACAGAGAGATAGAACAACAGAAGAGCAAACTTCATCATCCAAGGTGTGTTCTTCCTCCTCTTCTCAGAAATCTCTACGCCTTTCTTCCCCACCAAATTAGCTCGCCTGCAAGAAATGCTAGCCCGAATATGCCCAAGGCTTTTTCTCCTTTCCTTTCTTTTGACTTTTTTAAAATTCGTGCGCGTTGGGTGCTTATAATATTCAACTTCTCCTAGATGTTTGGGGGATCAAAAAAGCAACTTGCTTGTGCATTGGCTTTGCTTCATCAGGTTCCAATATACAGCAAGCCTAGCTTATTGGGAACTGCTCTTCAAGGATCATTTCCTTGGAGCTGATGTGATGTGCCTTGCTTCGGATCAAATGGTGTTTGATCTGAAAAGAGGAGAAGATTTAAGGAAAGAGTTGATTCGGGTTGTAGTAGTGGGTTGCCTTCCTGGTCCCTCTCTGGGGATACGGACGGACGCAAACCTGCAAGTTGCAAGCTTTAAGTTTTGTAAATTAAGCAGCTTGTGCCCCTTCCCCTATAACAAGGGACGGCTCCTCCCCCCCACCCCCAAAAAAAAAAACAAATTGCAGTTAACTTACTTCATCTAGTCTTAGTCCTTCTTCCTCCAACCAGCTAACTCTTGACTACGCAACAGAGAGAACACTCAGCATATGAACCCCTCTTTATTGGCTGCAACATGGCGCTACTTGTTGTACCTGTTCCATTCAACTTGCTCTAGCTTATATACCCTCAAGAAACTAGCGACGTAGCTGCTTGAATTTGGGCTTGTCACTTGCCTCCTGTGTTGTTGACGCACCCCTCTCCTTCGCCTCTATTCACAGGGATATATATACGGCGTGGTCGGTCGCAAAGAGACGTGAGGCGCTTGGAGCTGGGCTCGTCGATGGATTATACTTCCTCTGTCCGCTGGTTGACTGAGCTGGTAAGAGCTCGATCAAGTCTTTCACTTTCAGTTGGTGTGTTTTTCTTAGTGTTTATTTGTTCTATTGAGTTTGATGGTTGATTCCGTTGTCGGGTTTCTAATTCTTGTCCTCAGGGATTGGATGATCCAGACTTCATCCACCACTGCGAGATGAGCAGCCTTGATCAGGCCACCTCGCAGCACATAGCTCAGGCACTTGACAGCTGCAAGGAGGAGAACAACCACCACCACCATCAATCCCAACAACAACAACAGACCTTCCGTCACTACCACCAGAACCATGCCACCACCACCACCAACACCACCAACAGCAACAGCCACAGCCACAGCCACCACTCTGTCTCCGGCGAAAGCTACAGCAATTCCTCCTACACGGCACCCGTCGACCTCCTGCCACCAGCTCCCAAGGCCGTACAGCAGCTGGATCCACCAGCCTCCCGCCCCGCCAAGGCTCTCAAGACCAGCGGCAGCTGGAAGCAATCCCCAGTCTACTCCTCCTACCCTTACTCCCCAGAAGCCCAAGTCCCGGCCGTTGTCCCAGAAGCCTCTTCACCCACCCCAAGGATCCTCTCCTTTGGAGGCTCCTGCAATGACTACCCAGCCGCACCCGTCGCTGGCTCCGGAGGTCGCAACAACCACAACCAAGGGCAGGCGTTTGGACCCTTCGGAAGGGCGCTGGTGAAGCCCAAGGAGGACTTCAGCGGCTTCTCCATCTCCCAGGGCTCAACCGTCACGGCGTTTGGTGCCGGTGCCAACAACAATAATAACGGCAATAATGGTAACAAGAGGAGTGCCACTGCAATGATTAGCGGCGGAGCCGGCACCAAGCCGCCGTCGACGTCGCAAGACCACATCATAGCCGAGAGGAAGCGGAGGGAGAAGCTCAGCCAGAGGTTCATTGCCCTCTCGGCCATTGTACCGGGCCTCAAGAAGGTACCTTTTGCTTACGCTAGCTACTCTTCAGCAAAATTGGACTGTAGCTTGGATATTTGTCGATTTCATCTCTGGGGTTGTAGACCGCACGGACACATCGTTTTCTAGCCCTTTCTCCCCTATATTGGGGCGGACAGGTGTAAATATCAGTTGTTGCATCTGTCCGTCCCCTCGTAAATCGATTTGCCGCAGCAAACCCATCCAAACCGTCCATCGAGGACTGGTGAAATTCCAAAATAAAAACTTTTATTTTGGAACGATCCTCTTCTCATACGCAAGCATACAGCTGTTGCTTCCAAATATTATTACTCAAACAATCACAAAAGTTTGAAGAAATATGAATTTTGGGCTTATGTTCTCCCGTCTCAAAATTTCAGATGGACAAGGCCACCGTCCTTGCGGACGCCATAAAGTACGTGAAGTCGCTCCAGGAGCGTGTGAAGGACTTGGAGGACCTGACCGCCAAGCGCACCGTGGAGTCCGTCGTCTTGGTGAAGAAATCCCAGCTGGTCCCTGCCGAGGACGACACCTCCTCATCGGACGAAAACTTTGAAGGCGGCGCCGGCGCCAACAGCGATGGAGGGAACGCCGGGGAGGCGTCGTCCCTCCCTGAGATTGAGGCCAAGGTCACGGACAAGACGGTCCTACTCCGTGTCCACTGCCACAAGCGCAAGGGTGTCCTTGTCAAGCTTCTCGCCGAGATAGAGAGACTCCACCTCTCTGTCGCCAACACCAGTGTCATGCCCTTCGCTGGCTCTGTCCTGGACATCACCATCATCGCGCAGGCAAGCATGCACTCTTTGTAACTCTGTTTTTTCACAATCGCCATCTACAGTACGGAGCGCATTGTTTTCTTGTGGGAATTATCTTGTTTAAATCCTCGATGGGAAGTTGACAGGTTTTACTTGAATGCAATAGACCGCGACTGATGTAGCCAGTTATTGACATGTGGTTTTTTCTCATCTGATTGCAGATGGACGATGACTTCTCCATGTCAGTCAAGGACCTTGTCAGGGCTCTCAACTCCTCAATCATCAGCAGCACCTCGATCTCCATGTGATGGATTCAAAAGTTGTCATGCCTGCTTCACTCTTGTGCTTCTTTCTTTCTGTTTGCTTTCAAGTTTCTTACTTCTTTTTATCGTTAGCCCTTAGAGTGCCAAAATGAAAATCGCACAAAAATAAATAAATAGATGGATGATCTGGGGCTAATGGTTAACAGTATCTTAATTTTCCCTTTCTTGCTGGCTTTAGAAGAGCGTGTGTGTTACTTGGCCATCACCACCCTTTGACTCCTCTTCCTTGTCAAGCAAAAACATTGAAACGCCGGGGCGTAGCTAAGCTCTTTCTGTCATCATCTCCACTGCGACTCGGATCTTTTTCGCCCTGCCTTTCCCCTCCCTACAATTCTTCTTAACCCCGACAGTTTGGGATTGTTCTGTTCTGTTTGCTGCTGCATGAGTTTATTCCCAAATCTTAATTTCAACTTATTGTGATCCCTCATCCCTTTGCCCTTCTCGTCCTTTTCCACTGCCCATTTTTTTCAGCCGTTTATGTGGTACTCAAATTGGCCACGTTTCATGGGCAGGAAAAGATCGAGCATGGCCTTTTCTGACGGATCGGTATCTCCCCATCTTTTTCCTTTTTCCCCCACCCCTTTTGGAAAAAAAAAGTTTTTGTTTATTCCTCAAAAAGAAGGTTTGCATGTTTATTGAGGGGTGGTCGTGCAATTATTTTTGATGGAAAGTCTCGACCTTTCTCTTTTTTTCTCTCCCAATATGAACTCATGCAACAGAACACAGCAGTGATTGTATTAGTTATATCCTTTACAAGGGACTGTTTCGGGGTTGACTTGTCATTGATTAATTGTCACTCTGGCCTCTGTTTTCTTCTACTTGCTCTTGTTCAATATGAAAGGTGGCCTTGGCTTTCTTTACCCCTCCTTGTCAACATCAGCTGATGCTACTGATGCTTGCTCTATGGAGAGGAACATATGAAAAAAAAAGGAAGGCGTTAGGTCTTAGTTGGAGAATGAGATGGGAGTTGATGATGTCCCCCCTCTTCGTGAGTCTGCATGACCGGGTTGTTTTTTCCAAAGGGTGGCGGCCTGGCCAATAACGTACGCGCTCTTACTGGTACATAAATAAAATAGAACAATCTAAGAAAATTAAAAAATGAAAAGAAATCTGAAGCCAGACAGCTGTGTTGTTGTCGTTCTTGTTGTAGCTGTTTCAGACTGTGACTTGTAAACCTGATCTTTTGATTTTTCTTTTCTTCCTTTTTTTTTTGCTTTTTCTTCCACAGCTGGATGTGGTTGGTTGTCCCTTGTAAGATGTATTATGTTGATTATCTTTTATTAAATAAAAAATTGTGATCGTTCTGCTTGTTCAACGATTGATCTGCCTGGTTGTCTTGAAGCTAACTCCTACTTTCTGAGCTATACCTTGGATTGACCAAATCCCATGAAATATGGGCTTTTGTCATTGTATGAAACTTTTAACTTGGTTGATGACGGAACTTGAATTGAATGACGAAGCTTGAAGTATATTATTCTAAAAACGGAAAGGAGTATTGAAACATGGGAGTACCTTGTTGGCTGTTCGTGTCTGACGGGTCCTTATTATATTCCGTTGATTTATTTTATCAAGCATTGCAAACAAAGAGATACATCTGTACAATTTTTGTGAAAGCCTGCTAAGAATCGAACCAAGAATCAAGGAGAAAATCAGTACTCAGAAACTGATCAAAGAAGCAGCTTGCATAGGAGCAATATCTCAGGGAGATCTGACCCAAAAAAGTCGGAACTTTTTCTATGCTTAAGAACAGAACTCGGCCTCCCAAAAAAGAAAGCACCAAGAAGTATAGAGCTCAAAAAGACAATAACATTCACTAGAAAATACCAGTGTCTTTTGAGCAGAAAGCCTCCAGCCCAGGCAAACTGAAAACAATATGTACAGTAGAAGAGACTGCCCTAATTTACAGCTCGAATCAATTAAATAAAGTCCAAAAAGACAATCAAAGATTCATTGTTGGGAGCAAAGGGTAAAATTTGCAGTACAAAAATAAGTCACAGAATCTTCTTTGCTTAAAAACTCCATAATTCAAGGCTTAAAGAGCAGACAACCTGCAACACAATCAGACTGAGAAACTCATGTACAGTGGAAAGGACAACCTGACATCTGTAACTTGAGACCTCCAACGACAAATACAGAGGCAAAGGGTTAGCAATATGCATCAGGTAAAGAATATAATTCAAATGAACTTCATTAATGAAACAATGATCATTATGACAAAAACCTACAGAAACTCCGCATCTCCAACAGACCACAGAGAATAAGCCTAGAGCTCCAGTTCAAGCTCATCATTTAGGGTTTATTTCAAGCTTCCCGGAAAGATCTTGTTACAACCCCACCTCCCGATAACCCCCAATTAAGGGAGACCGAGAGGTTGAAGCCGCACCCATTAATCCCGGATCAAAGGTTCGACATATAACCATAACAATTATTAAATTCTAACAGTCTATACTGAAAAATTGTAAGAAAATAAACTTTGCATACCTTTTGAAATTTTTGGATCTCTAAACTTCTATCCATGTCGATACTAATCTATCTAATCCTCCTTTGTACTTTAATTCTCTTTTAGTATCACATGTGCCACTTTACTGTTTGTTCATTTCATTGTACCTAAAACGCCGACAAACAAAACGTCGGTCAGCCATAGCTGGTATGTGGGGGAAACAATAATCTTGCAACTATGATAACCATGTAATCATTCAATTAATCATTAATCAGTCAAGATTACATTTTACATATAACATCCGCGATCCACGAGTACCCTATCCTCTGTACTATCCCTACAGTGGACTTGGATCCTACCTTCCTTATGGTAGATCCCCATTAAACTCCTCATGGTCCCACCCATAGGTGAACCAGTTTCTAGGGTTGAGTCACATGGCACTACCCGTAAGTAGCCCACTCCTTAACTCATGGCAGGCTAATGAGTCGCATGGCACTACACGTAGGTAGCCCAATTTCTAACTCTCGATAACCTAGACCTTGCTCTAGGATTACCCCTTATTAGCCCTTTTCAAAGTAACAGAGGTGGACCCGGATCTAGCCAGTTATATATCTAATCATTTATAGTGATAATCATAGTCACTTTACAGTTGCATGAAATAAATAAACATCCAACAGTTTAGTTGCATTCAATGCGATTAAACATCCGGGAATCCATCGGAAAACTAACTCGGGTAGTCATAAGCGTAACCACATACCTGACTTGGCGAGTCATGCAGATCATGTGTATACAATCAAGTTAATCAACAGATCCAAGCAAGTAATTCAATCATCACACAGTTCCTGAAATAAATATGTACTCTATTTATTACACACTTTATCAAGAATCTACTTTAGTGACTTGGATTCACTTTCTAGGGTTTCTAATCCGCATTAAGTATTCATTAATACTCATTAGAGTTTCTTAGATCAATTTCTCGAACTTTACCTCTTTTAGGTTAACAAACCCTAATAGCACTCTTTTCCATTTATATAAACCTTAATTGCTCAAACTATTCATTTAATAGTCTTTTATACCCAGATTGACTTACGATCATCATATCCCTATTTACTTATGGATTTGAACAATTAAAACATTTAAAAGTCATATTCACCTAAATTAGGGTTTTCAAACTCATTAATGCATATTCATGCACGAAACCCTAAATTAAGCCAATTATATAAAAAGATTATCTTTTTAGATCTTATTTTCACTTTTATGAACAATAGGCTTAAATTATCCATTAATCATCATTAAAGCCATCTATCATCAAATCTAAGAGTTTTTCATTAATTAAATCATTAAAATGATAGCTTTTATGCACTTTTCATATTGCAAGCATATGTAGGCATATAATCTCTTAATTAACTAATGATATGCCAAGTCCATCCTTTTTCTTCCAAATATCCATTTTTATCATTAACAGGCTAATATCAACTTTAATCCTCTATTAAACCCTTACTAAACACTTTAAATATACCAACATAGGGTTCTTTAAACAATTAACACATTAAAGTTGATATCTTCCATTATTTTTCGAATTGCATAAGGAATCAGGCTTCACTCATAATTTATTTGGATTCCTCTCGTTCTGAGGATCAACTTTCATGTATAACATGTCCTCATCCGACCTACCAATTAATTATTATGAATTAAACAAAATTTACTTACCCTGGCCAATAGGAGGTTGCCACGTAGGCCCTTGCATGCAACGTTGGCTGGTTTGAGTTTATAACCAAATTACCACTTTACCCTCGACTTAAGGTCCATCTCTTCTGGCCCGCGGAGGGCAATTCTGTCCAACGCGCCTTTGATCGTCTTCCACCTCTGGACAGCGTGACGCGGCCGCCCTAGGTCCGTTTGGGCGCGATCCTCCTCCTCCCCCGGACCCCGACGACGTCCAAAACCGGTTCCTTCCTCTTGCTCTCCCTCCGCCGCACCTACAGATGCCCTAATATGTGTCCACGGCGGTGGAACACGGCCTGGGCAGACCTGCAACACGGCCGCCCAAAGCAGCCGTGCTGTTGCTGCCACAGCCAGCAGGGATGAAGGGATACCCTCCAACCTCTTCGGCCCGTCATTGAAGCAACAAGGCTCCCTCGAGACCCAAACATGTAGCCTCGTGGCCGCGGAAACACCCATCTTTAGGTTAGTTAGGGTTTTGCATGTATGAAACAAGAAGGAGGAAGAGAGGAGTGGATGGGATATCCTCTGGGCTCGACCCTGGGCTCCTCCCTTATATAGGGGAGAGTTTTCCATGCCCCGTTATACTTGCCCTAAAAGAAACAAGGCTATTCCGATTAGGAAAGGAATTATTTCCTTAAAAAGTAGTCTCTCTCTCTTCTTAACAACTCCTTTCTTAACCATGATCCTTGGTCATTAAGGAATTCGAAATTCTCTCTTTTATCTCTTTGTGCTTGCCCTTTTTATTCATTGGCCACGAATTCCTATTCTCTCCTAATAGTAATTACTTCCTTTTTAACAATATCACAAATTCACTAATAATGTATCTATTTATCTTTTTATTTTGCAAATTTGCTAGTTTCTCTTTCCACTTTGCAATTATCTCGGTATTTTAGGTCCCTTGGACCTCAAGAAACACTCAAGGCACGGATTCCTACATTGGGGAACATTCGTTTGCCTTTATCTTCCTTTAAAAGTCAATTTCTCATATTATATTTATTTCTTATCAAAATATCTCCTTTTTGAGGATTTCCCTTTATTTCTCTTTTATTTTCCTCTTGGGCATCCCTTTTATCATAAGAAATCTTTGGGATACGAAATTCCATAAAGGGTAACTCAATTATCCATCTTTCCACTTAATGTTTTCAATTTCTTTCTTCATAAAGAAATATTTAATTAATCTTTTCTTTTTCTTATTTCTTTTCTTTGCAACTTTAGACTCCTTGGAACCCAAGGAATCCAAGAGGCACGAAATCCTCTTTGGATTTGCCTTCTAGAGGTTTCTACATATTTCTTTTATCCATTATTCAATTATTCATTCACTAATTGAATTTTCTTTATTATTGCCATGTTATTGGGCCCAATAGCCAATAAAGCCCACAAAGCAACCAATCAAGGCTATTGTGCAAAGAATTCATTTATTCAAAACAAATCACATCATTATTTGTTCAATTATCCTTAATATGAGAAATTGCATTTCTCACCAATTGAACCTGAAAATTGAGGTTATAACAGATCTCTTTTGATATTTCCACAGATCTTCCGTTGAACACCTTCTGGATTCATGATTCCTTAAATTTCTTTCCCACCAGCAATAGCAGTTGAGTAATATACAAAGAATTTCCTGATCCAAAAAATATACAAAGAATTTGAGAATTTTTTAAGAGTTGAATGAGTGAAATCCTCCCAATCTTAGGATTGCTCATGAGGGGGTTGATTTCTTCAGCCCTAACTTGTTGCGAGTTGTGACTAGCTTTCCATAAATACAAAAATATCTTTTTGGAGCTTTACATGTCCAAGTCCATCTAGAAATATCAGAATGAACATCTTTTTTTCTTCTCATGGTGTCCCAAAGAAAACATTAAGCTCTTCTATCCAATTAAAGGTAACATAATCTTCATCTTAAGAAGGATGGAGAATAGAAGCTAACATGTCAAAATTAGGTTTAGTATTCGTGCTGCTTTGAAACTCTACTTTCTTTCAAAATTGATAGATTTCATAGACTTTCACTTGTAAGACCAGATTTTCATGACCATATTTTTCCCCACCTACTCAGTAAGAAACATTTTCTTCAACCAAGGATTCTGCAACATTTCAAATTTGTCACCTTGTCTATTGTGGAACTTAGTGTAATGAAGCATTTCGCCTTTAGTTCTGAGGATATTATTAAAATGCCATGTATTGAGACAAACATCAGTGGACCATGAAGAAGCTTTGTTTGACAATTTCTCACCGACACATTTGACCTAGAGGGAATTCATTTTTTTTATCCATGTGTCATCCATTGAGCAAAGACAAGCCCTATATATTCCCTTGCTTTTTGTCAGGCCAAACCCACCTTCTTGTTTTGGAGAGTGATCTTTTCCCACCTAAAAAAGATCTATATCATCATATCGTCCAATAAGAAATATATATATATATATATATATATATATATATATATATATATATATGTATATGTATATATATCAATCACTTCTAGCACTCACCTAGGTCAAGGGAACAAAAACACCCAATATAAGTGAACATAGAAAGTGTAGACATGATAAGATCCAACCTAGCATCCACGAAAAGCGATATGGATTTCAAAGATTCAAGTTTTCCTTTAATTTTGTCAATAAAGGTGGTGAAATAGACTCTAGGATAACTTCCCAGTAAACAAAGAAATACCAAAACATCTAGAAGGGAAAATGCCTTCATTTACTCTGAAAATAATAATGATTTGGATTATTTTCAGCCACTTTGTTAAAAATCTATAACTTTTAAAATGATTAATACGAAGACCAACGTTTCTTCCTAATTACAAAATATAGGATGCTAGTTGAACATTAAGAATTAGCTTTGAAAAACATCATGAGATCATCTACAAATATCAAGTTACAAACCTTAAGATCTTTTGAAGCTCTGATAGTAATGATAGGGTTATCATTTGAAGACTTCTTTAATAGTTCAATAAATTCTTCCATGACAATGACAAATAAGTAAGGGGCAACTGAGACCCCTTGTCTTATGCCATTAGAAAGTTTAAAGTCGTTGGAAGGTTAACAAGTAAACAAAATTTAAAAAGATATTGTAATAAAGATCTCATTAATCTGACTAATCGATATCGAAAGAATACCCATCTTATACATAACATATCGATATACTTCCACTTCCCAGAATCATGACTTTTTTATATTAGCCATGATACACATCTTTCTTATAAAATTGAATTTACTAGAATTTCATAATTTCATTTTTTGAAAAGAATAACATCTTTATTACTTCTACCCTTATTGAAAGCACATTGACTAGAACCAATAAGATAAGGCTAGAAAAAATGTACTCTGTTGGGCATTACTTTGGAAATGATTTTATATATTCAATTTCATAAATATATAGGTAATTAGTTTTGAATATTTGAAGTATCCAAATGTTTTGGAATGATATATATATGAAAGTTCTATTTTCCTTCCTGAGCATTATACCATTTCAAAAAAAATCCTTCACTACCAGACTAATGTGTACACTAATGAGAGACCAAGTTTCTTTTATTGAGCACATCATTTAAACCATCAATCCCTAGAACCTTATCAAAATTGAGATACATAATGACATCACCAATCTCCTTCTATGTAACAATAGAGATGATATTTATTTTCTGAAGACTCCATAGCATATGACTAGTTCACTTAGAATCCCAAACATCATTAGAATGGTTCTGATTATTGAATAAACTTAGAATAAAAATAAAAAATAAAAATTGTGATATTATTTAAATGTTGACTTATCTCTCCATCAATAAAAGACTCTAAATTAATTTTGTTCTATCCTTGTCTTCATAATAAATAGGAAATTTTGAGACTGATTCCCTTCCTTCAACCATTGACTGCATGATTTATTCCTAATAAGGAATCCTCATGAATAGATTCTTACATGTCTTAATTCCTAAAAAAGCTTTAGCTAACCTTTTAAACTCATCATCTAGAGTTTTTAAATAAAACAATAAAAGATTTTAGAGCACTACTATTAGAAATTCAAGGTTTTTCAATGATGTTTTCAAGAGATTTTTTTAGTTCGATATTGAGTTTGAATTCAAAGATTAATAATCTTTTTATAAACTCCATACATATAAAAACCTCAAATATGATATTCCATGCTTCTATGGAAGCCAACATGAAGCCATCATGAAAAATGCAGATATCGACAAAATTAAAAGAAGATTTAAGAACTTACGAGATTCCAACTTTTAGAGAGATGATTATATGAAAAATCACCATATAGATAAAACATAATAATAAAAATTAGAATGAATGGAATATCTTATCAAATGTTGAGGTAGTAGAATCTAACCCATCCTAATGCTTATCCCATGTGTAAAAGGATGTTATAAATTCAATAAAACAACCACAATCAATAATACAACTGTTAGATTTGTCCATGGATCTTTATGCAGCGAAAGCTTCCTTATTATTTCAACATTTTTTCTCACTACATAAAAATTTACCATATTTAACCATGGATTCTTAGTGTTATCCTTGATTTATTCAATATAAAGTTCCCAAGTAACTACTATTATCATCAACATTACAATTATACAATGCAATCAAATAAAAATGGGAAGACCCATGTTGAATCTAAAATTAGTTATTTGATTAGTCTCAAGAATTTTAGTAATATTGCAAGGAAGAAGCTACCCATCACATGAGAAATGCAATTAGAAACCTAGTTGTTACTAATAAAATACCTTTACATAGAAGAGTTATCTTTGTTTTGTCTTAAGATTATTTCATCTAAAATAATAGTCTAATTATTCAATATTATCAACTCTTATTAAATGGCTTTAATCTTACTGATGAGACCCCTGAAATTATAAGAAGAAAAGTAGAAGGATGTATTCATTGGTAACATTGGACTGCTTCTAGCCTCAATTTTTTGTACTTATTTGATAACTTCTAAGCCCCTAAACATGTTATCCACAGGGATAAGTACAAATTTAGAGGTTATATCAAATATTCCTAAGACATGGTACTACATTTTTAAGAGACTTATTCCTCTTCTTAATTTCCTTAAAATTTAAAGAAGTATTCATGTTTTAAGCATTAGAATTACAAGGAGATTTATGCACACTCTATTTCTGAGTCCACTCAGTAAGGTTGTCGAATGAATGAAATTGTGAAAATTATCAATACGAACCATGGAAGATTTAGAAGTAGATTTTTAGTCACACTTTAAAATCAAACTCAGATCCAATGATTAACTATGAACATAGCCATAGTCACCAAACTCTGGTCATAAGTGATATAACCCAGTAGGTCAGAGATGACAATCTCCAAAAAGTTTAGACAATTGTATCAGAGTGTGATGTGGAAGTATTATTCTAGTATATGAACATACAACTAGATGCATACACCATAACATTATAAACATTTAACATGTAGCATTATTACAACATGAATCACTACTGCTTACGTATACATATTGAAAGGAGAATTTTACAAGTCTAACTATGTATACTAACTAGGATCGTACATAATAGGTACAACTTGTACACTTTCTCACTACCAATTTTTTATCCTATGCTAAATTTGAACCTAAAACATACGTCAAAAAAGTGGATCAACACAAAAGGTGCTCATAGATAGAAAGATACATATTACTTAAGGTTTTTATTATAATAAAAGATATGAAAAGGGAAAGAAAGAAGAGTATAGAAACATATCTTTAATACAAAAAATATGTCAAGTTTATTCTATTTTCTAGATGAGTAGAATTACTAAGGTGTGACAACACCATAAGATACATGATGGGACCTCTCCTTGTACATGAAGATCCCCTTGCCCCTAGGGATTTGGGTATGTGCTAACCATGAATAGAGACAGAACATTATGTACCTTAGTAACTACACAACATATACTCATACTTTATATTTTTCGTTGGTATGGTTTTCCCACATAGCCAATCATATGATGATTGACATGGCATATAACATAAAGGATTTGCTTATTTATATAAATAAAGGCAAGCTTCCAATTCATCCTGTTTCACTTAGTTATGAGATAATGAGGAAAATAATGAATGTCTAAAGAATGACAATACTCAATGACGTATGTATTCAAGTACGTGACTTGAACAGTGAGATCATACAAATGTTAAGAGTATGTACATTCTTATTATGTCCCTAGTCGGTTGTTAATGTGGAAGGTAGATAGACAACAGTAACACATAAGATTGGAGTGTGAGTTGGTTGATGATAGAATCTCATTAGTCATGATATGTGATATCAAACCAAGCACACAAGTACTTGTTAGGGAACAGTCTATCAGACATACCCACCTTGAGAGTGACACATGGAACCATACTTGGTGGTCATAGTCATCTCTAATAGTGAAGGTGGTGATTATGGTTCTTAGACTTGAAGTCATTACACTCATCACATGCCATTCGACATACTTTGACATCATCAAACGTATCCCTAAATAAGGATTTCCATAAAGGTGATGATTGGGTAGCTGTGTGTAATGACCACATTTGTGCTTAATCGGTAAACTAGGGTTTACCTGAATGATTGCATACTTGATTATATTGAACATCATTTACACTTGATTAATGATGGTAGATCAATTGTGATGTTTCAAACCAATAATAAACTCTAGTTATGATTTTAGTTTGAAGAATTAGGGTTTGAGAAATGTAAACCCTAATCGACAAAAATTAGGGTTTTGATAGTACATGAATATGGAATTTGATCATGATAGCAATGTGATAAATGATTTTTCATATTTTCTATGAATTTTTTATTTAATCAAATTTTGTATATGATATGGATAACATTTATACATATTGGAGAAAAATTTTAGAATATTTGGGTGTTCTTTGAATGTGGTTCTTAGTGGAACTATACTTCAACCAAAATGTTGTTTAGCAGTGTAGTGTTTGATTTTTAATTATTTATTGATCACTCTGAATTATCTAAAATTTATATAGGAGATACTAAATTATATTTCAAACATAATGATAAATTTTCATAATTTTTTGAGGACATTTGACCTCAAAAATAAATGAATTATAGTAACTTTTTTATAATAGAAAACTGTGCTGAAATAAGAAAAAATTTATAGTGAGGGGTTAATGTGTAAATTACCCAAGCACCTAAATTTCTCTACATGAGAAAGCTAGCACCCAAGTAGCTCTCAAATTTCATGATTCATTTCAGAAAAATGAAATCCTAGAGAGAGAGAGGGAGAGTTAGGGTTTGAGAGAAGAAAGTGGTGGAATTGCTGATCTAGGGTTTCTCTATCCGAGATATGATGAAATCAAGTAAGTTTAACTTCTTTGCATATCCTTTCATGGTGAATCTTCTCTCACATGTCAAGATTCCATTCCTCCTCTGATTTGATTCGAAATGGTATCAAAGCTTCCCCTTTTCTCACTCTTTCTTCATTATTCCCCATTTCTATGGTTTTCGGGTTGAAAGGAAGAGGAATCTGGTGATTTGCTAGGGTTTTGACATGAATTTGAGATTTTCAGAGATGTGCTACATTTTTAAGGTATTTGCACACCTTAGGGTGAGTGAATAATTCCTTTCAATAGTAGATTGCATGAAACTGAGTTAAATGATAAAAAAGCATTACTTGTTTTGTATGTGACTACAAACCCTAGACTGCCCTTTTGACCTAGCTATTTGAAGATGATATGAAATAAGATTATTTCTCTGTTGTGATGGATTCTAGTTGATAAATCATACTATAAATGCATACAAATTATCTAAATGTGAATTCCTAAAGTAATTGCAGAGTTTATATGAAAATAGCAAAATCTAGGGTTTTTGGCTATGACTAAATTTTTTATATAATTAAATAAAGAAGTTTGTCTAGTTGAATCTCCTAGATTACAAAAGATTGTTTTATCTGAATTCGTAGTACATATATGTCAGATAAGATCTTGTTTTTCATTTTATGATATCAATGTTTGCTTGATATATCCGTAAAGAGGGTGAAACCCTAAATGAATGGCAAGTTGGAAGTTTGCGAATAGATTCATGAATGCAACTGATGTGATTCTTTATTGTTATAACTTCATTTATTTAAGTTTATTCTTGATGCATGATATTTTAATTAATAGCTTGGAAACCCTAGTTAACACTACTACACAAATGGCTTATAACGTCACTTTTAAAGGTGTTGGTTGTATAAATACACCAACGCCTAAAACATAAAGCGTCGATTAAATAAAAAAACCGACATCTATCTGTGAAGGGCGACCAGACATGGGTATCACTTTTATTTAGTGTCAGTTCCTTAATAAGCAATCGATGCCTAAAATTAACCGCCAAATCCAAATTTTCTAGTGAAAAAAATTACCTCTAAAATTTAACATACAACGTCGATTGTTAAAAAAGAAACCGACGACTAAAGGTTTTCCGCGAGACAAAAATTTGACCAATTTGTATCATCAATTGTCTTACAATAACCAACGCTGTTGTGTTTTCACGTGCTTAACCACGAAAATTTTCACCTCTCTTTAGCATCGGTTTTTATACGAAAACCGAAAAGTGTGGTCTTAATTCGTGAACATTTATTTTTGTCAGCATATAAAGATAGACGTCGGTTTTTCTAGTTGGAACCTACGACTATAAATGAACAATAGTGTCAGTTTTTTGTTGGTAACCGGATCCTATAGTTTTTAGGGTCGGTTGTTTTTAATAACCGATGCCTATTGTTAACTTAACAGTACCTGCGCGAGCCAAACTCTTCCCCTTCTATTTCATTCATTCCATGATTGAGGGTTTTAGGTCTGGCGATTCCTCTGCTCACCACCGCTCGCTGCTCCTATGCCTCTGCCTCCACTGTCGTTTGCTGGTGATTTGTTCGTTGTCACCACCGCCACTCGCCGCTCACCTCTACCTCCTCCTCTTACTGTGGTTCTCCGGCCGCTGCTCTTCAGGCCGACCATGACTCTCCTAGGCCTGTTCCCTGCGCGCTCTGCTCCCTACTCTCCAGGTCATTGCTCTGACCACAGCTCCTGCATGCCTATTTTCCACCGGTGCCGCCATGAAGGTACCCTTCTCCTGCTCTTCTTCCTCCTCTTCTTCCTCCGCCCTCAAGCAGGTACCCTACTCTTTCTCGACCACCATTGACTGGTCAGATTCACATTAATATTGCCAATAATGTAGAAAATGAATGCTAGCTCCAATTATAGACATATTGTATATGGTTTTGATAAAAAAATGCGTAGATTGTGAATAAAATATACTTAAAGCTCTATTCTTCTTCTTGATACAAAGGTATAGTTAGTACACGAATATTAGATGATATTCAAGAAAACCCTAGTTTGATGAGCATGTTGTTAATCATGTTAATTATGATTCTTTTATATATTCTGATGTCAGTATATAATTATGTGATCCCAACATCTTAAATTGAATTAGAATGATTTCAATGAATTATAGGGTTTTAAAGTTGATAATCATGTACATGCGGAAATAGGGTTATTAAACCAATGGTTATAACATAGTATGATCTTAATCTGATCTGGATGTTCATAATAACGTAGTATGTTAAATATGATGATTAGGGCTACATATAATGTCTAGTAAAGATTCCTAGCCCTTTTGTCATTAGGGTAATTTTTATACATGTTTGAGTAAATTAGGGTTCTAATATACCCTTTTGTCCTATATTTGACGCTAATTGTGCATATATGTTGAGTTTGGGACTTTAGTGATGGACTTTGTCCTAAGTTGATATTTTTTCATCTAATATGAACTCTAGTCTCATCTATCCTATCTTGGAAATCACTAGTACATTGATGTAATATCAACTAAGGGCCCAAGGTCAGCCCCACCCCTCCCCCTTTTCTATATTATCAATGAGCTTCATCTTACTCTTACCTAAGAATTTTTTTTCTTAATCTCTTATACATCACTATATTTAAGGTTAGTCTGTCTACTAGAGTGTGGGGATTAACCATGTTGCCTGTAGTTTATAACATTGCATTGTGAATTATTGCACGTTTGAAACTATTGATTTCTTGATTTATTATTTAATAATGCTCTATAGATTAGGATTAACCATGTTTCCTATAGTTTATACACATTTATTATATATAAGAATGACAACACATGTATTTGCTGACCTAGAAACCCATCCAAGATTTACTCATTAGGAGTAACTCTTGGATAGTCCCCGGTTTGGGACTGTTTTTGAACACCTAATCTCACTTAGGATGTAAGTGTATAATGTGTATTGGGTTTTCAAGAAAATTTTGGCAACATTTCCCCGTTTGTTCTCTCAGTACATATGTACTTAGAGAACAGTGGGGAAATGCTGCCGAAATTTTCATGAAAACCCAATACACATTATACACTTACTAGTGAGATTAGGTGTTCAAGAATGGGATAGGTGGTACACATTTATTATATATAAGAATGACATCACATGTATTTGTTGGCCTAGAAACCTGTCCAAGATTTACTCATTAGGAGTAAATCTTGGATAGTCCCCAGTTTGGGACTGTTCTTGAACACCTAATCTCACTTAGGATGTTTTAAATATTAATTATATATAATACCTTAAACCCTAAAGTTTTAACCATAAAACCTAATCTTTTAACCCTAGACCCTAATATTGTTCTAATATATACTTTTTTTTCTCTTTGATCATAGAATGGATAGATCATGGATGTCCATTCCAAATCGCTGCACCCCCGAATTTATTTATGGTCTTGACTAGTTTATTAGATTTGCCGAGGAACATAGGAAACAACCTGGAGATAGTTTCTACTATCCATGTAGGCATTGCGGTAACAACTTGAAAGTCAGCACTGGTGATGAAATCAAAAGTCATGTCATGTGCAATGAGATTGTACAAGGCTATACAGAATGGCACTGACATGGAGAGATTTCAAACCTGAAATCAGTGGATGTCGATAGCAGTGTTTGTGTGGAAGAAGAAATTGCCTTCGATGACGTAGATGTGAACTTTACAATTTGAATGTGTACTTTACAATGTGAACTTTACAATTAGTGTTACTTTACAATGTGAAATTTATAATTTGAATGTGAACTTTCATATGGTTGAGCATTCCCATGATGACTGTGTTGATGATCACCGTGAGGGTGGGGACGTGCTTGCACCACCTGACAATGTAAGTTTTAAGAATATATCCCTGAGGTTTCTATCTATATGTTCATTTATAATTATATCATGTAAGTGTGTTTTTTATCAAATTTTAGGTTGCTGATGTACCCCTGAAGAAATTACAACACTTGATGAGCAGCAAAAGAAAATTGAGAAAGTGAGGGGCATCACAATGATGAACAAGTTAATATAGTAAAGGGGCAATGGACCCAAATTGGTTGTGGATTTCGATCATGCAGGAAATCCATATGGAGTGAACCACAACTCATTTGTTTCATATCTTTGGGTTCTTACTCACAGCCATTGCAGTCCTATCCTAGAATCTTGGCATAAAGTTCCTAAGGGGAAGAAAGACGACATATGGAATGAACTATGCATGAGCTATTATTATTTGTAATTCTATTTGTGTAGATTACTAATTTTTAGGATACTAGTTAATAGCAATTCTATTTAATTTGTAGAGCATATTTGATCTGGATGAAAAGTTGCATCGTAAATGTGTGATGCAATGCTGTGGGAGGGTCCTAAGGAACTATAGGACCAATCTCACCAGAGATTACATATGCGATGCTGATAAGAGGTTCTTGATTGATTTCCAATTCTAGACATTGATCACTATTTCACTAACTCTACACTAATAATTTTTGTTTGTATTCTCTTTAAAAAAGAAATTTAGGCAGAAGGAAGCCACACAACAATGGAACTACCTGGACTTCAAAGACTGGGAGGCGTTTGTTACCCAACGAAAAATAGATGAATTCAAGGTATTAACCGTCACTCCCAATTTAATTAATATACATTTTTATGTATTCACCTATTCAAGATTAACCTTTAGGTATTAAGCAATGCTCAACGAGCAAGGCGTGCACTGAATGTGCATGACCACACAATGGTTCCAAGAGGATATGCAGGCATTCGCCAAAGACTACAGGATGAGTCTGCTCAGCCTACTGCTACTCAGGAGACTACATAGTCCTCTACTACTGCTCCCGCACCTCTTCCTCGCCATGCTATGTGGATAGCTGGGAGGCAAAACAAGAAGAGAGACATACCGAAGCCCGCAACAGCTGAGGCGACTGCAAAAATGGTAAAAATAAACTCTTAGAGAAATCGATCGATATTGATTATTATTATGTTTACTTACTAATTTTTGTTGATGGTGATTAGCGGGAGATGCACGAGTAGAGGAAGGCAAGTTCATCCCTCAGGGCACAAGGGATGAACCGATAGTTGCTCTGGGTAACCCAGAGCATCCTGGACGTGTTAGGGGTGCAGACGCTGGTGTGGGCATCAAAGCATTCTTTGGGCCATACCAGCGCAAACCTGTCCCAAAAGCGAGACTTTCACAAGCTGAGGTAACCTATTCTCTTATTTTAGAATGCTATTGTGAAAGGAAATTCAATAATTAGAAGCTAGCATTTCTATTATCCATGTATGGGTAGATTTGTTAATTAATAGGAAAGTCAAGGAAGTACTTGATCAGAGACTCCATGAAGCAATTAGAAAGTGGCAGGCGTCTCAAACTACCACTCAGATAGTACCTGTAGTGGGCCGCTCTTCTCCTACTACTCATACTGCGGAGGTTGGGAGTAATCCTATAGACCCACCACCTAGCACGTCCTCTAAGGGTATTTTTATGACATAATAGCTAGTCTATTCAATATGATATGTTTGTGTATATATGCATATAACATTCTTTACGTAAATTTGTAGGGGTTGAATCCATGCCGACTAAAAAGTCAAGAATATATTGTTGCAGAGGTTTCGACTTACCCACCCCTTAAAGGGTGCATGTTTCATGGGTATCTAGTACCAGATGGTGTGGTACGTGTGAGACCGATACATATACTCCTCGACTGGATGGATCTTGCACTGCCTCATGCACACCAAGATGCTGAAACACTTGGTGAGGCAGTAGGTAGAGTGATACTGTGGCCCAAAGCAGATGTCATCTATACTGATATTGTATGATAAATTTCCATTACTTTAATTTGTTAGTGTGTATATATGAGTCAATTGATCTAAAATTATATATACAAGTCAAAAAGATGAGACCCGCTACATCTCTTCCTCCACCTCCTCGACTACCAAGTTGGCTTCCAAGGGACCTACACGCCTCAATAGGTCCTAATTGTTGGTGTGTGGTAGTATGGATCGACGAACATGATCCAAATTTCCCTATAATTATTACTATTCTGGAGGATGCTGCAGGTAAATCATACGATAGAAATCTATTTATACAAGTTTAGTATACATATTAATGCTTACGTAATACAAGTTCTGCATATGTACGTATTAATGTAGGTCAATCATACGAAAACAAGATATTTATATAAGATATTTTGGAGTTTTTTAGTTATGAACGGCTGAACACATCTATGATAGAGTTGTGGATATGGTGAGATCCTGTTTATACATCCATATACCTTGTTTTATATACAGTGATCTAGTTTCTTATATATTAATGCATACGTAATACATGTTTACAACCACTTACACAAGATATGTACATATTTTGGGTTTTCCCATGTGGGATTTTTGGTTCCATCTTTGATTAGTCTTGTAGATACATACCATTCTTCAGTTACTTCATAATGCTGTGATTCTTTTGAATATTTTGGTAAAAATAAGAAGACGGTGATAATAGCTCCATTCAATGTCGAGTAAGTTTACTTTGCTTATAATTTGGACTTAAGAAAATTACATTTTTATTGTGGATTTTGAGTTTTTAATTTTTAACTTTCTTACTTGTAGTGGTAGGCATTGGGAGTTACTAGTTATTGTCCCCAAGACATTCACTGTCTATTATCTAGATCCTGTGGGGAATGAGTTGGATACATTATATGGACATGCAATTAAAAGGCCATTATTCTCGTGAGAAATATTTCATGTTATTATATCTGTTAATATCTGTTACTACATTACTATTTAATTATGCAATTTAATGGGTTACATTAACATATGTAGGGCTTTACAAGAGTATAAAAAATATGGAGGAAAGGTCCCCGGGAAAAGGATCTGTCACTAATTTGGGAGAATGTGAAAGTAATTTCCTGACTCCAATGTATATATTATTTATGTGAACTGTGCTTATTTGTATTTTTGAATATTTTGTATGTTTCAATTTATAGTGTGCTACACAAGACAACGGCTGGGCATGTACCTACTATGTGATGCTATTTATGGACCTAATCATCAAACATGTCGTAATGAAAATCAATAAGATACAACAAGTATTATACATAGTCTCCTTAGATAATATGAAATATATCAATTTTATTATATATTATTAATTATATATATATACGTCATCCTCTTTGCAAGTCTTTAAAATTGCTGACTTCAGCACAGGTGGAAAGCATTTTGATGTACATGCTCCCTATACGAGAGATGAATTAGATGCTGTATGAGAAGAATGGGTAAAGGCCCTTCAAAGAGTGAGAATTTTTAGATATAATTTTATTGACAATGATGAATAAAGAATAACTTTGTTCTCATAATTAATTTTGTGTGAATGTGAATGAATTTTTATGAATTGTCATATGTGTGTGAAAATGATCAATACATAAATGTTTCTACATGTGTCTGAATGTGAAAAGAGATGAAATGAATGGAACTACAGGTTGCTACTTGTTTCTACATGTGTGTGCTGAAAAAATAATATGAATTAAATGTGCTTATATATGTGTGTGAATCACATATATATAATATTGTCCATCTTCTTAATTTTGCAGGTTTGTGGCCTGTTGTTGGCTGATATCAATGAATGTCGTAAACCTATAGTTCAAAACTGAACTGCAAATTCTCATCCTACTGACCAGCCATATAGCAGGCCTGCAAACTGATATCAATACTACATAAAAGCCTTTTAGTGTCGATTATTTAAGCTCTTTAGTGTCAGTTTCAAAGTGACACCCAAGTGGGCGCCGCTAAAGGGGGACACCTTCGGCGTCGGATCCCAACCGACACCAAAACGTTTTTCGCCACCGAAAATGCGCCAGCAAAGGGACTAGATGCGTCAGTTGTTCAGTAAAAACCGACGCCCAAACTCTTCCCGCCACTGAAAACGCACCAGAAAAGGGACTATAGGCGTCAGTTGTTTACTAAACAACCGCTGCCAAAACTCTTTCCGCCACCAAAAACACGCCAGCAAAGGGATTATAGGCGTCAATTTTCTAAAAGAAACCGACACCACATCATCTGAACCGACGTCAGTTTTGTGATAATAACTGACGCCATATCCCCTTCCTGCCACCACGGCCGTGCTTCCCAGCACGACTGTGGTACCTGGTCACAGACTTCGGTTTTAGGTGAAAAACTGCCGCTGTATAACATAGGTGTCGGTTTTGTTCAAATAACCGACGCCTATGTTTTGATTTTCTTTTTCTGTCAGTCTACAAACCTGCTATGGCTGGTTGCAGGATGAGAAACCTGTAGTTCAGTTATGAACTGTAGGTTTTACGACATCCATTGATATCAGCCAACAACAGACCACAAACCTGCAAAATTAACGTGATGGGCAATATTATATATATGTTATTCACACTCATGTATAAGAACATTTAATTCATATTATTTTTTCATCACATGCATGTAGAAATCAGTAGCAACCTACAGTTCCATTTATTTCATCTCTTTTCACATTCAGACACATGTAGAAACATTCATGTATTGATGATTTTCACACACATATGACAATTCATAAAAATTCATTCACATTCACACAAAATTAATTATGAGAACAAAGTTATTCTTTATTCATCATTGTCATCATTGTCAACAAAATCATATTGAAAAATTCCCACTCTTTGCAGGGCTTTTGCACATTCAGACACATGTAGAAACATTCATGTATTGATGATTTTCACACACATATGACAATTCATAAAAATTCATTCACATTCACACAAAATTAATTATGAGAACAAAGTTATTCTTTATTCATCATTGTCATCATTGTCAACAAAATCATATTGAAAAATTCCCACTCTTTGCAGGGCTTTTGCCCAATCTTCTCTTACAACATCTAATTCATCTCTCGTATAGAGAGCATGTACATCGAAACGCTTTGCACCTGTGTTGAAGTCCTCAATTTTAAAGGCCTACAAAGAGAATGATGTATATACATAATTATAATAATATATAATAAGATTCATATATTTCATATTATCTAACGAGACTATGTATAATACCTATTGTATGTTATCGATTTCCAATACATCATGTTTGATGATTAGGTCCATAAATCGCATCACATAGTAGGCACATGCCCATCCGTTGTCTTGTGTAGCACACTATAAATTGAAACATATAAAATATTCAAAAATATAAATAAGCACAGTTCACATAAATAATATATACATTGGAGTCAGGAAATTACTTTCACATTCTCCCAAATGAGTGTCAGATTTTTTTTCCTGGGGACCTTTCCTCTAGCTTTTTGTACTCTTGTAAAGCCCTATATATGTTAATGTAACACATTAAATTGCATAATTAAATAGTAATGTAGTAATAGATGTTAACAGATATAAAAACATAAAATATTTCTCACGAGAATAATGGCCTTTTAATTGCATGTCCATATAATACATACAACTCACTCCCCGCAGGATCTAGATAATAGACGGTGAATGTCTTGGGGACAATAACTAATAACTCCCAATGCTTAGCACTACAGGTAAGAAAGTAGAAAATTAATAACTTAATATCCGCAATAAAAATGTAATTTGCTTAAGTCCAAATTACAAGCAAAGTAAACTTACTCGACATTGAATGGAGCTATTATCACCGTCTTATTAATTTTACCAAAATATTCAAAAGCATCACAACAATATGAAGTAACTGAATACAGGTCTGTATCTACAAGACTAATCAAAGATGGGACCAAAAATCCCACATGGGAAAACCCAAAATCTGTACATGTCTTGTATAAGTGGCTGCAAAACATGTATTACGTATGCATTAATATATAAGAAACCAGATTGTCGTATATAAAACAAGGTATATGGATGTATAAACCAGATTGTCATATGCATTAATCTCACCATATCCACAACTCTATAATAGATGTGCTCGGCCATTCATAACTAAAAAACTCCAAAATATCTTATATAAATATGTTGTTTTCGAATGTTTGACCTACATTAATATGTATCCAGAACTTCTATTACGTATGCATTAATACATATGTTAAACTTGTATAAATAGATTGCTATCGTATGATTTACCTGTAGCATTCTCCGGAATAGTAACATTTATAGGGCAATTTGGATTATGTTCGCCGATCCATACTGCCACACTCCTACAATTAGGACCTATCGAGGCATGTAGGTCCCCTGGAAGCCAACTTGGTAGTCGAGGAGGTGGAGGCTGAGATGTAGCGGGTCTCGTCTTTTTGACCTGTATATATAATTTCATATCAATTGACTCATATATATATACACACTAACAAATTAAAGTAATGAAAATTTATCATACAATATCAGTATAGAGGACATCCGCTTCGGGCCAC
Source organism: Alisma plantago-aquatica (assembly GCA_963693085.1). Lineage (NCBI taxonomy): Eukaryota > Viridiplantae > Streptophyta > Magnoliopsida > Alismatales > Alismataceae > Alisma > Alisma plantago-aquatica. Next base: position 867,586,352 of record OY856414.1, on the reverse strand, counting down.
AGTATCACTCCGCCAACTGCCTCACCAAGTGTTTTAGCATCTGGGTGTGCATGAGGAAGTGCAAGATTCATCCAGCCAGGGAGTACATGTATCGGGCTCACACATACCATGCCATCTGGTACTGGACTCCCATGAAACATGCACCTTTTAAGGGGTGGGTAAGCCGATGCCTCTGCAACGATATATCCTTCACTTTTTAGTCGGCATGGCTTCAACCCCTGCAAATTTACGTAAAGAATGTTATATGCATATATACACAAACATATCATCTTGAACAGACTAGCTATTATATATGCCATAAAAATACTTACAGAGGACGTGCTAGGTTGTGGGTCTATAGGATTACTCCCAACCTCTGCAGTACGAGCAGTAGGAGAAGAGAGGTCCGCCACAGGTACAGTCTGAGTGGAAGTCTGAGACGCCTGCCACTTGTTAATTGCTTCCTAGAGTCTTTTATCAACTACTTCCTCGACTCTCCTATTAATTATGGAATCTACCTATACATGGATAAAAGAAATGCTAGTTTCTGATTATTGAATTCCCTTTCACAATAACGTTCTAAAATAAGAATAAGTTACCTCAGCTTGTGAAAGTCCCACTTTTGGGACAGGTTTGCGTTGGGATGGCCCAAAGAATGCTTTGATGCCCACACCAGCGCTTGCACCCCTTACACGTCCAGGATGCTCTGGGTTAGCCAGAGCAACTGTCAATTCATCCCTTGTGCCCTGAGGGATGAACTTGCCTTCCTTCCTTTGCTCGTGCAGCTCCCGCTAATCACTATCAACAAAAATTCGTAAGTAACATAACAATAATCAATATCGATAGATCGCTCTAAGAGTTGATTTTTACCATTTCTGTAGCCACCTCAATGGTTGCGGGCTTCAGTATCTCTCCCTTCTTATTTTGCCTCCCAGCTATCCACATAACATGACGAGGCAGATGTGCGGGAGCAGCAATAGAGGACTCTGCAGTCTCCTGAGTAGAAGTAGGCTGAGTAGACTCAGCCTGTAGTCTTTGGCGAACGCCTGCATATCCTCTTGGACCCATTGTGTGGTTGTGCACATTCAATGCACACCTTGCTCGTTGAGCATCGTTGATAGCCTAGTTAGTTAGCACATTGACTTGGTTAGTAACACTAAAGGTTAATCTTGAATAGGTGAATACATAAAAATGTATATTAATTAAATTGGGAGTGGAGCTTAATACCTTGAATTCATCTATTTTTCTTTGGGTAACAAACTCCTCCCATTCTTTGGGGTCCAAGTAGTTCCATTGCTGTGTGGCTTCCTTCTTCCTATATTTATTTTTCAAAGAGAATACAAACAAAAATTATTAGTATAGAGTTAGTGAAATACTGATCAATGTCTAGAATTGGAATCAATCAAGAACCTATTCTCAGCATCGCGTATGTAATCTCAGGTGAGATTGGTCCTATAGTTCCTTAGGACCCTCCCACAACATTGCATCACACATTTATGATGCAGCTTTTCATCCAGATCAAATATGCTCTGCAAATTAAATAGAATTGCTATTAACTAGTATCCAAAAAATTAGTAATATACACAAATAGAATTACAAATAATAATAACTCACACATAATTCCTTCCATATGTGGTCTTTCTTCCCCTTAGGAACTTTATGCCATGATTCTAGGATAGGACTGCAATGGCTACGAGTAAGAACCCCAAGATATGAAACAAATGAGTTGCAGTTCACTCCATATGGATTTCCTGCCTGATCGAAATCCACAGCCAATTTGGGTACATTGCCCCTTTGATGTATTAACTTGTTCATCATTGTGATGCCCATCACTTTCTCAATTTTCTTTTGCTGCTCATCAAGTGCTGTAATTTTTTCAGGGGGTACATCACCAACCTAAAATTTGATAAAAACACACTTACATAATATAATTATAAATGAACATATAGATAGAAACCTCAGGGATATATTCTTAAAACTTACATTGTCATGCGGTGCAAGCACGTCCTCATCCTCACGATGATCATCAGCATGGTCATCATGGGAATGCTCAGCCATCTGAAAGTTCATATTCAAATTATAAATTTCACATTGTAAAGTAACACTAATTGTAAAGTTCACATTGTAAAGTACACATTCACATCGTAAAGTAATTCACATTGTAAAGTTCACATTCACATTGTAAAGTTCACATTCACATTATAAAGTTCACATTCACATTGTAAAGTTCACATTCACATTGTAAAGTAATTCACATTGTAAAGTCCACATTCACATTGTAAAGTTCACATTCAGAAAAATAAAACATAATAAAAATATAAACATCCATGCCTCTAATATTGTGATCTTTTATCAATTAGCAATCCTTCATTATGATCCCCATGAACATACAAGTCATTGTGATCCCCAACTTCAATGTTTGGTGGTGTTGGCAACCCAACTGAGAATGGACTTGAGTCATCATACTTATCATAGTACTCTTCTTCATCTATAGGATCTTCAATGAAATGTCTTTTACCATGAGGAACAACCAACCATTTATCATTTGCAGGATCATCGATATAAATACTTGTTTCACCTGTGATGCCAATATGAATGGTTCACCCTTCTTGCCAATCTTTTCAAAGTTTATGAACGTGAAACCCAATTCATCCACTATAACTCCTTTGTTGTTGTCAACCCAATTACATTTAAAGAGAGGAATTCTGAAATCTACATAGTCAAACTCCCATATGTCTTCAATGACACCGTAATATGATATTTTAGCTTCACGTGGACTTTTATCCTTTGCACTTGCAAAAAACAATGAAGATGCTTGAAGGGTGACCCCGTTGTTTTGGACAACACTCTTATCATCTTGACGCTTTGTGTAATATGAGAAACCATTTATGTCAAACCCTTCATAAGACATAACATTCAATTTTGGTTTAAAGGCGAGGCATTTGATGGTTTCAGTAAGATTATCTGGTGTTTGAGATAGTTGATGTAAGACTTTATCTTCAAACCACTTAATAAATGTCTTGTTATGCTCTCTAGCAAGCCACATTGAATTGGATCGAGGATATTGTCTCTTGATGAAATTGGTATGTTCCTCTATATAAACACTCACTTCGTTGATGTTGTGTAAAATATACAAGTGACCTTGCTCCAACTGCTCACGGTTGATTACTTTCACCCGTGAGCCCAAAAATCCTTTGCCAAAATGCTCCTCAATATTCTTGTCATTCACGTGAGCGTCATTACCACTCAGAAAGTCATTGCAAAAATCCATAACCTCTCTCGCCACATAACCCTCAATAATACTCCCTTCAGGCCGATAACGGTTTCTAGGCCAACAAATACATGTGCTGTCATTCTTATACCTACAATCCTAGATTTCATCATTCATATCCTAAGTTTTGTGTAACATTATTTAATCATGCTTGTCAGTAAATAATAAATAGTAAATAAACCATGATTCCATATATCAAAGGTTTGAATCAAAATGGAGCCTAATGGAACATTGGGAGAGTGACAATATTATACCACACTTGAAGGCTGAAGAAGAAATATATGCAAATCAACAGTAAGTCAACAACACCTACAACAACACAAATACATGATTCAATTATGTTATAATGTATTAATTAAGGGTCACACAATCAATTTAGAAATAGAGGGCAGCAATGACAGCAAGAGAGAGGGTGGGTATCCGGATCAGGAGCAGAGATCTAGCAGAGATGGGAAAGAGGGCGTCCAGGAGCAGAGACCTAGCAGTAGGCAGCCGGTGCCGACGAGGAGAGAACCAAAGCAGCCACTGGCGGGGGTGGAGGTGAGGAGAGGAGAGCAGCAGGAGTGTCGACCAGGAGTGATGGCGGTGCGGGGGAGCAATAGCGGTGGGGAACACTAGCAACAATCGCCAAACCGAGCAGGTTTGTAATGAAACAAAGACAATGGGGAAAAGTTCTCTATTTAGTGGGGCTATTAACTGTACCATATGCGTCAGTTATTCAAACAAACTGACACATAAAACTAAAGGTGTCGGTTCTCCAAAAAAACCAACACCTATTCTCAATTATAGTCGTCAGTTTTAACTACAAAAAAATCAACGTCCATATACATATGATGATTAAAAAAATTGTTCTCGATTAATGACCATAGTCATCAGTTTCTTTCAAAAACCGACGCTCAAAGGGTGTGAAAAATTCCCCGCAAATAGCGCGGGAAAACTCATAAGCGTCAGTCATTGTAGTATAACCGACGACCAAAATGTGCCCAATTTCTGTCTCGTGAATAACCTTTAGTCTTCGGTTTATTATTTAACAACCGATGCCATATGTTAAATTTTGGAGGTAATTTTTTTCGCTAGAAATTTTGGATTTGGCGGTTAATTCTAGGTGTCGATTTTTTATTAAGTAACCGACACTGAATAAAAGCGATACCCGTATTTGGTCTCCCTTCACATATTGATGTCGGTTTATTTTATCAACTGACGCTGTATTGTTTAGGTGTCAGTGTATTTATACAACCTACGCCTTTAAAAGTGACATTATAAGCCATTTCTGTAGTAGTGTATGAAAACAAATCTTAACATAGGCGTCAGTTATTTGAACAAAACTGACACCAAAGACATACGACAGTGGTTTTTGACAAAAAACCGACGTCTATGTGGCCAGGAACCACGACTGTGCTGGGAAGAAGCACGCCCGTGGTGGAAGACAGGGGATATGTTGTCAGTTATTAGCATAAAACCGACATCAGTTAAGCTGATATGGCATCAGTTATCTTTCAAAACTGACACCTATAGGCCATTTTCTGGCACGTTTTTTTGGTGGTGGGAAGCGTTTTGACGTCATTTCTTTTAATAACCGACGTCTGTAACAATTCTATAGCATCGATTTTCTTAAATAATCAATGCCTATAGTCCCTTTACTGGCGAGTTTTTGGTGACGGGAAGCGTTTTTCCGAAGGGGTCCACCTTTAGCGGCGCCCACTTGGGTGTCACTTGGAAACCGACACTAAAGCCCTTAAATAACTGACGCTAAAGGCCTGTTTTGTAGTAGTGTAAATTCATACAAGGTTTCATATGCATAAATGATTGAAATGAGTTATGTGATAATTCAAGTTTTGAGCTAAATATCATTTTATATGCATATACATTTTGATTTGTGATGCAAAAATCTCTAGCTTAGTTAATTGACATGAAATGCATAAGTTGTTATGGTAAGTTAAGAAAATAGACGGAGCTGAACAAAACACGTCAGGAGCATGGAGCGGAAGCGCAACGAAGGCACTAGGCCAGGGAGGAGACCCTTTTTTCCTGGACAAGTTATTCGAAGAGCACCTAGACCACAAAGCCGTCACAGTGATCAACATGGAGGGAGATCTAGCACTAGAGGTCGAACCAGAAGTAGTCGAGGACCTGGCGCGCCCATGGAAGTACGCCGTGGTTGCGAGATTGATTAGATACGGAATTGGATATATGACACTACGGGACAGATTAAAGGCCATGTGGAATATAAAAGGGAGATTCAACATGTACGAACTTGATTGGGGACACTTTGTGATTTAATTTGCCAGCCGAAGAGATTACGAAACAACTATGTTTGGAGGACCGTGGAAAATTTTTGGTAGAAACCTAGCAGTTTTGGAGTGGTATACAAATTTCGTACCCACCGAGGAACTACCACCATACATGGTGACGTGGGTTGGAATTCAAAGTATGCCATTGCATCTATATGTCAATATAATTTTTGAATGCTTGGGGGAAGCACTGGGAAGACTGGTTAAAGTTGATGAACATACGCTAAGCAGAACTAGGAGTAGGTTTGCTAGGATAGCGGTGGAGATCGACACTTCACAGAAGTTAAAACCATCGGTGTGGATTAACGGCGTAGAATACCTGCTTGATTTTGAAGGGATTCCATGGACATGTATTAAATGCGGGGAAGAAGGGCACCGCTCCAGATTCTGTAGATATGGGGAGGGACAGGAGAAGGAGGATGGTTCAAACAGAGCACAAAGGCACCAGACAGGGACCACAGAGGTTAACCACACACAACATGAACAAGAGGGTTGGCTCATGCAACGTAGGAGAAGGGGAACTCGAAGAAGGCAGGGGAAACCACCTGATAATGCAGACGGAAAAGGGAACCAACAAAATAGATTTGCACACCTATCTAGCAAAGAGCAGGAATGTGATAAGGGAAGCGTGGAGTACCAAGACAACGGAGAACAACCAACGCAATCCATTAATACAGAACACAACACACCCAAAGTTTGGAGAAAAGTAGATAGCAAAAGAAAAGAGAAAGAAAAGGCCGGCTCAAATTCTATTATGAAGGATGCCACCAATATAAAAGGGAGTAAAAGGGAAGAATGCAACACAGAAAAGGAAAAGGAAGAAAGCCATGTAGCAGTTGAACCCGAGGTGAATGAAGTAATCGAGGTGGAAACTTATAATGCTTCAAAAGAGATTGAGATGGGAGGAGATGAGAACAATGCTGAAACCCTTTCAACAACTGTGCCAAATAAAACACAAAGGATAGAGGATATGTGTTACATGGTACAGACCGCATCATCAAGGGGAGTGGAACAAAAATGAAAAGAAAGGGAAAGAAGAAGGAAACAACAGAGATCCCTGTAAGGCGAAGCTCACGCTTGATACCGTAGGAAATTGTCATAGCGAGCACACAGGTGGTGGAGGAAGCGTTGAGAGGGGTAGGAAAAGAAAACGAAGCAATACAACAGTAAGTGCTGTTATTGCAGGCCGACCATAAAATAAATATGTTTTATATGTCAGATATACTAGTCTGGAACGTGTGCGGCATAGGCAATGAGGGAACGTGTAATATGCTAAAAGAATTGATAAAGACGAACAAACCTAGCATGGTTGCAATGGTAGAACTGAGAATAAGTGGCGATACTTCACTAAAGACAATTAAAACCATCGGATTCACAAGTTCCTTCCGTGTGGAGGCCCGGGGTTTTGCAGGAGGAATTTGGATCTGCTAGAATAAGGAGCAAGTTAAGATTGATATCTTAAACGACCATCGCCCAATTTGTGACATGTTGAGTGAATGGGAAATACCTTGCCACTGTGGTCTACGCCAGTCCCCACATTCAGACAAGAAGATTTCTATGTAGAAGGCTAGTTGATTTGGGGTCAAAGATTTCTGAACCTTGGGTGGTTATTGGAGACTTTAATGCAAAGCTTGATCCAAGGGAGAAGAGTGGTGGCACGGAGTTCTGTCACCGGGAAGTGAGGGAATTCGGGGAAGTACTTATGGAGGCTGGCCTGTCCGACATGGGTGCGAGCGGCTCAAAATTCACATATAGACACTGTCTCCTACAGGAGCGGCTCGACAGAGCTGTGGCTAACATTTATTTTCTTAATTCCTTTGCAGATGCTAAGGTGGAAGTGTTACCTAGGATACAATCAGACCATAGTCCACTTCTGTTGAGGTTCCACAAAAGGAGGATAGGGAAATGCCATTTCCGTTTGAAGGCGGGGTGGAACGAAAATCCGAAGTTTAGGTAGTTAGTCAAGGAGTGGTGGGCAGAAGACAATATGGACTTCAATGAGATGATGTCTAGATGACGGAGGGACATGTCGAGTTGGAGCACCCAAGTAGAGAAAGATAAACGCAAGCGGAAGGACCGGCTTCAGAGAAATGACGTGTATTTTACTACACGCTAAAAACGCAAGTGTACGCGTCGAGTAGTACAGGCCTTGTGAGGCCCGAGTCGAACACAGGGATACTCGGAAATGTTGGAGACTCCTACTAACTATTTGCGATCAGCTAAGACGAATAACAAATTGGGTTTGTTGAATAAAATTAAAAGAAAATAAAAATAAAACAAAGCAAACAATCGATTAAAGGTTAATTTAATCAATTCAAAAGGATATCTTTAGGATTGCGGTTTCACCACGGGTTTTCATTGTATTAGGTTTTATATAATGCCTCAATCTTCTCTCTCTATCTGGGTAATGGCCTGAAAACAGAATTGTCCACTGTCATGGTACAATTCACTATCTAGGTTTAGGTCGGTTCCACTGTCGTAGTAACCTATACCCTAAACTAGATGCATTATGAATGATCTCTCAGTATCCACCATTAATTTTACACCACCTTGGTCAAGGGATTTGTCGATTAATGTAGATTTTGTCTCTTTTCAACCGTTAATCCTTCTTTCAAAGTGATTAAGGGTATTAGGTTATTATTATGGTGATCAAGCATAACAATATATGGAGAAAATGAAACTATGCCATGGATTTAAGAGAGAAAATATGAATTACTATTATAAAACTGTCATACAATGAATCCCCGGGCTACTCCCGGTCCTAAAGATTAAGGGGATTAGCCCCGCATGGTCATCTCACACAAGTACAAGGTAGAGATAGGGGAAATCATGTGAAAAACGTGGAATGAAAGGGAAAACCCCTGAACGGAGAAGAACCAGTTGATCCTTTGCGTGGAACACGTGCTCTCATGCCTTTCGGTGATGAAATCCATCTTCTGCGGCGTCCGGATCAACTGGTATGAGCTTCTGGCCTCCGTTCTCCTCTCTACTGCTCCTCGGTACTTGTGCAATGGCTAATCAGATTCCCCCCTTTCGTCCGGGCGGCCGTCATTAGGTATATCTCGGTCATTAGGTCACTAATTAACCGTAGTCATCTGATTGAGATCAATCTGAATCCAACGCATATCTAACGGCGTCGATACCATCGACGCGGGTCGATGGTATCGACCCGCTACAGTAGCGGCTGGCTGCAAACCCTTCCTTTGTCGCGTCCGACATCAGCTCGATACCATCGACTTCCTTTAGGCGTCGGTTTTGTCATTTTGCGATGCTGTAGCCTCCATGTGTCGATGGTATCGACTTGGTGTCGATACTATTGACTGCTTCTGCGTCAACAAGCTGATGGTATCTCGATACCATCGACATCCCTGTCGATAGTATCGACGCTTTGCTGCTCCTTCCGGCTGGAAACCTGTGACCATGTCGATGGTATCAACTTTCGTCGATGGTATCGACGGAAGCAAATACTCATTTGTCCTGAAATTCAAAGACAAGATCACATCAATTCACACAAATAATAATAATTTGACAATTAATGCTCAAAATGATGAAATAAAGGGGATTTGACATAAAATAGTGGCAAAGACCAAAATGGATGAATTATGCAATATTAACCATAAAAATGACTAATAAAAGCATAAAACACATATCAAACAGGTCTATAAATGCGACTCAAAATCATCGCATCAAACTCCCCTAAGCTTGAACGTTGCTCGCCCTCGAGCAACTAATCCTTAGAATAGAATTCCCAATGTCAACTGAAGAACAACACATCACAATCAACATCCCATATGACTCCCACTGGACATTCACATACCGGCCCTCTCTAACCACAGAATGGTAATTACCCTGCAGGCGACAATAATCATCCATAAGAGAAATTGACCTCAAAACTGATGAACACTATCACATAAGGTAGTTAACATAATAAAAATCGCCGGTTCAGACTTGGTGCATCTTGTGATCTCCTAAACTACGTTGCTCGCCATAACTACCATCTACATGGAAGCAGTTCTCCTGATATACATTAATGAGGAGAAGTTCACAGTGGCCTACCAATCCGAGCAACGGGTGGATGAAATAGGTGGCTCATGGAAGAAAGTGGAAGTATCGTACTGTTTCAACATGCATAAAACAAAAATGCCCTAAATGATGCAAATGCACATGAGAAATGCCCTAATGTCTAAGATTAGGTGGAATTATGCATGCACTAACCATCCGTCTCAAAATGAGATGGATATCGAGTTAAGTTACATCATGTACTCAATTATCCTGAAATGCAGGTGATATTACGTTCCTTTCTCCTTCTTATTCTACTTTCTTCTAAATAACTCTTTTTTTCATTGTGCAGATTTTTCAGATTTTTTTTCTTTTTCTTTCTTCTTTTCCAGCCCTTATATCCATAATTGCTTAAAGATAATTACATTGGGCTAATTTTTTTCATACTTAGAACTTTGCACTAATTAGAAGGTGTGGAACAATTTAATTCACCATTGGAGAAAAATTGAGATACATGATATACTTTATGCATGAAAATTATGAATGCAACTACATGGCATGCACCTAAGGGTAATGTGCATGTATCACTATACTTTTTTTTTCTTTTTATGCAGAATCGTATAGACAATTGCAATGCAAGTCCTATCTAGATGCTATGCAAGCAAAAAGAGTTAAAACTGTACTCTACTTCCAATTCTTGGGTGGATTATGGAAACAATGAAGTGGAACGATCACAAGACTAGATGACTGAACCTTAGAAAGATATTATGCATCCCTCCTTACTGACCTGTGTAGTAGTTTAGAGGGTTCTCTCTCTTACATCCAATTAAAGTCTCATTACCATTTGGTCAGTTTAGGCTCAAACAACAATTTCCGTCCTCTTTCATGAATCATTAGGGATACAGTTGTGAAATTTTGTTTTAAAGTTGACAAAACCAATCATTTTCGTAGGATATGTGCTCAAGGCAAAACAAGACAAGCTTTCCAAACACACAAAAAATTTTAAAATTTCCCTTGATTTTCCCATGCACAAAATGAGACGACACAACTTTATGATATCCACGATTACACTAGATAGCATGTGGATCCTACAAAAACTAAAATTGCAAGAAACAAATAACAAAAATAAAAGCAATAATGCTAAAAAAAAAACAATAAAAGATAAAGCTGTTCCAACTACCCCCCTAAGCTTGAATTCGACTATGGCCTCATAGTCAAAAACAAACTTAAAGATTGGAATAGTGATACCGGATCATTCTTGTGGTGGTGGAGGCGGGTATTGCAGTGCCGTGGGGTCCCAAGATGGGTATTGCCCCTGAAAGGTCGGATCATACTGGGGCAGTGGAGGAGGTTGTGGATACCCCCCAAAGTAATTATGGCTCCAGTAATGATCACAAAATGGCTGCTGCTGCTTCTCCATCCTGTGCAGCCGATCGTGGATGTTCTCTTGATTGGCGAAAAGAAGGCGCTCATTCTCGAAGATCGCCTGTTGGTTGACATAGAGCCGGTTGGTGGTGTCTTGAATACTAGCATAGGCAGCTGTGTGGCTATGCTGCGTCTGCTGGATGTCTTGAAGCATTGTGTACATCCCTTGCATAGAATAGACATCCTCGCTCGGTTGCGAGGGCTGTGGTGGTGGAGGCCGATGCGCAGAAGATGAAGATGCACCCAGATGCATCCTAGGGCGCTTCCGGGGTGCCACTCGTGATCGAAGAGGTGTGAACGCCTCTTCCTCCTCTTCTGCCGCCTCGTCGTCGTCGCCACCGTTGTTGCCGCCCTCTTCTTCATCGGAATCGATGGCTATGATTGGCCACCGGAAATGCTGCGCGCCGTCGATGTTGAAGACGGGGTCGGGTAGAGAACACTCCTGATATGCTTGATTTATGTGGCAGTGTGCGAACGCCACGCCATCTCGGAGAAGAATGAGATTGGACCGGTGTAAATGTTGCAAGTTCACCTTGCTCTTAGTAGATAGAGGAGTGAGGGTCTGGAAATTCAAGCTGAGGTATGAAGCCAGCTTGGTGATTAGCCCGCCGAAGTGAATCGACTCTTTCCTCGTACTCCACTTCACCGCCAAAACTCGTTGTAGAAAGAAGGCGCCCCAGTTGCACTCTTGTTGCGTCAGGAGCTTGTAGAGAAAGAAAAGGTCAGGCTCCTGAAACTTGCTAAGGGCTAGGTCGCCCCGAGAAAACAAGGTGGAGCTCAACATCCGGTGCAAGACCCGGACAAATGGGTGCTCGAAGTCGGCTACCGCGGCGTTGTGGTAGCTAACCGACTTCCCTTGTGGCACCATCACCAACTCGGAGAAGAGAGCGTCGTAGTTGGTGCGGTTATCCGGCCGCCTGTAGTCGTACCGCGAGTGATTCCAGTTGAAGATGTCGTTGAACTGCTCGAGGGTGATGGTGTAGTCACGGTTGTACAGCCAAAAAAAACCCTGCCCTTTTCCCACTCGCGTTCGCTTGCTGATATCTCATTGGGCACAACACAGACGTCCAGTGACGCCATGAATTCTGCCACCAGCTCTTTGTACGTTGGCCACTCATCGAAAAATGGATGGCCGTCTTCAAGGTACTCAAGCTCATCGTGTCCACGGCCCGTTTGGTGGGCCTGCCCCTTTAGTACGTAATCCAGATTTGCCTTGAAGCCAAGATCATTGATCATCTCCGGATCCACGTAACGGGTGGGCTCGATCTTGCGCTTCAGGATTTCTTCATAAACCTTCTTCACATCCGCGGATGGGTGGACAAGTCGAGGACGTGCGACCGATGATGGCGGTGGTGGCATGAACTCGGGGATGTCAATCATATGAGCGCGCGAGGAAGAAGCTCCGGTTGGATGCACCATTGTTGCGACGAGAAAAGGATTAGAAGAAGAGCTCGGTGAAGATGGAGAATTGAATCTCCGCTCGGTGAAGATCGTCGCTCGGTGCTGTTGTTCATTGGGCTTGGATGGCTCGGGGGAGTGCTCGGTGCAAAGGAAGAAGAGAGCTCTGAAGGTGTGACGTTAAATGACGTCATGAATCTCCTTATATAGACTTGGCCGACGCCACTGTTGGTCCGTCGATACCATCGACGTGAGTCGATGGTATCGACACCTGTCGATGCTATCCGCCTCCCTCACGAGTATCGACGGTCGTCGATGGCTGGATCTTGAAACCCGGATCGCTGACGTGTCTATACCATCGACAGATGTCGATGGTATCGACGCTGCACCCGGATCGATAATGTGGAAGCCACGATCGCCGTTGATTCGTTTGCGTGGATCGGTGATGTGGAGTTTCAATACCATCGACATGGGTCGATGGTATCGACTTGTCTTTGTTGCAACACCACCGCTTTGCATCTCAACCTGTAGCTGTGTCGATACCATCGACATGGACGTCGATGGTATCGACTTTCCTGAGTCGATTTTGTCTGTAAATCTCTAGAGATCTCGATGGTATCGACGCTCAACTCGATACCATCGACGTTTTCTTCACGACCTGCCTGTAGGTAAGTCGATACCATCGACGAGGCCGTCGATGGTATCGACACATAGCAAAATCTACAGTCATCAACCTGTAACCCGGTCGATACCATCGACCAGTGTGTCGATGGTATCGACTCTGCCTCAGCCTGCACATCAAACAAACCGATCACGGTATCTTTTTTTATACTAAAAAGTAAGTAAAAACAAATTAAACTACGAATGTAAACAAACTATCCTACTGTACCGATGGTTGGGTTGCCTCCCAACAAGCGCTCTTATTTAACGTCTTAGGTTAGACGACTTGAAGCTCATCATCTTGGCACTTTGGGGCATGTGCTTAGAGGATCGTGCGGTAATTTGAATTCAACTCGATCTCCTCCAATTCCCAAGGACAATGTACCTCTCCCTAAGGTAGTCACGACATCCGCCGTTGCTTGAAAAGGTCTTCCTAGAAGAATTTCACAGCTTTGGAGCGGTGGCATATCCATGACAACAAAATCCACTGGGAATATAAATCGATCCACTTTGACGAGAACATCTTCACATACTCCATATGGTCTCACTAAAGACCCATCCGCCAATTCAATTGTCGCGGCCGACTTCTTGATTTCTTTTAATCCAAGTTTCTGAAATGTCGCCAGAGGCATGAGATTTATGCTGGCGCCTGAATCACATTGCGCTTTAGGAAAATGTTGATCACCTATCGAGCATGGAATGTAGAAACCTCCTGGGTCTTTTCTCTTTTTTGGCAAACTCCCATGAATCATAGAACTCACCGTCTCATTCATCCGACAAATATCATCGTCTTTTATCTGCCTCTTCTTATTGATGATTTCTTTGATGAACCTCCCATAGGTGGGAACCTTATCGATCATCTCCACAAATGGAATATTGATGTGGAGTTTTCGGAATATTTCCAAGAATTTCCTAAAATGACGATGCTCTTTCTTTGGCCCTAGATTTCCTGGACTTGACACAACTGCTGCACTCACACGCCTGTGAGGTGGCACATATGAGCTTTTCGGGGCCAACTCCCCTAAGCTTACTTCAATCACTCCCTCTGACGTGGGCTTTGGCGAGACATCATCAACAACAATAGCTTGTTGTGGTTCCTCTCTCGCATTAGATGTTTCCACACGTGCACAAACAACCTTCAATTGTTCTTCCTGCCTAGATGGAGATGCAATATTCATAACTAAGCTGAGATTTCCTGAAGAAAGTGCTTCCGCATGCTAGTCCATAATAGGTGCGAGCGTACGGTATTGCCGGTGTCGCCTCTGTACTAAAAGTCAATTTGCTTTGATCTTTTGTCTCTGGCACCTGGGATTCCTCCTCATTGCTTACCACAGATATGTACTTGACCTGATGGTGTGCTTGGGCCACGTTTGCATTCTCGGCCGGTTTCTATTGATTGGCGTGCTTGATGGCCGCCACTTCACTGGAAATCTGTGCCACAGTGGTTTCTAATGCCCGCATCTGTGCTCCATGGCTTTTTAGCGTTTGCCCAAATTTGGTTAGAATATCACCTTGAGATTGTAGTTGTTTACCAAACATAGCCATCATCTCCTAATTTTGCTGCACCATTTGACTAAGTAATTCAGTGTTCTTGTCCTTCGCTCTAGGTTTTGGCTTGGCATCCGAATCTTGTAGAAAATTATTCGGATCCTTCCATGAGAACTTTTTGTCCTTTCACCATGCATAGTCATTGTTTCTATAGCCATGTTGTTGCATGAATTTAACTTGGGCTTCCTCATCCTCAAATGCATCTTCCTTAGCTAGCAACTTCTTGGCTAGAATATCTAACTTGTCATTCAGCTCCTTAATTACTTTGGATTCACCTGCAACTCTGACTTTCTCCACAACGCCTCTGTCACCCCATGACTGTTTCCTAGCCATGTTCTTTAATATCTCCCAACATCTGGTATCCGTATTATTCAGAAAGAATCCCGACCCAGCTGAATCCAGATTACTCCTATCGTGCTCGGAGAGAGCAAAAAAGAAGATCTTCACCTGTGTTTCTTTATCCAGCCCGTGTTGTGGGCACCTCCTCAGCATGACCTGAAATCTCTCCCAGGTCTCCGAATATGTTTCACCGGCCTGTTGAGTAAAGTTGTGAATCTTTCTGATCATGTCGTTGGTCTTCTTAGGAGGGAAGAACCTCTCAAAGAAGACCTCCACCATATGGTCCCAAGACTCCACAAATTCTTCATCTAGGTTGTGTAGCCATTCTCATGCAAATCCCTCTAGCGAACTCGGGAAGAGCTTCAAGTAGAGCACAGTCTGCGGAAATCTGTCAATTTTCACCATATCACAGTTCTCCACGAATTGACTCAGGTGCGCGACAGGATCCTCATTCTTTAAACCATGGAAAGCGTTAGACTTCACCAAATTGATTAGAGCCGGATCAATCTTATACGTCGGTATATTGATTGCTTTCTTCTTTATCGGCCCTTTAGAAGCAGATGCGGAAGAAGCTTTGATCTTTGCCCAAATCGTTGGTTCGTCGGCCATCTCTTTGTGTTCAGATTCAGATAACAGTTCCTCTTGATGATCTTGATTATGGTCACCTTCATCTTCCGATCCCGCCAGTGGAACCTTTGGTGTGTGCTGTGCGTAGTCAGTGGTACGCGTCTGCACCATGCACAGTACCTGAAAATAGAAAAATCAAATTTAGTACAATGCTTAAACAATTATTAAAAATTTATAGATCAATTTAAAAATATTTGAAGTTGTCTCAAAATAAAAAAAATATATGGCCTAGAGTGGCCGCTCGTAGCACTCAAAGTGTCAACAATTTCACCGTATCCCCGGCAACGGCGCCAAAAACTTGACGTGTATTTTACTACGCGCTAAAAATGCAAGTGTACGCGTCGAGTAGTACAGGCCTTGTGAGGCCCGAGTCAAACACAGGGATACTCGGAAATGTTGGAGACTCCTACTAACTATTTGCGATCAGCTAAGCCGAATAACAAATTGGGTTTGTTGAATAAAATTAAAAGAAAATAAAAATAAAACAAAGCAAACAATCGATTAAAGGTTAATTTAATCAATTCAAAAGGATATCTATAGGATTGCGGTTTCACCGCGGGTTTTCATTGTATTAGGTTTTATATAATGCCTCAATCTTCTCTCTCTATCTGGGTAATGGCCTGAAAATAGAATTGTCCACTGTCGTGGTACAATTCACTATCTAGGTTTAGGTCGGTTCCACTGTCGTAGTAACCTATACCCTAAACTAGATGCATTATGAACGATCTCTCAGTATCCACCATAAATTTTACACCACCTTGGTCAAGGGATTTGTCGATTAATGTAGATTTCGTCTCTTTTCAACCGTTAATCCTTCTTTCAAAGTGATTAAGGGTATTAGGTTATTATTATGGTGATCAAGCATAACAATATATGGAGAAAACGAAACTATACCACAGATTTAAGAGAGAAAATATGAATTACTATTATAAAACTGTCATACAATGAATCCCCGGGCTACTCCCGGTCCTAAAGATGAAGGGGATTAGCCCCGCATGGTCATCTCACACAAGTACAAGGTAGAGATAGGGGAAATCATGTGAAAAACATGGAATGAAAGGGAAAACCCCTGAACAGAGAAGAACCGGTTGATCCTTTGCGTGGAACACGTGCTCTCCCGCCTTTCGGTGGTGAAATCCGTCTTCTGCGGCGTCCGGATCGACTGGTATGAGCTTCTGGCCTCCGTTCTCCTCTCCACTGCTCCTCGGTACTTGTGCAATGGCTAATCAGATTCCCCCCTTTCATCCGGGCGGCCGTCATTAGGTATATCTCGGTCATTAGGTCACTAATTAACCGTAGCCATCCGATTGAGATCAATATGAATCCAACGCATATCTGACGGCGTCGATACCATCGACGCGGGTCGATGGTATCGACCCGCTACAGTAGCGGCTGGCTGCAAACCCTTCCTTTGTCGCGCCCGACATAAGATCGATACCATCGACTCGGGTCGATGGTATCGACTTCCTTTAGGCGTCGGTTTTGTCATTTTGTGACGCTGTAGCCTCCATGTGTCGATGGTATCGACTTGGTGTCGATACTATCGACTGCTTCTGCGTCAACAAGCTGATGGTATCTCGATACCATCGACATCCCTGTCGATAGTATCGACGCTTTGCTGCTCCTTTCGGTTGGAAACCTGTGACCATGTCGATGGTATCAACTTCCGTTGATGGTATCGACGGAAGCAAATACTCGTTTGTCCTGAAATTCAAAGATAAGATCACATCAATTCACACAATTAATAATAATTTGACAATTAATGCTCAAAATGATGAAATAAAGGGGATTTGACATAAAATAGTGGCAAAGACCAAAATGGATGAATTATGCAATATTAACCATAAAAATGAATAATAAAAGCATAAAACACATATCAAACATGTCTATAAATGCGACTCAAAATCATCGCATCAAGAAACATCCAAAGGCTGTAGGAGAGTGTAGCAGAATAGTTTGATCCTATTTCGGACAACCTGTGCATCCAAATGCAGGCAGAGCTGGAGCTCATTTTGGCGGAAGAAGAGGAGGAGTGGAAGCAATGCAGCCATGTGAACTGGTTACAAAATGGGGATAGAAACACCCATTTCTATTAAGCATGGGTTAACCAAAGAAGAAGAACAAACTCCATTAGCATGCTGAAGGATGAGAACGGGGAGTGGGTTACAGAGAGGAAAGACATACATTCTCTGGTGCTTAATCATTTCAGGAAGGCCCTCACGGAACCAGTTGCTGATAGAGCCATCACGTGTAGCACATGTCTCGGCCAGTTCAAAAAGCTAAGCATGCAGGAGGCATGCACTGTGGGCAGTATACCAACGGAGAAAGAAGTTAGTGACATTGTCCTTAAACTCAACCCATACAAGGCTGTTGGGTCGGACGGTGTTGATGCTTTGTTCCTAAAAAAGAACTGGGCAGTTGTTAAGGGGTCCGTGATTAAGACGATCGTGAATGGCGTTGCTGGCGGATGACTGTCGGTCGAGCTGTGCCAGGCAATTTTAGTGCTGATCCCAAAAGTCCCGCAACCAGAAAAATGTGAACATCTTAGGCCAATCTCACTAAATAATATTTGCTTGAAAGTGATTTCAAAAATAGTTGTGGAGCGACTGAAACCTTTCCTGCCGAGCTGGATATCGCCTGAACAAAGCGCGTTTATACCAGGCCGGTGTATCACAGACAATATCGCAATTGTGCAGGAGATAGTGCACACAATGAAGAGGAAAAAAGGGGCCAAAACTATGGAAGTGAAGATTGATCAGACAAAGGCTTATGATCAACTAGCTTGGCAGTTTATAGAGGAGACGATATGCAGACTAGGACTTCCGAAATCTATAGAGAAGTACATTATGTTTTCAGTGACAGGAGGGACTACAGCCATCTACATCAATGGGGAAATCACAGAAGAATTCAAATCTACCCGGGGATTGAGACAGGGTGATCTGTTGTCCCCATATATGTTTGTACTATGTATTGAAAGGTTGAGTCAGATGATCAGGGTCAGCGTTACAAAGGAGAATTGGAAACCAGTTTAGGTTGTGTGGAGTGGGGAGAAGGTGCACCACGTATGTTTTGCAGACAATTCAATACTATTTGGAGAAGAGAGCAAGAGGCATATGAAGTGCATAATTAGAATCTTTAATCGATTTGGTGCAGCGTCCGGGCAAGCAATTTCACAGAACAAGACTAGTGTATTCTTTGCACGGAGTGTACCCATGATAATACGATGTCAAGTCATTAGAGTCAGTGGTTTCAAGGCTACAGAGGATTTAGGGAGGTACTTGGGGGTACCCATTATACACTCAAAGGTGTCGCAGCAGACCTATGCGATGGTGTCGGACAAAATCTCACAAAAGATTGGTGCATGGTCTGCAAAGACGCTGAGCCTGGGAGGACATATATGCCTTGTCAAGAGTAGCTTGGAGAGTGTATCGAAGTTTGTCATGAAGACGACGGTGCTTCCCATCAACCTTTGTGAGAAGATTGACAGACTGATTCAGAGATTTGTGTGGGGAGGCGGACACAAAGCTCACCCACTATCTTTGGTGGCATGGAACAAAATCACCAGTCTGAAAAAGATGGAGGACTTGGTTTCAAGACAATGAAGGAATGGAACAAGGCCCTCTTGTTAAAGAATTCGTGGGATATTATGATAGAAAGGGGCACAACTTGGTGTAATAGTCAGGCCAAACATCTATGGAGGTATAAGGAAGGTTCCACTATGAATCTGTCGAGACTGGGGCGCGCATCTTGCAAAGGTAAATATACCATCTTACTAAACTCTGTGATGAAGCTGTAGAGTGGCAGTGACACTAATCTATGGTGGGACTGCTGGGTGGAAGAAGGCTTACAGTTGGGCATGCATGTGGTAAAACCAATACCAAACGAGTTACTTGATATGAAGGTCACGTGCATGGTGCTAGACACAGGCAGATGGGACTCTGAATTCTTGAGGGACTGGTTCGAGGACAAAGTTATACAGAAGGTGACAAAGGTGGAAACGCCATGCCAAGGGACGAAATCGGACATTAGAGTGTGGAATCACACCACTAATGGCCACTTCTCAACCAAAACAGCCTATGAGGTGGTGAGGAATGGGATGGACATCAGTGTACCTAGTAAATGGGAGGAAATACGGAAACTCAAGCGCCAAACAGATTAAAGACCTTTGTGTGGCTAATGGAACATGATGCTCTATTCACAAATGAGAGGCGAAAAACCAAGCATCTAACAGAGATAGACATCTATGATAGATGCAAGGAGGATACTGAATCAATCATTCATGCACTGAGGGACTGCAAATATGCCAAATAAGTGTGGAAACTACTTTCGGGGACCGAAATAGTGACCAACTTCTGGAGAGCCAAAACTACTAAGGAGTGGCTACACTGGAACCTGGGCATACAGCAAAAGAAGAGGATGGAGTTTGTTATTGCATGTTAGTATTTATGGAGATGTTGAAACCTTTTCATTTTCGAATAGGAGGAAAAATCGGCAATGCACCAAGCAAACTACATATTGAAGCAGACCAGGATCACAAGTCAGGCGATGGAAAAGGAGGAAGTAAACACCTACCAGAGAGTGCCTGGAAAGTGGTTGAAACCAAAATAGGGCCACATAAGGATCAATACAGATGTGGCTACCTCAAAGAAAGGATCGACTACTGTAGGTGTCGCAAGAGATCATGAAGGCAATTGGATAGGTGGCTTTGTGAAGAAGGAATACACCACCAATGTATCCGAAGCAGAATTACAAGCCATTCACGAAGCACTTTGTATAGTGCATGAACAAAGATGGAACGCGGTGGAGATGGAGACGGATAGTAAAGAAGCTTGCATAGAGATCGGTACGACAGGAAAGACAAGTTCAAGATTCCAGTGCATTGTCGAGAAGATACAGCTGCTACTTCGGCCAGACATCCAACTGACTCATGTCCTTTGAGTGAAAAACCGAGCTGCCGATCTGCTGGCGAAATCCTTCAAAAATAAACCTTGCTCTATCTTATGGATTGAGCAACCCCCTCCGGATCTTGTTGAGGTCTTAAAAATGAAGGCTTGTAGTCTTTCCCTTCTGCATGAAAATAATAGTTGTAATTTGATGCAATGAATAAGATGAGTAGACAGTGATATTAAAAAAAAGTTAAGAAAATAGAGAAGGCATTTCCCCTAGATAGGGATGTCGTTGATGCCATGCATGAATATGAGAAATGTTGAATGTAAATGTTTATATCATTAGACATGATATCTATTTGAACATATGTGAATTCTTCTATGTATAAGAGAAATGAGAAACCCTGAGAGAAGGGTAATCAGTATGTTAAGCATCTAAGAAATGAGAAACCATATGTAACATCCTAGGATTTGAGGCCTTCGATAAGATGATCTAAAAGGAATGATTGGACTACCCATATTACCAAGGTGCACCTCCTTTTCGGGGAGCCCATCACTAAAGAACTCCATATTTAAGTGTGATCATCTAGGAGTAGTACTAGATGGGTGACCATTCGAGAAGTTGATCATGACTTACACATGAGTGAGGATAAAGGGCGTAGTTAAGGGTAGTGGTGGTCTGTGGGGCCAATCATCATTCCTAAAACTCTGCTAGAGCCTTAGGCAGTGGGCCCATGTTATTACAAATGGTATCAGAGACAATTCTCCTCTAGTAGGTGGGGCCCACATGGGCATGTTGGAAAGGGTTATCTGAGTTGATGGAGTCGTCCATGTGCTAGTAGTGTCCAAGCATGTTATAAAGGGCTATACGAGTTGATGGAGCCACCCTTGCGTTGGTAGCCATGATCGGGAGCTGGGTGTACATGGTCATTTGAGTTAGCACTGAAATGGGGAATAATTATGAAGCCATATAGTTGAGCCTTGACGAGGACATCAAGAGTCTAAGTGGGGGATATTGTAACATCCTAGGATTTGGGGCCTTGTAGAAGATGATCTTAAAAGGAATGATTGGACTACCCATATCACCAAGGTGCACCTCTTTTTCCGGGAGGCCATCACTAAAGAACTCCATAGTTAAGCGTGCTCAGCTTGGAGTAGTACTAGAATGGGTGACCATTTGAGAAATTGACCCCGACTTGCACATGAGTGTGGAAAAAGCACGTAGTTAAGTCTAGTGGTGATCTGTGGGACCAGTCGTCATTCTTGAAACTCTACTAGAGACTAGGGCAGTGGGCCCAACCCTTACACCATAAGATAAGGGTAACCAATATGTTATGCATTCAACTAAGTGTTATTAGTGAATTCAATCCAATAGCTCAAGTAGTTAGTAAAACTACAATAGTAATAGTAGATGCCATGAACACCGTAGAACCCTCCCTGGAGGTCTGTACTGGGATGAGTGAAATAGGCTATAGACTATCAGATATAGGAAGAATAGCCCAAAACTAAGTATCTAACACCAACTGATTGGATATCGGTGGTACTTCAGTTGAGTAGCATAGTACCCAACAATAACCAGAGATCTTGGTGATACTATTTTAGTAGTAGGGGTATCCAATAATAACTGGAGATCCATTGGTACCCACCAGTTGAAGTATACATCCCTTGTGGACCTACTTCTTCTGGAAGTTACTTTGTTTTCCATGTTAGCCCTAGTGGAACCATATTACGTAGAGTTGAGGCTTTTTAGCCTATAGGCACCCCTCCTGAGTACCCAGGACAATGGGCCACTATTTACGAATGATGTTTAGCTGCCGTTAGGCCAGACGTGGGAAACTCACTGTAGACTGAGGTAGTTAGTAGTAGTCTTAAGGTCCCAGGTTTACCTTAAGACTTGTATGGTAAGTCATGTAGTAGTGGATTTTGCTTTGATGGTACAATCCAAGTGAGTTCAGGGGAAAAGTAAAAAAGAAAAGTTAATTGAGTTCAATTGAGTTTAGATAAAGAGTACAATAGTCATATCAGTCGGTTATGTTTAGTTGGCCAACATAGTAGTAGTCAGTTCAGTAGTCAGGTCAAGTCAAAGTTAATGAAATATTACAAAGAGAATAATGAGAAAAATGTTTAGATATTTGTATATTACTACTGATGTATAATAAGTTGAATGAGAGGTTAACCAAGTGTGTGCAATTATTCAATTATTCTTTGTATGCTTCTGGATTATTTGTTTTCTTTATGATCAATAAAACATGTTCATATATTGATTCACTCTTATAGATATCTAGAGTATCCTTCCATATTTATGTATGTGAATGATCAGTCTCCTTAAAACTTACTATTGTTATAATTGATATCGGTTGCTCATAGGTATATCTGTAATTATATAAGATCTTTAGACTATTTCTTTGAAGTACTCATTCACTGAGCGAGTAGGCTCACCCCTCTGCTAAAATTTTTTAGGAATAACTCATGGACTGAAGATGTCATTGCATCAACATAGATTTGCCACAGGGGTTAAGTATGAGAATAGTTAAGTTCAGTCGGTCCCTTTCACTCTAGGTCATTGTATATAGTTGGGAGAGAATTCTAAATGATGATTTGTATCTTCGTTTCCTTAATGATAGAGTATATATCTGGTTATCATATTATATATACGATGCAACCCTATTTTAGGGCTTCATCTTGTGTTATTTTGCTCTTCAATCACATATGTACCTATTAGATTGCATGTCATTCCCCCTAATATGCTTATTTGTATAAAATGCACTTATGGACATCATTTGCATGTTTTTCAGGAATTTGGACCACACTTGATGGAAGAGAGAGAGAAGGAGTGATCCTAGGGTTCCTCTGCCCTTGAAGAGGCCCAAAGTGAAGTCCAAGGCTCCCTCAACCTACCCTTAGTGGCCGAAGATCATTTTAAGCAAAGATGTCCAAGAAAATCCAAAGATCCAAGTCAAAGTGCTGCCCCAGGACCCAGCACGGCCGTGGTACCACAGAACGGCCGTGCTAGGTCACTTAGAAATCGACAGGTTCAACCTCCAAATCAAGCAGAACCCACCACGGTCGTGCAGCACAAACGGCCGTGGCACAGTAGAGCACCACGGCTGTGCCCCACAAAACAGTCGTGGCACAGTAGAGCAAAACGGCCATGCAGCAGTACCACGACCACATCAACCAGGCCCACCACGGCCATGCCAGCCACCACGGCCGTGGCACACCACCTCCACCACGGCCGTGCTGACCCACCACGGCCGTGGACGTTTTGACAAAAACCCTGTAACTATGCAATTTAATTCCCACAACCGTGCCCCAGCCACCACAGTCGTGGCCTACCCTGCCCACCACGGCCGTGGTACCCCACCACGGCCGTGCTACTCACAGAATCCAGCCATTTTTCCACTGCTCTCCCCATTTTTCCCCTAACTTAACCTAGTGCTTCCCCCACACCTATATATACCTAGGTGGCGGCTGGGGCACGAGGCTGGCTACCTTCTACTCCTTCCTAGCTCCCCAAATCGCCACCCACTCCATTCCACTCCATACCCACCTCAAATCCACTCCATTTCACCATTTCCACCACATAACCCCCCATATCTAAGCCTTCCATCCACTTCCCTCCATCATCCCACTCCATTCCATCCAAGGAGAAGAAGGAGGACGTCCTTGTAGTAGCTGGAGGGAGGAGATTCCTCATCTACACCGAGCTCCATGGCTACTTCTTCCTCTATCTCATTTCTTTTTGCATTTTCTATGTCTATGAGTAGCTAGGCCCCTTGGGTGGGCTGTTTGGGGGAAAATATGTTACTTTGACACCATGTTGGGGGAAAATGACATGTAAACTTTGTAATTTCATTTGTTAATGATTATGTTCTATTTGCATCTCTTTCTCCATGGATTACTTGTTAGTTTGTGTGTGAAATCACCTAGGAATGTAGGCAAATTGGTTATATGTGTGAATTTTGGGATTTGCCCCTAGGTCCAATTCTTGGATCCCTAGACTGCCTCCCATCTTCCTACATCCTAATCAATCTCCCTAAACCTAAGTGAGAGATCTAAGTAGCTAGATTAGATTATTCTAGTGCAATTAGCATGGAGCCTTCTCAAGGCTAGAATGTGGGGGAATTGGGGTCTAAAACCCTAATTTCACCTCCCCATTACTACCCTCGGCCCCTAATTGCCCTAGGAATGCCTAATCTAGAAACCTAAACTTGATTAGACTCTAATTGAATTGAACCTAATCCCTAACCCAATTGAGCCTCGTAAGGGTAGTAAGAGGTGTTAGAGACTAGTTCCCCTATGCACAACCTAGCATATCCATGGCCAGTTAGTAGCTTAGGTTAATTCATTAGACTATGACTTGTTGTTTGGTTTGGATAATCTAAATGGAATCATAATGTTCATATGTCACCCCCAACTTAAGTGATAAGTTCATACCCCTAAACAGCCCACACATCTCTTTATTGATTAAAACCTTAGTTTTATGCTCGCTTAGCTTAGTTAGCTCTTTTCCTTGCTTAGTTAGATTCTTACTTTACTCTTGTCTTGTTCATGTCAGTTTAGCTCTTTAATTTCTCTGTTGCTCTTCTTGCTTGCTTTAGCGTAATTTTCCCTTTTCATACCTAGCTTAGTCCTTTCTTTCCTGCTTAGTCTTAATCTAGTCTAGGGTTAACGTAGATTTCATTCCTGTCTTTAACTGCTTTCTTGTTCATCCTTAGTTAACAATCAAATCAACCTTTAAACCCTTAACCCTAGTCTCTGCAGTAGGAACCTAGCTAAACTAACCTAGCTCTAGTGCCCCCTCTTTTCCATGTGGATCGACCCGATACTTGCCACCTTCCTATACTATGACACGACCCCGTGTGCTTGCGGGTGTAGTTGTTTTAGTAGACGTAGGTGTGTTAGTTTAGGTCTTATAAATTTTGAAAGCACAACCCCCATCCACTGTGCATTCAGACCTCGTGGGGCGAATCTATTCAATCGAGTAGTGTGTTAGCACCACTAGCGGAATCACACCAAGCTTTCTGGCGCCGTTGTCGGGGATTAGAGGCGCTCGGCCTAGCTAGTTAGTTTTGCTTTGACTTTTCCTACTGCCCTCATCATTGCTATTCTTTATTCATTTTTCTTTGCATTCTTTGTGTATATTGGTTTACTCACTTGCTTTCTTTTGTTTGGTTGTGCTTTGTGCATGTGACAAGCCATTTGGGAGGAAACAAGATGGGAGACCAAAATACACCTCACAAGCCACTTCAAGACTACTTCATGCCTAGCAACTACAAATCGCCAATTGCTAGCAGGGTTGATCAAATGCCAGGGGAGAAATTCTCTATTCCTCCAGGTCTTCTTGGGCTCCTGCCCATCTTCTACGACTCAGAGAGTGAGAACCCTTATAAGCACTTGGATGCCTTTCTTGAAGTATGCTCCACCTTCAAGACGTCGACGGCTAGTGATGATACAATTCGGTTGACCTTGTTCTCCTTCTCCCTCAAAGATAGAGCTAAAGACTGGTATGACTCAAGAAAGGACATCATGAGTTGGGAAACAATGAAGAATGCTTTCTTGAAACAGTTCTACTATATAGCAAGGTTGACACAAATGCGGCGTTCCGTGACAAATTTTAGTCAAATGGGAGATGAGCAGTTTCATGATGCATGGGAGAGATTCAAGAAGCTGTTGAGAGAGTGTCCTCACCATGAGATCCCTTTGTGGCAGCTAGTTCAATCATTCTACTCTGGTTTGTCTCTAAAGGACCAAGACACAGTGGACTCTTCTTGTTGAGGAGTTTTCATGGCTAGGCCACCTGAGGAGGTATGGCCTTTGTTTGAGCAGTTGGCTGAAGGATTAAGAATTCGAGCTTCTAGCATGATGAATGAAAGAGGGTACGCCTTTGGTGTGACACCCCCTACTCATGATGACTCAATCCCGCAAGTGATGAAGATTCTTGGTGACATGGTGAGCTTCATGAAGAACCAGGTGACAAATGCTCCTTGCCACCCGGTCAATTCTATTGAGTTCTATGGGGAAGAAAAGAAGACACCTCACTCCTATAGCTACCAGGAACCACAAAGTCCTACATACAACTCAAGGTTTGAGGAATAGGTTCTTTCTAGATTGAGAGTGTTTGATGATGTTCAAAGGGATGCTGCAAGGTTAGAAGAGAGAATAGAGCAACTATCTTCTATAATCGCTCTCCAAGAGGAAAAATTGTCTTCAAGACCCATCATGAGCCACCATGGAGAAACTGGATCCATGCCCTCCTCTCAATATTTCTATAGTCCACCCCCCATGCAAGTACACCCCATTCACTCATTCCAAGGCTATTCCCAACCTTACAACCCTCCACCACCTCCCTTACCTCAAATCTCCCGAAACTTCACTTTCCAACCCCAATTCTCTCACCCCCTCAATTCCCTTATCCACCTCAATTTCAACCCCAAGTGTCACCTCCACCTCCTCCACAGCCACAACATGCTCCCCCTCTTCACCATGAGCAAGGTAGTGCTGTGACAGTTCTAAGGAGTGGGAAAACTCTTGAGCAACCCGCAAGTCAAAGAAAGGTTGATAAAGCAAAGCAAAGGCAACCAAGTGGTGATACTGTGAGTGATATTCCTGAAGATAATGTTGTGATACCGCATGTTGAGTTTGGGATTCCATGTGATCCGCCACATACCCCTTTTGCAGGTCCTACCATCCCTAGTGTTCCACCTCATGTTCATGAAAGTGCGGCAAAAACTAGTGATCCTCCATTTGTAGAAGCACTAGATGAGCCACCGGAATTGAAAAAGAGACAAAAGCACAATGTTGACATTCTTGAGGTGTTTCGCCAAGTAAAGGTGAACATTCCACTATTGGATGCTATCAAGCAAATCCCATCATATGCCAAGTTCCTCAAGAACCTATGCACTGTGAAAAGAAGGTCAACGGGGAGGATTCCAAAGAAGGTGAGACTGAATCAACAAGTGAGCTCCATCATACAACACTAACTTCCCTTGAAGAGAAAGGACCCAGGAGCCCCACTCATACCTAGTTACATAGGGGGACATCGTATAGACAGGTCCTTGCTTGATTTGGGATCTAGTGTGAATTTGATGCCATATCATGTCTATGTTGAGCTGGGCTTAGGCAAGTTGATGCCGGCACATTGCACTCTCCAGTTGGCGGATAGATCCATAAAAGTGCCTAGAGGTAGAGTGGATGATGTCTTGGTGATGATAGACAAGGAAAAAGGCGTGGTGTTCCCGGCGGATTTCATTGTACTTGATATGGAGTCAGAGGATAGGAAGATTCCCATCATCTTGGGGAGGCCGTTCTTATCTACAACTGATGCCGACATTCATGTACACCGAGCTCCATGGCTACTTCTTCCTCTATCTCCTTTCTTTTTGCGTTTTCTATGTCTATGAGTAGCTAGGCCCCTTGGGTGGGCTGTTTGGGGGAAAATATGTTACTTTGATACCATGTTGGGGGAAAATGACATGTAAACTTTGTAATTTCATTTGTTAATGATTATGTTCTATTTGCATCTCTTTCTCCATGGATTACTTGTTGGTTTGTGTGTGAAATCACCTAGGAATGTAGGCAAATTGGTTATATGTGTGAATTTTGGGATTTGCCCCTAGGTCTAATTCTTGGATCCCTAGGCTGCCTACCATCTTCCTACATCCTAATCAATCACCCTAAACCTAAGTGAGAGATCTAAGTAGCTAGATTAGATGATTCTAGTACAATTAGCATGGAGCCTTCTCAAGGCTAGAGTGTGGAGGAATTGGGGTCCAAAACCCTAATTTCACCTCCCCATTATTACCCTCGGCCCCTAATTGCCCTAGGAATGCCTAATATAGAAACCTAGACTTGATTAGACTCTAATTGAATTGAACCTAATCCCTAACCCAATTGAGCCTCGTAAGGGTAGTAGGGGGTGTTAGGGACTAGTTCCCCTATACACAACCTAGCATATCCATGGCCAGTTAGTAGCTTAGGTTAATTCATTAGACTCTAACTTGTTATTTGGTTTGGATAATCTAAATGGAATCATAATGTTCACATGTCACCCCCCAACTTAAGTGATAAGTTCATACCCCTAAACAACCCACACCTCTCTTTATTGCTTAAAACCCTAGTTTTGTGTCTGCTTAGCTTAATTAGTTCTTTCCTTGCTTAGTTAGCTTCTTGCCTTGTTCTTTCCTTGCTCATGTTAGTTTAGTTCTTTAATTGTATTTCTTTTCTCTTGCTTGCCTTAGCGTAATTTGTCTTTTCATACCTAGCTTAATCCTTTCTTGCTTGTTTAGCCTTAATCTAGTCTAGGGTTAACGTAGATTTCATTCCTGCCTTTAACTGCTTTCTTGTTCATCCTTAGTTAACAATCAAATCAACCTTTAAACCCTTAACCCTAGTCTCCGCAGTAGGAACCTAGCCAAACTAACCTAGCTCTAGTGCCCCCTCTTTTCCCTATGGATCGACCCTATACTTGCCACCTTCCTATACTACGACATGACCCTGTGCGCTTGCGGGTGTATTTGTTTTAGTAGACGTAGGTAGCTAGTTTAGGTTTATAAATTTCGAAAGCAAGATCCCATATCCTGTGTGCTCTGACCTCGTGGGGTGTAAAAGCACCACTAGCGGGGACGCACCAAGCTTTCTGGCACCGTTGCCGGGGATCGAGGCGCTCGGCCTAGCTAGTTAGTTTTTCTTTGACTTTTCCTACTGCCCTCATCATTGCTATTCTTTATTCATTTTTCTTTGCATTCTTTGTGTATATTGGTTTACTCACTTGCTTTCTTTTGTTTGGTTGTGCTTTGTGCATGTGACAAGCCATTCGGGAGGAAACAAGATGGGAGACCAAAATACACCTCACAAGCCGCTTCAAGACTACTTCATGCCTAGCAACTACAAATCGCCAATTGCTAGCAGGGTTGATCAAATGCCAGGGGAGCAATTCTCTATTCCTCCAGGTCTTCTTGGGCTCCTGCCCATCTTCTACGGCTCAGAGAGTGAGAATCCCTATAAGCACTTGGATGCCTTTCTTGAAGTATGCTCCACCTTCAGGACGTCGAAGGCTAGTGATGATACAATTCGGTTGACCTTGTTCTCCTTCTCCCTCAAAGATAGAGCTAAAGACTGGTATGACTCAAGAAAGGACATCATGAGTTGGGAAACAATGAAGAATGCTTTCTTGAGACAGTTCTACTCTATAGCAAGGTTGACACAAATGCGGTGTTCCGTGACAAATTTTAGTCAAATGGGAGATGAGAAGTTTCATGATGCATGGGAGAGATTCAAGAAGTTGTTGAGAGAGTGTCCTCGCCATGAGATCCCTTTGTGGCATCTAGTTCAATCATTCTACTCTGGTTTGTCTCTAAAGGACCAAGACACAGTGGACTCTTCTTGTGGAGGAGTTTTCATGGCTAGGCCACCTGAGGAGATATGGCCTTTGTTTGAGCAGTTGGCTGAAGGATCAAGAATTCGAGCTTCTAGCATGATGAATGAAAGAGGGTACGCCTTTGGTGTGACACCCCCTACTCATGATGACTCAAGCCCGCAAGTGATGAAGATTCTTGGTGACATGGTGAGCTTCATGAAGAACCAGGTGACAAATGCTCCTTGCCACCCGGTCAATTCTATTGAGTTCTATGGGGAAGAAAAGAAGACACCTCACTCCTATAGCTACCAGGAACCACAAAGTCCTACATACAGCTCAAGGTTTGAGGAAGAGGTTCTTTCTAGATTGAGAGTGTTTGATGATGTTCAAAGGGATGTTGCAAGGTTAGAAGAGAGAATAGAGCATCTATCTTCTATAACCACTCTCCAAGAGGAAAAATTGTCTTCAAGACCCATCATGAGCCACCATGAAGCAAATGGACCCATGCCCTCCTCTCAATATTTCTATAGTCCACCCCCCATGCAAGTACACCCCATTCACTCATTCCAAGGCTATTCCCAGTCTTACAGCCCTCCACCACCTCCCTTACCTCAAATCTCCCAAAACTTCACTTTCCAACCCCAATTCTCTCACCCCCCTCAATTCCCTTCTCCACCTCAATTTCAACCCCAAGTGTCACCTCCACCTCCTCCACAGCCACAACATGCTCCCCCTCTTCACCATGAGCAAGGTAGTGCTGTGACAGTTCTAAGGAGTGGAAAAACTCTTGAGCAGCCCGCAAGTCAAAGAAAGGTTGATAAAGCAAAGCAAAGGCATCCAAGTGGTGATACTGTGATTGATATTGCTGAAGATGATGTTGTGATACCGCATGTTGAGTTTGGGATTCCATGTGATCCGCCACATACCCCTTTTGTAGGTCCTACCATCCCTAGTGTTCCGTCTCATGTTCATGAAAGTGCGGCAAAAACTAGTGATCCTCGATTTGTAGAAGCACTAGATGAGCCACCGGAATTGAAAAGGAGACAAAAGCACAATGTTGACATTCTTGAGGTGTTTCGCCAAGTAAAGGTGAACATTCCACTATTGGATGCTATCAAGCAAATCCCATCATATGCCAAGTTCCTCAAGAACCTATGCACTGTGAAAAGAAGGTCAACAGGGAGGATTCCAAAGAAGGTGAGACTGAATGAACAAGTGAGCTCCATCATACACCACTCACTTCCCGTGAAGAGAAAGGACCCAGGAGCCCCACTCATACCTAGTTACATAGGGGGGCATCGCATAGACAGGTCCTTGCTTGATTTGGGATCTAGTGTGAATTTGATGCCATATCATGTCTATGTTGAGCTGGGCTTAGGCAAGTTGAATCTGGCACATTGCACTCTCCAGTTGGCGGATAGATCCATAAAAGTGCCTCGAGGTAGAGTGGATGATGTCTTGGTGATGATAGACAAGGAAAAAGGTGCGGTGTTCTCGACAGATTTCATTGTACTTGATATGGAGCCGGAGGATAGGAAGATTCCCATCATCTTGGGGAGGCCGTTCTTATCTACAGCTGATGCCGACATTCATGTACGTAGTGGCACCATGACAGTCTCATTTATGGACATGAAGATCAAGATCAACATGTACATGACCCCAACCCGGCGAGCCCGAGATAGGGATATTGGACATGATCACTTCACAAGTCCAAATGGGTATTTGAGAGAAGGACATCAAGGTGAAGAAGTTAATGATGATTACTGGGATCAAAGGGATG
Source organism: Alisma plantago-aquatica (assembly GCA_963693085.1). NCBI lineage: Eukaryota > Viridiplantae > Streptophyta > Magnoliopsida > Alismatales > Alismataceae > Alisma > Alisma plantago-aquatica. The sequence continues at coordinate 867,554,791 of OY856414.1, read as the reverse complement.
AGGAGAATAGATTGAGTGCAAAGGAAGGATGCATGTTTTGCAAGAATGGACACATGAGAATGCCAAACAGATGAATTTTGAAGAATCACCAAAAAGCCTAGCTGAAGGCAAGAAACTCAACGCTTGTGGGAGGCAACCCACCTAGGTTTGGGAATTTTTGACCCGAACTGCATTTTTGATACTTTTTCTTTGTTTTTACTTTTTTCCAAGAAAGCACACACACACTCGTATTTGATAGTTTTTGTATAGTTTTGATATGTGCAGGCGAGAACAGAGTGAAACGAAGAAGAATAGATAAAAGTTTGACAATGCATCAATAGAATATCGACTTGAGATCTATTTTTGATGATTTGAACAAGATTCGAGTCTCCTACTGCTGTTACAGTGCCCAACACGGCCGTGATACATCAACACGGCCGTGGTGGTGCACTCACTTTCAACAAGGATATGATCAAAAAATTGGGAAAATTGACTAAGTTTTGAACCAGGGCAGCACGACCGTGGTACATGAAGACACCACGGCCGTGCCGCATAGCACGGTCGTGCAGCTGCCCGATTCCAGTAGTTTTAAGTCAAAATTTGCAAAACTTCTTTTCACTTGCTCATTTCTCCGAAGAACAGAATGGTCGTGCTCCACGCCCTAGCGCCCGTGTAGCACTCCGCCTACCTTCTCCAGCCATCGAATCCTCACCAAATCACCCCAAGCCATTCCCAATCACTTCCCTACCATTTCCACTACCGTAATCTCCAGATCCCACCCATTTCCATCCACAAACGCATCACTTTCTCTCCATTCCGCCCCAACAACCCCATTCTTCGGAGAAATCTGAAATTTTCTAATTCCACTACAATTTTCGAGCAAGAATGAAGAAGTTTGCAAGGAAGGCAGTAGAGAAGACTAGGGGTGTCATCCCCTACCAAAGGAAGCCAAGAAACATCCACCCCCAGTTGACGGAGACGGGATTGGATGCCACGGTGGAGTCTATTGCTGAAGAAGCCTTCGTACAGCCACAACGGGGGGCACCATCTTCATCGCAGCCACCGTCGTCGGCCTCCCGACACTCCGTCTCATCTGAGAGACCTTCCGCCTCAGCCGCGCGGCCGTCAGTTTCAGCCGCACGACCGTCCGTCTCCTCCGTGGCACAACCACAGCCTGAGCCGCAGCCACGACTATGACCACGTCGACGACTCGTGCTAGCTGATGAAGATGATACTGATGTGCCTGAGGTTGAGCAGCAACCAAGCCCGCCACAATGCCCGTTTGCACAGCCATAGGTTACTACAGGAAGGGCAAAGGAGCCCAAGCACCCTGGATTCTTGACACACAGAGTGTTAGCTACTCGATATGCATGCCAAGCGTCAATGGAGGCAATGGAGTTCTTTGTCTGTTTTCAAGAATTGATGGAAAAATTGGGGCTTTATGAAATACTGACACTGCAGCAGGAGACATACATTGAGCTGACGCAACAGTTCTTTGCCACACTGGAAAAAGCAACCAATGATGGTGAGAATGCAATTAAGGTAACAATTGGGGACAAGAGGTGTAAGATAACCTCAGAGATGTTAAATCAGATTTTTGCCCCAAGTGGAGAGATGGCTGCCCTCCTAGATGGAGGGAGGATAGAAAATGACTCTAGTTCTACGTATCAAGCCATGTGGAAGTGTTTCACCGGCCAAAGTACATTTATAGCAGGGAAATCAAAGACAAGTGGTATTCATAGTCCATTTCTCCGCTATGTTCAGAAGGTGTTGGAAAACACCATCTTTGGCAAGTATGAAAATCAAGGCAGCTGCACCAACAAAGATCTTTTTGTGCTTGGTTGGATGGCAAAGGAGAGACATGTGAACCTGGGGGCGTTATTGATTGATCACATGAGGACAATCCCGTCCAAGAGCACAAATCCATTTGTAATGGGAGGGATTGTAACATCTATTGCCACTGCCTTGGGGCATGACATGACAGGATATACAAAGGCAGAGGGTAGCAAGTTGGTTGATTTGCACTACCTGGCCCGCTCATCCATGATTACAGTTACGGATCAGAAGATCATGTACCAAATCAACCCACCCTACCCAGGAGTCACATTGGAGTTGCCTTACTATACTCCTCCCCTCATGGCACAATTTGGACCATCACCAGATTTTCTGGAAAAGTTGAGGAGGTACGAGGAGGAGAACCCCAAAGGAGAGGAAATCCCTGAGGTGAGGTTTGCAGGGAGTCCAGGAGAGCCTTCCCAGGCGGCAGAGCAGAGGCGGACGACAAAGGAGAGAGTGGCAAGATGGGTGAGGCAAAGAGAAGAAAGAATTGGAGCGTCAGAGCCACAACAACCTTCAGTGAATGCATATGATATGGGTACCATCCATGCACATCTGGAGGGCATTCAGGTGACGCAGGACATAATTCTACAGGCACAGAAGGGCATTCAGAGGAATCAGGATTCCATGTGGTTGGACCACCAACATATGCATTACCAGGTCAACCACCTTTATCAGTTTCACAATTCCCAGGCCCAGAGGAACCCACAGTGGGGTGAAGACTGGTGGAGTTCTTTATCAGCTTTTCAAGACAGCTATCCACCGCCACAGTCAGACTACTGGGGCGCCTACTACAGGCAGGGAGGAGCACCTCCATCACCTCCGTAGTGATCATCTACCCTATCACCCTAGACTTTAGTGTCATGCTGAGGACAGCATGGTTCAAAAGTTTGGGGTGGTAGGGCGGTATGCCCTCATTCTTCCTTCACTCATTTTTTTGCATCTCATCTGCTATTTTACTTTTTGTTTGTTGTTTTTCATTTCTTTTGCTTGTCCTGCTATCTAGTCCAGAATTTTACTGCTTTGCACACCTGCATTCCATGTAGTTTACCTTATTGTTATTTTTGCGTAATTTTCAAAAATTTTGCTCTTTTGCCATGCATTGCATATCATGTAGATTTTTGGTAATTTTTGCATGTTTTAGTTAGGATTTGCTTGTTTATTGCTTTAAGTTCAATAATATAGGTTTAGATGTGATTGGAGGCAACTTGGCACCATTTTGGCCAATTTTGCCCAAATTTGGAATTTCTTGTCTAAAAATTGTGTTTTGACCCAATCTCTACTGTTTTGAATTAAAATGTTGACCTTTGACAAATGCAAGTGACTTATCATTGTTTATTGCTAAGTGGTATCAATTATTGACTTTTTACATGTGCATCACCTCTCTTGTGTTTATGATTGATTTGGCTGAATTGTGAAGTTGAGCAAGCTTTGAACGCTTAGTGTTTGTAGAATCACTTGATTGATATATCAATTTCATCTTGTTCATTCATGTGGTGTGATATCTAGGATGAAGTATTGGATTAATTTTCATGCAAGATATCTTATGTGGAGAATCATACATATGACCCCTCTTTGACTCGACTTTTCTCTCACCATCTTCTTACCCCTCCGCCTCATTAAAGGATGCCAAAGTGCACATATCAGCCGTGGCCACCTCCAAAAGTTTGGGGTGGCCACATCTCTACCTCCCCGCTTCACTCTATCCACCATTTGCCCTATCTACACCAAGGGCAAGAAAGAAAAAAAATGCAAAATGCAAAAAGAAAATAAAAGGATGCTCCTGTTTAAGAGCATTCAAATAAAGAAAAGATGAGTGTGTAAAAACACTCCAAAAATCTTACCGCAACCCTTTCTTCCACTTTCATACCCATTGAGCTAGGAAACATCAAACTTAGCTCATTTTACCCTTTTCCGCAACCACGTGGGTCATTTGGTGTGATTTGAAATATAAGATTGAATGCATGAATGTGAAACAACACTCCTAGTCATTCTTGATTAACACCACCATGAAACGGTTTACCTGGAACTTAATGGAAGAAATATGGATAACTTGTGTATTCTATGCGCTATATTTGAAGTTCATATGCTTTGTGCTCTTTTCATGATTGGATTGTGAAAGAAGGAGAGGAGAGAAGTGAAATGCATGTACTTAGTCATCTTTGATCCCCTTCAGCAACAATCGTCTTTTATATTGCATTTGTCATTTCGTTTTGTGAAAGTTTGTAGAGAGATTGAGTTGGAGCATACTTGAGGACAAGTATGTTTCAAGTTTGGGGTGGTGATGCAACCCTATTTTAGGGCTTCATCTTGTGTTATTTTGCTCTTCAGTCACATCTATACCTGTTAGATTGCATGTCATTCCCCCTAATATGCTTATTTGTATAAAATGCACTTATGGACATCATTTGCATGTTTTTCAGGCATTTGGACCACACTTGATGGAAGAGAGAGAGAAGGAGTGATCCTAGGGTTCCTCTGCCCTTGGAGAGGCCCAAAGTGAAGTCCAAGGCTCCCTCAACCTACCCTTAGTGGCCAGAGATCATTTGAAGCAAAGATGTCCAAGAAAATCCAAAGATCCAAGTCAAAGTGCTGCCCCAGGACCCAGCACGGCCGTGGTACCACAGAACGGCCGTGCTAGGTCACTTAGAAATCGACAGGTTCAACCTCCAAATCAAGCAGAACCCAACACGGCCGTGCAACACAAAACGGCCGTGGCACAGCAGAGCACCACGGCCGTGCCCCACAAAACGGTCGTGGCGCAGTAGAGCAAAATGGCCGTGCAGCAGTACCACAACCACATCAACAAGGCCCACCACGGTCGTGCCAGCCACCACGGCCGTGGCACACCACCTCCACCACGACCGTGCTGACCCACCACGGCCGTGGCCGTTTTGACAAAAACATGTAACTGTGCAATTTAATTCCCACGACCATGCCCCAGCCACCACGGCCGTGGCCTACCCTACCCACCACGGCCGTGGTACCCCACCACGGCCGTGCTACTCACAGAATCCATCCATTTTTCCACTGCTCTCCCCATTTTGCCCCTAACTTAACCTAGTGCTTCCCCCACACCTCTATATACCTAGGTGGCGGCTGGGGCATGAGGCTGGCTACCTTCTACCCCTTCCTAGCTCCCCAAATTGCCACCCACTCCATTCCACTCCATATCCACCTCAAATCCACTCCATTTCACCATTTCCACCACATAACCCCCCATATCTAAGCCTTCCATCCACTTCCCTCCATCATCCCACTCCATTCCATCCAAGGAGAAGAAGGAGGACGTCCTTGCAGCAGTTGGAGGGAGGAGATTCCTCATCTACACCGAGCTCCATGGCTACTTCTTCCTCTATCTCCTTTCTTTTTGCGTTTTCTATGTCTATGAGTAGCTAGGCCCCTTGGGTGGGCCGTTTGGGGGAAAATATGTTACTTTGATACCATGTTGGGGGAAAATGACATGTAAACTTTGTAATTTCATTTGTTAATGATTATGTTCTATTTGCATCTCTTTCTCCATGGATTACTTGTTGGTTTGTGTGTGAAATCACCTAGGAATGTAGGCAAATTGGTTATATGTGTGAATTTTGGGATTTGCCCCTAGGTCCAATTCTTGGATCCCTAGGTTGCCTCCCATCTTCCTACATCCTAATCAATCTCCCTAAACCTAAGTGAGAGATCTAAGTATCTAGATTAGATGATTCTAATGCAATTAGCATGGAGCCTTCTCAAGGCTAGAATGTGGGGGAATTGGGGTCTAAAACCCTAATTTCACCTCCCCATTACTACCCTCGGCCCCTAATTGCCCTAGGAATGCCTAATCTAGAAACCTAAACTTGATTAGACTCTAATTGAATTGAACCTAATCCCTAACCCAATTGAGCCTCGTAAGGGTAGTAGGAGGTGTTAGGGACTAGTTCCCCTATGCACAACCTAGCATATCCATGGCCAGTTAGTAGCTTAGGTTAATTCATTAGACTATGACTTGTTGTTTGGTTTGGATAATCTAAATGGAATCATAATGTTCATATGTCACCCCCAACTTAAGTGATAAGTTCATACCCCTAAACCGCCCACACATCTCTTTATTGCTTAAAACCTTAGTTTTGTGCTCGCTTAGCTTAGTTAGCTCTTTTCCTTGCTTAGTTAGATTCTTTCTTTACTCTTGTCTTGTTCATGTCAGTTTAGCTCTTTAATTTCTCTGTTGCTCTTCTTGCTTGCTTTAGCGTAATTTTCCCTTTTCATACCTAGCTTAGTCCTTTCTTTCCTGCTTACTCTTAATCTAGTCTAGGGTTAACGTAGATTTCATTCCTGCCTTTAACTGCTTTCTTGTTCATCCTTAGTTAACAATCAAATCAACCTTTAAACCCTTAACCCTAGTCTCCGTAGTAGGAACCTAGCTAAACTAACCTAGCTCTAGTGCCCCCTCTTTTCCCTGTGGATCGATCCTATACTTGCCACCTTCCTATACTACGACATGACCCCGTGCGCTTGCGGGTGTAGTTGTTTTAGTAGACGTAGGTGTGTTAGTTTAGGTCTTATAAATTTTGAAAGCACAAACCCCATCCACTATGCATTCCGACCTCGTGGGGCGCATCTATTCAATCGAGTAGTGTGTTAGCACCACTAGCGGAATCACACCAATATACACGGAAGTGTGAGGATGGGATAGAGAGAAACCCTAGAAATATTAGGCTCAGAAGATCAGAAAGAAATGAATGAATTGAGCATAAGAATATAATGTGATACAACTCTTGCTTTATATTTCTTCTTTGATTGGAGATCAATTGAAATGCTCTTATATATATGAATTCAGATTATGAGTTTTTAGAATATATATGATTCTTTTAGACTGTTGTGTATTATGAAGTTGATTTAGTTATTCTTTGTATCATGTAGACCAGAAGTTATGTTTAAATGAGTCTACCCTAATTGGGTATTCTTTCCACATGTTTGAGATGAATAGGAGTTGGTTAATCCCGAGTAGCTCTTGGCTTTTGGACTGCAGGTTCAGCTGGTAGGATGCGTTACTGGGGTGTGACGACTCCTATTAACAATATAATAAGAGTAGACTCTGGATAAATCAGACCCACATCATAGATGGAATGTACATACACTAAGATGTTGAAATATAAGGGAAATATTAGAATAGTTAAGAATCAATTGGAATTGATATCTGAGATCCAACTTTGGGGCCTCAGATAAGAAACCCTAAATTGGGAATGAAGGAAGAGGGATTCATATACAAGGCATACATTGGTATGTAACATACAAAATGAAGAAGAAAGGATGGATAAAGAGAACTAAACTATATAACTAATTGTGACACATTATCCAATCTAAAATCAAGGAAAGATAAGAGAAAACTACATGGAAAGCCAAGATAGAAAGAATCAATTAGAATGAATGGATCATATAATTGAGTAAAATGTACTTATGTACTCTACAAAAGAAGAAAAATAGGAGAAAAGAGTTAAGTATGCAATAAGTACATAGAAGTGAAGTTCAGGAAAATGAAAGGGAAGAGAACTAGATAAACATGTAAATTATAAGATTAGGATAAGAAGCTAAAATTAAACAAAAAAGAAAGAAAGTGATGGAAATGATGAGTTTGATTTAGAAAGAAGGGTTACATGATATAATGAGGGCATGGAATATGTACTTTTATCATGACGTTTAAAGTATTCATAGTTACTAGCTTTTGATTCAATGTCTCTATTTAGTAGCAACCTAGTTGACATCAAGTGTGTTTAATAGGTTTCTAGTGATGAAATGGAACTAGTTCTTAAAATAAGAACAAAGGTGAGGCTAAATGATTGAACAACTCATATAAAGGTAAACTATATTCAAAAATATAAAGGCTTGATTGAAAGGAAACTATAGTTAACTCCTACATGAGACGTTTGATTCGAAATGAAGGACATGTAATGTATTATGCATAAGATGAAACTAGTAGGGAGAATACTGATTTAGGATTTTAACTAGATAAAAGTAAAAGGATGATAAGAAAATTTATATGGCATGGAATATGAAATCATATACAAGAGTGAGAACCATCATCATAAGAGATAAGTAAAAGCAAATAATGGCATAGGGAAGAGTAGCAAGTAGGTAGTCGATGATAAAAAATAAAGAAGGGGTTGAAACATGAGGGAGTAATATAGATGATAAAAGAGAGAAATTGTGAGATGTGAGGAAATGTGAAATAGTCTAGTCTCCTTGATGATGACTAATATGAGAATCGTGTTAAGTGAATACTCGAAGATTATAATTCTATGTCTCAAAATCAGCTTCTCTTTTATATCCTCCTTAGTGAGTGTAAGATGTGATGAAGTGATAAGGAAATAAATCATAAACGATACACAACCGTCATGAGAGACACATCTACTGAATAAACTAATGACACATAATATGATGATGAAACCCTAGCAGGGTAGATCAAGAAAGTAATCTATCAAAATGGTCAAGTAAGATAAAGAAAATTCAAGTGGTAAAGATAAGGAAGACTTTGGTAAACCTCAAGAGATCTAAGGTTTTTATATCAAAATAAGGGAGTAAAATAATGTCAAAATAACATCATGTTATTGATAGGGATCAAACCCTAGATAGTTTAGGGTTGTAACAGTTAAAGGGATGTCAATAGTGATATGACCTTGAGATGAACATCTTTATAAAATCAAATCCTAAGATCATCAATAAGAGAAGAAAATAGCAGTTATAGCATTCATGGGTTTCAAGGTTGCAAATGTGAAGGATAGATAAATAATACAAAAATGAGTATGAAAAAAGGATAAGAAATATATTTGAAATATAAGAAGTGTGATTTGAACAAAAGGAGAAGAGAAACATGAGCAAAGTGTAACCTAAAATAAATTTTTTGCAATGACATCAAGAAGGATGAACAATATATTCTTACCTTGAATGTTATGTTAGGGATGTTTATTCTAGATGATCAGAATGAGAAACATAAGTAAGAAGAAGTTGTAATGCATAAGAAGAGAAATAAGAGAAAACAAATGGCTATCAACAATATGTGAATTTGTTTTAAAGAAGTATAGTTTGTTGAAGTCATTTCAATGGATGAAAATTTGTTTTACATATGACTTCAATTGTACATGTGCAAGCAATATACTAAATTGGAATGAGTTTTATGGTTTCAATCATTCATATCAGTAGTCTGACTCAATTTTATACAATTGTTGTTACTTCTAGTCTTGCAATTCATGAGTACTTTTCTACTCTAGTGGCAAAATAGTGAAATTCAAAATAGAAAGGTGAATTGTCTTTAATAACTCTGATGTGATGTAGAAAAATAAGTACAAATTGATGTGTATGAATTAAGATAGTGGGATCAGATTACCAATACCGAGGTAACATCTCAACAAGGTATGTCATAAAGAAAAATAATTGTTTATCTATCTCTTTCCTGTAACTGATTGTGAAAAAATATATATTCTTCATATATCATTGAGAAGTCTGGCTTAAAATATGCCATGATTAGAAGAGAAACAAATGACTCAATATTGAAAATAACATAATGTCATCAGTAGGGTTTGGACGTGGTGGCGGCTGTGGAGGCAGGGGCTTCTCGTACTACGATAGGCAACTAGAATCTGAGAACACAGTTAGTCAATATCAATCGCATGGAATCAAGCAACACTCCAAGGAAGGAACAACCACAGTGGAGGCGGACGAAGCGAACAAAGATGAGAACCCCAAGGTCTCATATAATAATAAGCTTTGCGGCACCCTTACATATCTGAATCCTATATCCTCTGATCTCCTAAAGAGCTCTAACATCTCGGTGGATACAAGAGGCGTCTTGCCTTCCATCTCCATCAGCAATGACACAATCCGACCCCTCATCGAACCCTGGAAACACGCTGTTGTCTTCAAGGCAATAGGGGTCAATCTGGGTTTTCAAGTTCTCGTCAACAAGATACAAGCTTTATGGCAACCCAAAGAATAGTTTAGAGTCATTGATCTAGATCAGGGATATTACATTATTCAACTCTCATCCCAGGACGACTACCTCACGGCAATGACCGGAGGGCCATGGATGGTATTCGACAATTACCTATCTGTTCAATCATGGTCCCCCTCCTTTAGACCATTGGATCCAATCCCACAGAAGCTAGTGGTAGGCTACGTATCCCGGAGTTCCTGATCTTCCTCTATCAAAACCAGTTGCTTGCTAGCATTGGGGACCTGGTAGGGAAGATGATCAAGATCAATGCTCACACCTCTCAGGGCTATAGAGGGAAGTTCGCTAGGGTGGCGGTTGAAGTCAAAATGCAAAAACCTCTCCTCCCGACAGTCTTGATCAACAATGAACATTTTCATCTTTAGTATGAAAATATCCCAAAAGTTTTTATGAAGTGAGATCGATTGGGCCATAGCGACTCCGAATGCAAGTTCATCAATCCACCCCAATCGAACCTTGCCTCATCATCCATTCTAGTCCCTCTAACTAGTATATCTTACACTATGGCAATCCATGCCCAGAATCCTGAGCGGTGCAAGCCCGTTTACAAAGACACCACCAATGCATCTAAACCTAAAGGACAACCAAAGAACAAAGAGAAGGAGGATACCATAGTCACCATCTCGGATGACAAGGCTCCTGCCACCGAATAGGAGGATGGTGAGTGGGATACAATGGTAAAAAAGAAGAAGAAACAACAGGCTAAGAATACTAACAAGCCTAATACATAGAAAGGGAAACATACAAATGGTAATAAGACAACCATCTCCACCCCTCCAGTTGACACTACTGTCAAACTATGAGACGATCAAATAAGAGAAAGGCGGTCGCAACAATCTCCACCGAATGAAAACTACCAGTTCAAAGAACATAAAACCACCAGTTCAGACCAACACCGTCTTCCCTTGCGCCGCCACGACCAGGGTGGTTCCAATAGCAATGGTTACATGATGCTACATAATAGGAAGATTGTGTTCCAATATGTTCAAAGTCCTGATAGGGTGAGGAAGAAAGGTAGCACATGTGAGCAACAAATTGGTGAAGACACCCCCCTAAATCAAGCAATTTAGCCCAATCTCTCTCGTTCCAGGATGCGGAGCCACCCAACCAGGGATATGCCAACATGTAAATGAATGATGAAGAAGGTGACGAGAAGTCGGTTGGGCTATGTGTCACATTCAATTAATCCCCCTTCCAACTTCTTAATATTCATCTTAATGACGTTGTGCTGCTGGAACATTCATAGAGCCTATTTACGAGACAAGATTAACCTTATGAAAGATCTCAAATCTTCACATAACCTTCAACTTCTAGCCATTGTGGAGCCACGATGTAGTGGAGAGGTTGCAGAAAAGATCATCCACAAAGTCAGTTTTAACAATTCTCATCGTGTGGAAGCAACAAGCTTCTTAGGAGGGATTTGGATCATATGGGATAATAATAAATGTCACATTGAAATCATTATTAACCAATGTCAATTCATCCACTTTAAGGTGAATGAATCTTGGTTCTTAACGGTGGTGTATGCCAACCCAAATCCAGTGAAGAGATGCCTTCTCTAGAGCAGGTTGGTAGAACTCTCTATAACCACTCCTTCAGCTTGGGCTGTAATTGGTGATTTCAACACCATGTTGAATATAGATGAGAAGAGTGGCAGTAATTACTTCGATAAGGACACAAGTACTCACTTCAATAATTGCCTCATGCAATGTGGTCTTCTAGACATGCAAAGCAAGGGACATTTCTTCATTTTCTGCCACAACAGATTACAAGAAAAGCTCAATCGCCTGCTGGCCAACGAGGTGTGGCTAGACAAACACCCTGATGCAACCATCACCACACTTCCCAAGGTGGACTCAAATCATCACCTACTTCTCCTAAACACTGCTCATGGGAACAAAAATCCTCAAGGATCATTTAGAACTAAAGCTAGCTGGAAGATGGTGCCTAGTTTCCATTTTGATCTCCTTCCAAGGTGGAATAAGGACAACGATTTTGTCTCTGCTCTCTCGGCCTTCAGCTTCCTTGTACATGCTTGGGACAACAAACGAATGTAAAAGAAACATAAAGAGAAATGGGATCTTCTTAGGTGCATTGAACAAAGATAGATATCATCTACATACCCGCCTAGTGATGTTTCTATTGACCTTTCATCTGCACTTCAGGAAAAATACACTGCTATCCTCCAATGTGAGGAATTCGAGAGGAGACAGAAGGCCCATATAGGATAAAATGTGGGGACAACAACACCCAATTTTTTCAGTCATATGTAAAAGCTAGGCATTTCTTCAACAAAATTACTAAACTGAAAGACTCATCTGGTGAATGGTTGAGTTCTTTGATTGAGATCAAGAACATGGTACACCAGTTCTTCACTAACCTACTGACTCCATCTGCCCCAACTTGTCAGTCACACATCAATGCCTATGCAGGATCCTTTCCACCTTTGTCACCAGACTACATTCAACTTGTACAACGCATGCCTTCTAGTGAGGAAGTACGCACAACTCTCTTCAAAATGGCCCCCTCCAAGGCCCCTGGCCCAGATGGGTTGTACACTAAATTTCTCTAATCAAATTGGTCTACTGTGATGAAGACGGTCAACAATGTGTTCTTGTCTGAGAAAATCCCTCCCAAGCTTGACAGTGCACATATGGTTCTTATCCCCAAGGTGAAGACACCTCAGAGTTGTAGTGACCTCAGGCCGATCTCCTTCACCAATGGGTGCTTGAAACTGATCTCTAAAACCTTGTGGAACGAATCAAACCACTTCTTAATGACTAGATTTCCCCAACTCAGTCAAGCTTTATTCCTGGAAGACAGATCAGTGATAACATTCTCTTGGTACAAGAAGTTATCCATTCAATGCGTATGAGAACATCCAAAAAGAAGCTTCTATGCATCAAGCTTGAACTTTACAAGGATTTTGATCGCATGAGCTGGGAGTTCCTAAGCGATACTTTAAGGAGAACATGCATGCAGATCAAGATCTCAAATATCATTATGCAAATCATCACGCAAGGTTCTACATCCATTCTATGGGAAGGTACCCTGCTCATTCCATTCAAGGCCACACAGGGTGTCAGGTAGGGTGACCCAATTAGCCCCTACGTTTTCATCCTTTGCATGGAGCGTCTCAGTCAAGAAATCAAAAATGTTGTGGATAACTTATCATGGAAACCAATGATTCTTTCTAAAGGTGGCACCCTGCTCAACCATGTCTTCTTTGCCGATGACATTCTGCTCATGGGGGAAGAAACTTTGGCAGAAGCCACTATTATTAAGAAGGTGCTTCAAAGGTTCGCCGATGCATCAGGCCAACTCATATCTAATGAAAAATCTCACTGCTACTTTAGTGTCAACACCCAACATCTCGTGATTCGAGCCACCATTAGGATGCTTGATTTCCCATGGGCTACAAACCTGGGTAAATACTTAGGTGTACCAATTCTACATCATCGAGTTAATTAACAAAGATACCCACACCAATATCGTCAAAAATATAAAGGATAGAATGAACAGTTGGATAGTGAAACATCTCTCACTTGCTAGCCGCAACACTCTTTCCAAGTCGACTCTACAAGCCCTGCCTGCATATACTATGCAGACAGTTCACCTATCCCACTCTCTGTGCGATGAGTTGAACCATCATATATGACACTTCATTTGGTCAGGAATTGGGAACAAAATAAGCTATCTGTAGAGTCTTAGAATAAGGTCACTGCTAGCAAATCTGTAGGAGGACTTGGCATCAAGGACGCCCGCGATCAGAATCAAGCATTGATGATGAAGAATGCTTGGAACTTCATCAACACGCCTAATTCTCTATGGGTGAAGATCACGCCCAAGAAGAATGTTCGAAGGGACATCATCTCCAGAAAACCATGCTCCTCTGCATGGAGCTTCAAAAAAAAGAAAATCCCCATCTTCAAACAAATGGGCACTCACATTATTTATAATGGTGAGTCGACCAATGTTTGGACTGATAAATGGATCCTTGGAAACTCGATATAGGACCTTGTACCGTCCTTCCAAATACCAAAAGGTCTTGAAGCCCTCAAGGTCAGCTCGATGCTCTTAGCCCCACAATCATGGGATTGGGACTTCATCTACCACTTCCTTCCCGAGATGGTTTGGATGGCAATCAAATCCTATCTGCCTCCATACATGGAAGCCGGTCATGACCAATGGAGCTGGCCACTTGACACTTCTGGTGAGTTCACCTCTAAATCATCCTAAAAATGGATCCATAACGACACTATACCACATATTGAAGGCCCCTAGCCCCAGATCTAGAAATCACACGTTCCAGTCCGAATCAAAACTTTCTTGGGGCTCCTTCTACACCATGCCCTTCTCACAAATGTGGAGAAGCACCGCCGTCATATTGACATTGAAGAGATCTTCTCCATATGTCAAAATGATAGAGACACATTACTTCATGCACTTCGAGTTTGTCCATTGAGAAAAGAGGTGTGGACAGTTATCAACTTGAACCCACACCATTTTCAAATGTCTTAGGATATTTGGATTACCTTCATCATCTCTGAGGTGCCTAAAACTTCTGTTGACTCTATAATCTGGCCAGTAGCTTGTTGGAATGTATGGACATGTCATAACGAAATATTACATCAAGGCAGGACCAAAGATATCAACTCCACTGCATATTTTATCAGAGGACGAGCGATCACCATCTCCAATCTCCCCATGGAGAGCAATAATGGAAGCACTGACTCTTCTCACAGACATACTTCTATCCCACAACATTGTGAGAGGTTCATCTTCACTGATGCATCCTACTTCAACTCCAATACATCATCCGGTGTAGGTATTCATATCGTCAACTCTAGTGGATAATGCTGTTGAGGATTAGGTGAGCAGTCCATTGCTACCTGTGCCTTGGAAGTGGAACTCAATGCTATTTTCAGTGCGGTGTCAATCTCTAGAAGAGAGAACTGGAGCAGCTACCACTTTCTCTTAGACTCACAACATGCCATACAACAGATTGAGTTGGGTACAACTCCTCCTGCCAAATTGAAACCCCACATTGCTAGTCTAAGGAGACTTTTGGGCAATGAGCTGAGATTGCACATTAGCTTCATCCGCAGACACCTCAACAATGTTGCGGACGTGCTAGCCAAACATGCCTATAGTACCAACATCTCATTTCTATTTTCTAGCACTAAGCCTACCTGGCTCAATTTGAGCATCGATGTAAACATGGAACCAGCTCTACATGTATTAGAGAGCAGGATCAATAAAGTACTCTCTAGTTTTTCGCAAAAAAAATATTGAAAATAACACTCAAATATGAAATACAAGAGTATAGTGACACATAAGATTTTAGAAGTTTAAAATAAACTTTGAATATACTTTGTTTGCATATTTATGTTTCGAGGATGAAACTTTTTAAGGGGGTGAGAATTGTAATGACCACATTTGTTCTTAATTGGTAAACTAGGGTTTACCTGAATGATTACAAACAATGTGATATCTCACACTGGGTAAATCCTTAACCCTTCCTCCTCTTACTAATACTACAAAATGCTCTTGTAAATTATATATGCATATACATTTTGATTTGTGATGCAAAAATCTCTAGCTTAGTTGATTGACATGAAATGCATAAGTTGTTATGGAAATTTAAGAAAATAGAGAAGGCATTTCCCATAGATAGGGATGTCATTGATGCCATGCATGAATATGAGAAATGTTGAATATAAATGTTTATATCATTAGACATGATATCTATTTGAACATATGAGAATTCTTCTATGTACAAGACAAATGAGAAACCCTAAGAGAGGGGTAATCCATATGTTAAGCATCAAAGAAATGAGAAATCTTAAGATAAGGGTAACCAATATGTTATGCATTTAACTAAATATTATAAGTGAATTCAGTCCAATAGTTCAAGTAGTCAGTAAAACTACAATAGTAATAGTAGATGCCCTAAACACCATAGAACCCTCCATGGAGGTCTATATCGAGATGAGTGAAATAGGATATGGACTATCAAATATAGGAAGATGTAGCCCGAAACTGAGTATCTAACATCAACTGATTGGATATCAGTGGTACTTCAGTTGAGTTGCATAGTACCCAACAATAACCAGAGATCCTGGTGGTACTATTTTAGTAGTAGGGGTATCCAATAATAACTAGAGATCTAGTGGTACCCACCAGTTGAAGTATACAAACATTGTGGACCTACTTCTTCTGATAGTTACTCCATTTTGCGTGTCATCCGTAGTGGAACTGCATTATGTAGAGTTGAGGCTTTTTAGCCTAGAGGCACCCCTCCTGAGTACCCAAGACAAGGGGCCACCGTTTACGAACACTGTTTAGCCGCTGTTAGGCCAGACGTGGCAACCTCACTGCAGACTGAGGTAGTTAGTAGTAGTCTTAAGGACCCAGGTTTACCTTAAAATTTGTTCGGTAAGTCACACAGTAGTGGCTTTTTCTTAGATGGTACAATCCAAGTGAGTTCAGGGGCAAAGTAAAAAGAAAAGTTAATTGAGTTCAATTGAGTTTAGATAAAGAGTACAATAGCCATATCAGTCGGTTATGTTAAGTTGGCCAACATAGTAGTAGTTAGTTTAGTAGTCAGGTCAAGTCAAATTTAATGAAATATTACTAAGATAATAATGAGAAAAATGTTTAGATATTTGTATATTACTACTGATGTGTAATAAGACAAATGAGATGTTAACCAAGTGTGTGCAGTTATTCAATTATTCTTTGTAAGTTTCTGGATTATTAGTTTTTTTTATGATCAATAAAGCATGTTCATATATTGATTCACTCTTGTAGATATCTAGAGTATCCTGCCATATTTAGGTATGTGAATGATCAATCTCTTTAAAGCTTACTATTATTGTAATTGATATCGGTTGCTCAAAGGTATATCTATAATTATATAAGTGCTTTCGAATGTTTCTTTGAAGTACTCATTCACTGAGTGAGTAGGTTCACCCCTCTACTCACAATTTTTAGGGATAACTCGTGGACTGAAGATGTCATTGCATCAACATAGATCTTCCATAGGGGTTAAGTATGAGAATAGTTAAGTTCAGTCGGTCCCTGTCACTCTAGGTCCTTGTATATAGTTGAGAGAGAATTCTAAATGATGATTTATATCTTTGTTTCCTTAATGATAGAGTATATATCTGGTTATCATGTTGTATATACATGGAAGTGTGAGGAGCAAAATGAATGTCTGGATGTGTATCATTAATGTTGAGATCATATTTAAGTAATCAATATTTAATTCCCTTGTAAAGTTTGTTTATGTGATTGAATGCGGAAAGAAAAAAAAAGAGTTTGGGATAATGGAAAAAGAAAACATTTCGAGTGAACTGTGTATTAAGTATAATCCTCAAACTTATGCCCTAATCTCATGTATAATGGTAATCGTGGGATGTGGGTATAACACTGTGACACATGGGGAATGTCTGTGAGTGATGTAGATGGGATTGGTCCCTCCTACTGGAGTTTGATATCTGGCCACTTGATAAGTGATACTGAGAAGCGCATGTGCATGCACATGTGGATCAATATATGATATCGTGAACACTTATAATTAGATAGTTTGCTCTTGGTTCAAGGAACATGGATTCAACATTGAGAGGATGGTATTTCCATTCCTCAACTTCATTCCCGATATCAGAGAAAAATAATTATACAATCACTGCAATACCTTATACAGATTGTAGCTCGAAGTTATTCTCCAACTTTCCATTCACATGGGTAGTAGTGATGTGTGACTAGGCACTGCTCTTTTCTTGTGATGTCATAAGCTAGTTATGGACATTCACTGCCAATGTGATATGGGTCTTACAGGGTCACACACATAGAAACTCATCTAGAAGAGGAGTTCAATCATGAAGATGACCGGATTGATTACTAAAATGTTTAGGTATTCAATTCAAGAAATAAATTAGCTGACTGATCTCCAACCGATCGACTCATGTGATGAAATGACTGTTTGTAGTATCAGGTTGATTTAAAATTGAATTGGAAGAATTACACATGAGTCAGGGCACTAACTGATCGGCTCACTGAGGGAACCGATCAGCTAAGGTTTGATGAGATGACTGGCTCATCTAGTTAACCGATTGGCTCATCCATACCAAATGAACCTTCTGGAGATTTTCTCTATTCATGAGAATAGTTGATCATCACTTGTTCATTTAGATTGGTATAAGGAATTAATGTTGTACATTAATTGGAAATGAATTCCCAATTCATATGCAATTGAGAAACATGAAGAAACAACCGGTTTGGAGTGTGAACTGATCAACTCACATGTGAACCAACTAGTTCGATTTCCAATCGACTGGTAGGTTCTTTTGAACCGATCGGTTTGGTTTCAAATCGACCAGTTTGGCACTCATAGGTTGTGCAAATTCATGACCTTCCGGTCCCTTCCACTCCCACACAGATTGGGAACTCAGACCCTAACCCCTCCTATAAATAGAGGGGCACTGGGGGCTTCTTGAAACACAACTCAATTACCTCTGAAATGTTTTGTTCTCTATGGTTGTGGTAACCAATGGAGAGCTCGAGCAAGTCCTACCCACTAAGGGGGGGGGATAGTAAGGGAGATATAATTGTGGAAGAGTAAGTCGGTGACTAGTACACGATGGGAGGGATAACTCCTTCCTATATGTTCTACTAGAACAACATGACTTCTAGTTGGATTGTGTGGACTTATCTAGTGGAGAGGAGGATGTTGTTTGCCTCTACTTTTCTATAGTCTATGGTGAGACCATGAGCAGATACAAACACCATTTGAGTATGTCGTCTTTGGTGAAGATCAGGAGTGCATAGACACTGTCCAAGTGCAACTAGGAGTGTTGTGCTACTGCAACAAGTTATAGTCATTGGACATGCTTCACGACCAAGTATGAACTCATTAAACCATCCTTTCCATCACATAGTAGTTGACACAATCTTGCTGTTATGGGAAATACAAATAGATATATTTTTTTAATTTCTGCTGCGTACTATGATATGGTATTTTCCAACATTTTCAACTGAAAAAATATGACTACTTATAGTAATACTACATATAATATTTACCAATAGAAGGGCATACATAGATATCATGATTCAACAAAGAAACCTATAGTAATGTAATTAAATAAAAACTCACATACCTAACTTAGAGATTTCCTAAATATCCATGATCATCGACTACTCTGGCCATCACCAGATTAATAAAAATTAATTATAATTAACAAAGATACATCATATTCTTGAAATTTTAAGTTTAAACTAAGGTTTAGCCAAGCATCCATCTAATATGATCTCATTTTCTATGATATTTTTACTCTGATCTATACATAATTGTAAAGGTCTGGTACAAATTTTACATTTTTCAAATGCTTGTACTACTTTCTAGAATTAAAATGATGTCCAAACATTTGATTAATCATTAATGAATAGAGAACTGATATTGAGTTGTAACACTTAGTTTAGTGTCCATTAATAGTTCTACATGATGCCAGGGTTCAACAAATATTTTATATGATTTAATATCCATGGATTGCTAATTATACCATATAATAAACCATAAAAAGAAGTATATTCATATAAATTAGATATCATAAGATATTATCTCTCAAAATAAAAATCTAAGTTTAGTATATTTAAGTAGATAATTTTCTGAGTACATGGGTGACTTTTGGGAATTGTTTGGCAAAGGGATCTTATTATTGTGGATTTTCTAGGATAAGTCTAGCTCTAGAAATTTAAATGAGTAATTACCTATAAAGCCATCCTATTCATCCGATTGTTAGACCTAGTTTAGAATGGGTCAAGAGTCATTTGGGGTCTCTCCTCTTCATATTGTAGTCAACCAACCCACTGTGTTGCAATGTCTGTTCCTCTTCTTCATGCATCTACCACCATCGTCTAGAGGAACGACAAGAAGAGTGACCAAAATCTCCTCCTTGTCTTGTCCTTCTGAAGGGATAATGCTCAGATTCACTATGTCATCCTCTATGGAAAGGTCTCTAATTGGCCTAAATCACACGTCTAAAAAGGATTTGATCTAGAGTAGTCTGACTTTTAAATTTATATCCCTACACTCAATCCCCCACAATGATAATACAAGGTCTGATGTAGTTAGGGTCAATCCACAGGGACATAGTGGTTTTTTTCTAGAACTGAGAACCTTGGCTTAGTTACACTAATAAAGAGATGGGATAAATATTTGTGTTCCTTACATAAAGATGGTACTCCAACAAATAAGCAAGAAAAACAAGGAAAACAAACGAAGAAGTAAAACAAAAGATAAAAAAAGATCAAAGAGTAATATATCAAGTATGGATGAGAAACTTGGATTGGATTTCACCGTCTAAGATCTCTCACCAACATGCAACACTCATACCCATTCTATACCCTTACCATGTTTACAAACAATCATCATAAGCATCTATTCCCTCCTCTCTCTAGCTTAATATACATCTAGATTATAAGGTTGTCTCTCTCTCAAGATGGCAAACAAATAATCACAATAAAACCATATGATCATTAGCTTAAGCATTCCAACATTCTCATACATTCATGCAACTTCATAACACTTATATAAGATCTCTCACCAACATGCAACACTCATACCCATTCTATACCCTTATCAAATTTACACACAATCATCATAAGCATCTATTCCCTCCTCTCTCTAGCTTAGTATACATCTAGATTATAAGGTTGTCTCTCTCTCAAGATGACAAACAAATAATCATAATAAAACCATATGATCATTAGCTTAAGCATTCCAACATTCTCATACATTCATGCAACTTCATAACACTTATATATAGCTTAATACTACTCTTTCGAGGTATTAATAATCAAACAACATAAGATGGTATCTAATCATACAAGTGAATCATTAAGACCAAGAGTATGGAGATAAACATTTCTAAAAGCATATATTCAATGGATATAAGTATTTACATGTTGGGAGAGCCTTAGTGGCTACTCCCAAAGCATTCTAAGAGATTAGCCACTCACGGTGGTGAGAAGTTGGTTGAAGCTACAAAAAGGAGAGACATGGAAATAGAAATGAGATAGATATGAAGGTGAAAGGAAGGAGGTGGCTAGATTAGGAGAAGAGGGAGGAAGATACACCAACAATAACTATTGATGAATAACACTTGTTGGAAGCTCCCTCTTCTTCTAAACCAGGCATGGTGGTGAGAAGATGTAGCATACCCGACCCTGGGTACCCTACTCATCCCTGTCCTTACCTTCAAAATATTTCATCAAAATAATATATGGTATGTGTTCCTTGATAACACGTTACATAAACATACACTAAATGAGGGTTTTAAAAGTACAAAATTTATAATAAAGATATATATTAGGACTTGATGTTCTAATATCCAAAACATAAGATTTTGACTCTCTAATATCTAATAGGAGTGTGGGATGAAAGAAAATGAGTTAATACGAAATTTAATGCCACAAATGAATAAGGAGAGGGTAACTAATACATTATATGAATACTTAATGAAATAACATCAAACGTCTCTAAAATACATAATGAATGTTACATTTGAGTTCCTTATATCTTAATTAGGTTACTTAGTGATTTTCAAGTAAATCTAATTTATATGCTTCTTCAAATCAAATTGGAAAAGAAGTATATAGTCAAACATAGGTCTAATGATTAGATTAATCGGATGAGCTATTTCCGCTATGGTTTTGCTTTATTTTCTCCCTGTTACACTGCGTCTCTCTCAAAGGAAGCCACATTCAATTCAACTCATAACCGGAAATTGTTTCTTCCTGATTCCTCATGTTGTCTCCCCTCTTCTCTGCATCCTCTTCATCTTCCTTTCCTTCCTTCTCACTACATAGGAGACCAGAACCCTAACTGCCATCCACTCGTCTTCTTTCTTACATCTTCTTCTTTCCCTCCATATTTCTCAACCTCTCCAATTCTCCTCCATCTATGACGCTACTTCCTAACCATTAGTACACATACATCCACCATCTATGCCACCTGTGAAGACCACCAGGCTGCCAACTCCCTCGCCCTATTTCTCTACCACCCTTCTTTCTGCCTTCCACATTTCTCAAACCCTATCCCCCTTCAACTCTCCCTCTTCATGCGCTCATTCAACCTCACTGTAAGGAGGCAGCCGAAACCTACTATCCTTCCCTGTGTCGACTCCTACGACGGCCTGCCATCACGGACCTAGAAGTTCGTCACCTCTAGATATGCTGCTGTCAGTGGACGAGCACAAAACCTACATCCACCACCATCACCCACCATGATCCCTTCCTCCTCGTCGACCTGATGCTGATCCGTCTGCTGTCCTCATTGCAAGCAACTCCCAGACAACCCCGTTGTCTCTACGATCTTTGAAAACTCCTCCTTGATCAAACTGATGGCCTAAAACTCCTCCTCTCTTACTCTCCCTTGGCTCCCCCAAACCAAGTCACCTCTCATCTTCCTCTTCCTTACACCCAATGCGGCCTTCTCCTTATGTTGTGCGCCAACCATCGATGCCTAGCTACTCTGGACACAGAGACACCTGCCGCCAGTTGTTGGAGATGTCAGTTGGGGTATTAACCTAGTGATGCGCCACCCCATTGAAATAAAGATGGACATCTTCAGGTGCTATTTCCAGTGAGCAACTCCAACTACCGCTTGCCCCCTGTAGCAATCAATGATAGTGTCGATCCTGACTAGACCCTCTGCCACCCTTTGAGTCCTTTCACTGATTTAGATCACATGACAGGCTGAGGTTTGCGATTGAAGGCATGAACGAATGAGTAATAGATTGAAGAAACTAGCCTTCACGACCTCCTCCAACATCTAAGAAACATGGAGCTTCCTTCAATTGCCTCTAGGGTATGAGGAAGCCAATAGTAATTTAAACTAATCTAGAGAATCAAGTTCTGACATATGAAACTGTAGGTGAGTACATTGTATTCTCTAGTTTTATTTCAGAACTCAATTTATCAGGATAATAGAGTATGCGATTACACAATAACTCGATAACATACAAACTACGTATATTAGTTATCGCAACCAACTCATAATGTGTGCATGCTAAAGATACAGAAATATTCATACTAGTTCATGGACATCATTCAGTTTACTCTATCAAGGCACACATCACACTAAACATATGAACAAAATCAACTAGACCAGGTAATCATTAACTAACTACATTTCTACCAATATACATATTAGTATACATATCTAGTGGATATGACAATAATAATTTGTATATTAGTATATTATATGTTCTGATCTCATGATGTTTATTCTAAAAATAGTAGAGTAGATATTAAACTATGATTATAAAGTACAAGAAACAATCAACTACATTACCATATTAGAAATTATGAAAATTTTCTATAACTAGATAGAAGTGCAACCCTAGATATGGAGCATATATGGAGATAAGTTTGATTAGAAATCCTAGTTGTGCATGGCTACCACTAGTCTAACCATAACTTTGAACTATTACTATATAATAGATAGTTTTGGAATTCATAAGTATGAAACCTACTAATATCTAATTGGTCTGGCCTACTGGTATATGTAGTAGAGTATATCTAAGTAAGATATGTTGTTAGGTATATAAACATGGAAACTCAGTTCTTTTATATACTTAATGACCTATTTGATTGGTTAATACACATTTAATTTGATACTAATCAGATGTGGTATTGAGTAATTATAACCTAGATAAATGAATAGATTCCCAATATTGACAATGTAGATAAAATCCTTAAGTGTGAATCTAAAACAAAGAATATCAATTGGTAACTTTACACGGGAATGAAAGATGTATACATGTCTAATTAACCCATGACATAGTACCTAATGAAAAGTGATTTACATATATGAATATAACCTTACATAATAATGACATACATATGTTAGCATCCCAAACCCTAACTTGACATTAGGTGACTGAACTAAGTTTCATATACTTTCAATGATAAATTGACAACTATGGACTAAATGTGTGCATATGAAACACTTATAGGTTGAGAAGGACGAATGGAAAATTTCACCCTAAGAGATAGGGTTAGTCTTGAAGACCAGGTATGTACTCCTCTCTATTTAATTTTTGGCATAATTTGACTTAAATATTCTTACAATGAGGCATCTCTTGGGACATTTACTCTTATTTCTCCACTTGTTGAAATATCACCCTTGGCCATTTGAAACTTATTGTTCTCTTCTGAGATTGTTGTTATTATGATCTATTGGGTCAATGACCCCACCTGCTATTGTGCTTTACTCTTGCTACGTGTGTTGATGATTGATGCTTCTTGCCACACTATTTATGCATGTTAGATAAATTAACTAGCTAACTATCGTAGATGCTTATGCATAACCATTAGGGTGTGCTACTTCTACCCGGGGTGTGCTACTTCTACCCTTATATATACAGAGGCATGCTAATTCTGCCTATGGGTGTTCTATTTCTACCCAATATTATATATTAGACAATGGATCAGTGGTGTCTTGGCCCTACTATAGTTATCTTTAGTCAATATATATCTGCAAGCGAATGATTATGATTGTTGTGATATTGTGAATGGTTAATGGCAAGATGTGTTATCTCACTCGTTTTAATATTTGCCTCATTCTTTTGGAATTCATTTTCTTGATACATCTCTTGTTGGAACTTACCTATTTTTATGACCCTCATTTTTAAGGGAACATCTCTTTTGCCCTTTTAACCCATTTAAATGACCAAAATATTGTTAAGTGTACATACTCAGCTTTTGCTGATGCATACTCTTTTGTTTCCTATTTTTCTTGGTATTCCCTCCACCCAGGTGTAGGTGCTTTATAGGGCAGAGACTCTGGATGATCATGAGCTTGTTGGTGAATTTAAGGACATCTTGAGATAGCTTTGTTACCGTCTACATATGGGCTTATGTGTATGTAGATATAACTTTTTCATTTTATGTAACACCCTTAGGGTGAGAATGTTATGTACATGGAAACATTTTGTAACTTTGTAAATAGTTATGTTTTTTAATGCTTATATATTTCATGGCTCATTTTTTACAATTGAGTGGGGTTCACTATTGGGTCCTGCTCTTTACAGAATGGTATCAGAGCCTAAGCAGTCGGTAACTTAAATATTTCAAGATATCCTAGTTTGTTCCTTAGTAGATAGGAGACCCTTTAGAGGTTGTTGTCATACCTAAAGTAGATTAGTGCTTACCAATTAAGGTTTCACCCTATCCAATTTGGTAGTAGATATGTATCCCAAAAAAAGTATGTGGGTGACCTAGTTTTGGGTAAACTCTTATCAATCCTACACTCACTTTTTAGGTATATCCTTCTATATGTAAATGTTGACTCTCCTAGGAAGTAGCCTCTACCTCTTGCCTTAGGGGAGGACAATTCATTCTCTATAGAGATTAGGTTCACTTAAACTCACATAATTGTGTATAACCTTAATACAAGTCATTAAACTATTTTCTTCTGTTATTTTCTAGCATGCCTCAGATACATACATTATGTGAATTCAGCATGCATGGATACAAACATAGAATATTTGACATGACCTTTAAATTTTGAGATGTTCCATTATAGTACGCAATGATATGAACTACATCCTTTAAATTTAAAGATATGCTTAATTTTCTTGCAAGTTGGAGTTATCTCAACATAATTTTGCTTGAGACTCGACATAAGGGCTTGTTGAAGGGAGATATAGGTTTCAAGTAATGATATTGGGATTTCATCCCTCACATGCCCATACGATAAGAATAATACTTATCTCCCTTGTCCTATAGAGGAATGATAATGTAGTTGGATCATGTGATAAAACTTCGTGCCATGCTATTTTTCCCGATTCTGCTATGGACATCGACTGATATATTTAGTTAGACCATTGAGTGTTGGGAACCGTCATCATCAGGTTGAATAACTGATGGTTGACTGCTGGGGGGTTGCTTTCTCAATAGATGCATTGACATGCTATCAATTTTGGGCACTGATGGTTAGGTTGGTTGTCCGTCCCTTAGTAGATCTATCTTTGTTTGGAGCCATCAATTTGGGGAACTAATGGTTGGTCTGGTGATGGTTTCTAGGCTGCTGTGAAGGGTCTCCATTGTCCATGGAAACTGATGGAACTCCCGCCCTTGTAAAAAATGTATTATTTGACCAGCCACTTGCATGGGAACTATTATTTAACTTCAAACCAAGGTATAAGTGGCATGCATGTACAAAATAGGGGAAAGTTAGATTAATTCTGCATAAATAGAGGAGGTCAAGAGTAAAACTAGGTAGAAAATATCCACAAAATTGGATGTTATCACCCCCAAATGATAATCGAGTTTGTCCTCAAGTTAACAAATAGAACTAAAACATCAAGTGACTTCAAAAGGATTTATTAAGTTAGTGTTTTTTGAGCGTGAAAAATGTCCTTACACCAACTTTAGGCTAAGACATATGTATCATGGTTGGGTTTCTCCTAATCCCTAGATTCCCCCTCTTAGGTTGGGAGTTGTGTCCTAATCCCTAGATTCCCCCTCTTAGGTTGGGAGTTGTGTCACTCGTCCTTGTCTATTATGACGTCCTTTCAAGGAAGGATTTCTCCATCATGATGCACTTGAGGTCTATTTCCTGGTTGTACTTGTGTAAGGTTCTGGTTAAAGGTATGCCCAACTCTTATTTTATAGGAGTTGTATCTATTGTGTTGGGGTAGGCTAAAAATGAAGTGTTTTCCTACCTTTCTCAGGGTCGCTCAACCATGGATATTTTTGTAATGATGGTGTTACCCAATTTGTGATCCTGATGTAGTATCAAGTGGTTATGTTATGTCTCCTTCGAAAGGCAGGTGGGAAGTTTGGATTTTGCGCTTGTGCCCCTCAACATATTTTGAATTTTGGATACAAATCTCATGATCTTATTCCCACTCAGGGTTTATTCTTATTCATAGGCTTATGGGTAAAATCAATTTTAAGGAGGTTTTTTGGCCCCCAATCCTCTTTTGATTCCAAAGTCGGGATTTTAGCACGAGAAGAGGCAGTTGTTTCCTTTTTTCTATGGTTTTGTGCCTTCCAACCCATTCTTGAGAAATAGGGTGATCTGTCGGGAGCATATCAGACCGAGTCCCCCTTATTTCCAGGGTTCATCTCAAGTTAGTGAGATTTTTTCTGCATTTTACAATATCTTGGAATAAAGCTAGTGTAAAAATATTATCACCCCCAGTTTTATGTGAATTAGACAACCCAAATCTGTCATTCTTGAAATAATTTTGCTAAGAATTATCCTGAAGATAAGGATGTCTAAGGGTAAGGGTTATGATATCATTCAAGAAAATTGGATTCAAAATTTGCCTTCAAAACTTCCTATGCATAAAACTTTCTCCTTCTTAAAGTAAAAAAAAAAGCTAAATTATATATTTCCAAAATTAGTCATTTGGATTTTCACAATTATAGCAAAAATTTTGCACAATAAAGTGAAGTAATGTAGGAAATTTGAAATTCATGTCATGAAAATGAAAAATTACCAAGCTCGCCTGTTTGGACCCCCCAAACTTATCATGTTCCCTATCCTCTGGGCATCAAAGATTGAGGTTGACTAATAATAGGTGATTCAATGTTGTGATATGGTAATTTCCCAATAAGACCATACGATCTCTAAAGCATAAGTCCCTCAAATGTAGTGGTAGTACTCTTCCTAATAGAATTCCACCTTATCTAATGTGGACAACGCCTACATCAAAAGCACCGCGTAAAAGCCACAATTGTTGGATCTTGGTTGTTGTTGTGGGATCCTGTGGAATAACTATGGCTTCTCAAATTTTAGGCCTTCATCTAGAAGTCCCCTTCCGAACATTCATATGAGCTTGACTATTTATGTTTCCACCTGGGTTGCTTTATGTTCGATGACATTTTTAGCTGTTTAATGAAGAGATCCAATTTTTAAGCTAAATTGAGCCTACGAGCTATTATACAAGACCATCATTTGTGCTTTTATATCTACCGACATAACTGTCCAATGTCCTTCATGTAGAATGGGGACAAAAATGGAGCACAAGAGATTATACTTCAGATGATCAGTTAGTCATTGTAGTTCCCCTAATTATTTATTATGTAGAATGTCCTAGATTGTGTTGTATAGCTCATGTAGACATCATCAAGCTTGTTAAATAAAAGTAAATGACATGCTATCATTACATTAATTGTCATATAACCTCCTATCGTGAGTATCTCCCAGAGGTCAGGTCAGAGGACTTGGACACTATCTCATTCACACATGGTGACAATCTTATATTCCTATGGCTACAATTCCTTCACGATGAATGTTAGGTCCTCTAGAGATAGCCATATCAAGTGCATTTGTTGAAATTCTTGAATGTGGTCTGAATCAGATCTGTGGGTGCCTGGATCCGCTGTTTCTTCTGGTTCATCATGGGATGTCATGTCTTTTTTAGCCTCTTCTTCCTCAACCCCTTTGTAGGACATGGTGGGGGCCTCCCCTTCTGCATCATTAGTTGCTTCCTCCTCTTCCTCTAGTATATGGGTATCTTGCTGAGTGAAGAAGTGGTTGTTGTTTCTAGATGAGTAGTTTCTGGAGTGTTATAAGAAAAAGGATGTTTTGGTAGGGAACCCTTGGTTGTTTTGTCAAGTGGGTTAGTATCTGGTTAGGCAGATATTATTTCATATACCAGTGGGTGGATGTGGACCATGGGAGAGGGTGGGTTGTTGACATTTGGTATGGATTGAACTTCCATTTTTTACAAGTTGGGTTGGGAGGAGGAATCACCATATTGATCGTGCATTCATGTGTGAGAGGTGTCTTTGATTCCTTCTCTCAGTTTTTTAATTGCTCCCACGATGGAGGCTTTTTAGGAAGGGGTATGAGTGAGTACATTTGATGTGGGATGTCTACCATGAAAAAGTCATAGAAGAATCTTCTGTGTGGATTACTTCCATAATGTATTTTCATCATAGAGAGTGAAAATCTTCATTTGCAACCTACTCTAGGGGGACTCCCAGGTTTATTACTTCAATCATTTACACCGCGATGAATGCACTATCCCCTGAATTGTGTGTTTCCTATGGTATGCTATAGTCAATATAGATTTCCCTCCAATTTGGATGACACCATCCACTTACTCCTTGGATCAGATGTTTCAGGCGTGTGGGGATTTCTTGTATTTTCCTATGCTCTGACTTCTCAAACATTTCAGGCGTGTGGGGATTTCTTGTATTTTCCTGTGCTCTAGCTTCTTAAAAACCATCCTTCCGCAAGTTTGGTCATTAACACTGTAGTTAGACGTAATGACCCACCTTTTGGAAATATCTACCATGGTTAGGAGGCAGTGGTTAAAGGCCTTGAAAGGTAAAGTTATGTACTACAATTTCTTCATCTTTTGTAGTGTATCTTGTAGCTCATCAACTGAGGGGGAATTGGTATTTTACTTGTGTAGATGGTCTGCCAGGATAGAAGTTGCATTGAAAATAGGCCCTATTTTATCTTTATACATGTACTCCTCAATAATAGTCACACACAAGACCTTGAAGAATACTATGCTTATATTTTCTTGAGGTCAGAAGGCGGATTGCAGATCATCCCTAGTTAGAATGTATATATTATTTGTGTAGATTATATCTTCTCCAGGTCTAGTATCATCCAGGATGTATTCCAACACGGATGTCATGAAGTAACATCCTTTATATTGATGCCATATCCATGTTATTCATCTTGGACGACAACAGTGGTTGTGCTATTGGGCTTGAACTGGATATCATAGGAGGTTCTAGAAACACCAAACTATCTTGTTCTATCGATGTGTCATTGAACATATTGTTCATGTTTCCTTCATCTCATTCTTCTATATGTTCCTCTATCTTTTCCTTGAAGATGTCGGGAAGAGGTCCTCCTTCAATAGGTTCATCTAATAGTAGTTCATTGACATAGTCTTCATAGTCGGTTGGAGGTGGTGAATCTTTGTAGTTGGATAGGGGATCCATATTGTTCATGATATCTTTAGTTATTTCTGGTGCCTCCTCCCCTCCCTCTTATGACTTTAGGATGTCGTCATTCTCACCTATTGATTCAAAATTTGTGGTGGGAACGACTTTATTTGGAGCTTCCTAGACACCCTGGTCTGCTGGTTCAATGGGTCCCTTTACTCGTAGTTATTGGTGGAGTTCCCTGGAGAGGCTGGGGAGTTGATAGGTTCCCTCCCCAACATACACTCCCTTATTTTGTATGGACTCCTCCTTGCTTTATTAAATAGATATTTCCATGGTGTGGTATTTCTTTAGAAGCGGTGCATCCTTGTTGGGTTGGATTTTGGTTAGCACCATGCCCACTCTCAACTGCACATCAACATTTGTTGTTGGTGATAAGACCTCCCAATTTTCGACGCGTTGCCATTTGATGTTACCTTTTTGTGGGAGGAGGAGTGCACCAGTGCCTCCTTTTGCTTCATCTCCTCGACACATAGTCACTCATTTTCTTGGTGTAAGTCATTAGGCTCCTTTTAGAAGAGGGTGACTTCCTTTGTCATTCCCACCAAGGCCTCCAACACCTACATTTGATTTAAAGCCAAGAGCTATATTTGTTGTGGTAGGCTTAGTAGGGGATGAATGTCAACAATTATCTTTTCCACCTACGAGGTTAGTGTAGACATATTCATAGTTAAAGTTTAAATATTTAGAGCCGAAGTTGAGACAATCTCACATAGGTCATCTATCTCCTGCCATATCTCCATATATCTTGCCATGGTAGGGGCTTGTTGTGGTTGCTCCAGGCGCCTTCTTAAACTTGCCTCCTGCTCAGGCTCTTCCACTTGGACCAACACTTCTTTCTCTCCACTTAGGATCAATATTTGATTGACCATGTGATTTTATGGGGCACCTCTCTGTTGGACACTTCATGTTCTAACAGCTCGGGAGCAACTTCATGGCTAGGCGAGTGGTTCTCTCCCCTTCTTTCTACAATATCTTTATTGACACCTTTGATGAATGGAGTATCATATATGGCTTTGTTTTTAGTAACCTTGGAATAGGTGTGATGAGGTGGCATACTTGCATTGATGTAGGGTTCTACAACATCCTCCTCCCAATGTTTGGGCTCTTTAGGTAACTCTGTCATAAAGTATTCGTCAGCATGCACAAAGTCTATCATAGAGTCATATCTAGTCAGCATATGATTGGGTATCACTGGTATACTTGATTTGGGTATATTCACTAGAGTTTATTCCTCTTCTTGTTGAGCCATTTCTGGTATAACCATGGCAGGCGTCACCACCAAATGTTCTGGTTGTTCAGTCTCTAGACTTGTCACCTTAGGTGCGGGGGCTGCTTCCACTTTTGCTTACTCGCCAATTTCTTTGGCTGGAATAGGATAACTCTTTGCCTTATCAAACTTGTAGTATGTGTTCTAAATGGTTTAACTACAACTTGGCTGATGCTTGTTCACTCAATGGTCATTTTTAGGATCTTGTCCTCCCCAAATAGCAATTTGTCATAGTCTTAATTGCTGATTTCAGAGAGAGGAAGGAATTCATTACTCCTACAGAATCTATACAAGTACTTATTCCCCTCCCCTCTTAAAATATTAGTAACCATGAATCATCAACTATCTGCTTTTCCCTATCATTTTTGTGAAAAAATCTAATTCGCTAGGGTGGCCTAGATGGTGGGAGATGTATGTAACTAATCTTCTCATATAGAAATATCTCAATCCTTCTGGGCTTACTGCTGCTTCCAGTCAGTGTATTAGAATTTTCCCTATACTGACCATCTTCTTTTCCAAAATTCTTTTCAAGATGTGGAGATCCATTCTGGTCATGTTGCTTGTGTCTGTTCAGAAGGGGTTTTAGAAATTGACTGCCATGAACTGAACTTGTATTCTTTCAATAGTTTCTCCCGTATTTTTTCTGTGTTGAAAACCCAAACCTCTCTATCTCCTCTAGCCTTATCTGAATTTGCAACTTGTTTGTCAGAATCAGTGAAGACAGAGTTCAACCATCTTTTAGTGATTATGTAATCTTTTTTAATGAGCCAAAATGCCAATTTAAAAGCTCCCCCACACTCTTTGGCTCCATCATCAATAACTATTTGCTTCTTTAGGGACAACATGAATTCTAGGATGAGTTCATCATATAACATTGTTTGTTGAAGCAGATTTTATAGAGCCCCACGTTCTCTAGATGTTCATTCTTCCTATTATATATTCCTAGTGTATCATCCCCAGATTCTTCCATCTCAAAACCCCATGGAGCCGAGAGGATGAAATATGAAAACATTAGATAATCTTATCCTAGAGCGGGTGGAAGAATTATTGCACATACATAAACAAACACATAACATACACCATAAAATTTGCAACATAAACATGAACATTATTATAACATGGCTTATTACAAATTATATTTTCATATTGAAAAGAGAATTTTATGAAAGTTTGAGCATGTATGATGAATCAAGATCCTAGACAATAGGTACAACATGCACTACTACAGAAACAGCCTTTGGCGTCGGTTGTTTAACTCCCTTTGGCGTCGGTTTCTGAGCGACGCCTATGTGGGCGCATCTAAAGGTCGAACACTTCGGCGTCGGTTTTTTAACCGACGCCTATTTAACATATAGGCGTCTGTCTTTTAGTAGATAACCGACGCCAAAAGGGTTCGCGCCACAGAAAACGGCGTCATCTAGGACACATTCTGCGTCGGTTATCTACTAAAAGACCGACGCCTATATGGACTATAGCGTCGGTGTTTACTTGGTAACCGACGCAGAAAGTGTCCTAGATGATGCTGTTTTCTGTGGCGCGAACCAGTTTGGCGTCGGTTATCTACTTAAAGTCTGACGCCTATATGTATTATAGGCGTCAGTTTGACACGAACAGCCGACGCCATTTCCAGTACAGCTGTTGCCACATCAGGCGTCGGTTTTGTTCAGAAACACGACGCTGTAGGTCTTTGCTGACGGTTTTCTGTAAATAACCGACGCCTATATCTATTTTTTTTTCCATATCAGTTTGCAGGTCTGCTGTGGCTGGTCAGCAGGATGAGAACCTGTAGTTCCGTTTTCTGAACTGCAGGTTTACGACATCCATTGATATCAGCCTACAAACAGGCCACAAACCTGCAAAAGTCCCAAGGAAAATTTCACACAAGTAGATACATTCAGACATCAATTCAATTCTCACATTCACACATATAGAAACATTCAAATACATGTATTAACATTCAGAAATATTCATTTACAAAGTATCATTCATTATCGCTATCAACATCTCAATTATATCTTACAGTTGCCACTGCTTGTATGGCTTTTGCCCATTCTTCTCTTATTTCATTTAATGCTTCCATCATATATGGAGCATGTATATTTTTTAAGCATTTACCTATAGTGTTGTCAGTTTTAAACACCTGCAAAGAGAATGATGTATATATATAAGTAATAATATAAAAATAAGATTGATATATTTCATACTAACTAATGAGACTATATATAATACCTCATGTATGGTATCGATGTCCAATGCGGCATGTTTGATAATCATCTGCATAAATCACATCACATAGTATGCGCATGCCCATCCATTGTCTTGTGTAGCGCACTATAAATTGAAACATACAAAATAATACAACTAAGCACAATTCACATCAATAATATATACATTGGAGTCGGGAACTTACTTGTACGTTCTGCCAATTTATTGGCTGGTTCTTTTTCCTTGGGACCGTTCCTCCAACCTTTTTGAATGCATCTAAACCCCTACATGTTAATATAACACAGTAAATTACATAAGTAAATAGTAATGTAATAACAGATGTTAACAGATACAAAAATGAAATATTTCTCACCAGAATAATGGCATTCTCATTACGTGTCCAATTTTAGTATTTAATGTACTGCCTGCGGGATCTAGATAATAAACAGTGAACGTCCCGGGGACAATAACTAGTAACTCCCAATGTCTACCGCTAGAGGTAAAAAGTTAACAATTAATAACTCAAAATGCACAATAAAAATGGAATTTTCTTAAGTCCAAATTATAAATAAAGTAAACTTACTTGACATTGAATGGAGCTATTATTATCGTCTTCTTTTGCTGACCAAAAATTGTAAAAGCATCTATACAGTATTGTTGAACACTATCAGGGTCTTTAGCTACCATACTAATCAATGATGGAATCAAAAATCCCACATGATCAAATGCAAATTGTTTGCAATGATCTTCAACTAAGTAGCTGCAAAACATGTATTACGTATGCATTAATATATAAGAAACCAGATCACCGGATCTTACACAAGGTATATGGATGTATAAACAAGATCTCACCTTATCCATGTCTCTATCATTGATGTATTCAGCCAATCATACATAAACAACTCAATAATATCTTGTATAAATAAAGAGCTATCGTATGATTGACCTGCATAATCTGCATCTAAAGAAACAATTATCGGGCAATGTATATTATGTGCCCGTAGCCAACATGCCATTCCCCTACAAGCAGGACCTAACGGGTATGTTAGGTCAGTTGGAACCCAAGTTGGTAATGCGGGAAGTGGAGGTGGAGGCCTAGGTGCTCCTGGTGTCTTCTTTTTAACCTGTATATATAATTTCAGATCAGTTGACATCATATATACACATTAACTGTCTAAATCAATGTAAATTTATCTTACAATTTCAGTAGTGTAGACGACATCTGTTTTGGGCCACAATATGACCCCGCCTTCTGCCTCAGCAAGTGTATCAATATCCGGGTGGGGATATGGCAATGTAGCTTCCCTCCAATCGGGTAACACACGTAATGGGCCCACACGAACATAGCCTTGTGGCATTGGAGTCCCGTGAAACCTTTCCCCAGGAAGGGACGGGTAAGGCTGCGCCTCTGCAACAACATAGTCTTGTATTCTTAAGCGGCATGGCTTCAATGCCTACAAATTTATGTAAAGAATGTTATACATATATACATATCATCTTGAAAACATATCATCTTGAAAAGACTAGCTACAATGTCATAAACAATACTTACAACAGACGTGTTAGGCGATGGGTCTCCAGGATTACTCGCAGTCTGTGCATCAGGAGAAGAGTGGGTCGCCATAGGCTGATTGGAAGCCTGAGATGCCTGCCACCGCATCAATTCTTCCTTGACCTTCTCAGCAACTACATCGTTGACCTTCTTAGCAACTATATCCTCGACTCTCTTATTCTCCTATACATGGATAAAAGAAACATTAGCTTCTTATTATTGAATTTCCTTTTGTAGTAACATTATAAAAAAAGAATAGGTTACCTCTTCTTGAGAAAGTCCCGCTCTGGGTTTGCGCTGGGATGGCCCAAAGAATGCTTTGATGCCCACACCAGCGCATGCACCCCTAACACATCCAGGATGCTCTGGGTTACCCAAAGCAACTGTCAATTCATCCCTTGTGCCCTGAGGGATGAACGTGCCTTGTTTCCTCTGCTCGTGCAGCTCCCGCTAATCACCATCAACAGAAATTGGTAAGTTAACACCACAAATAATCAATATTCAAATGATTGCTCTAAGAGTTGTATTTTACCATTTTCGCAGCCGCCTCCGCAGTTACGGGCTTCTTTATTTCACCCTTCTTGTTTTTCCTCCCAGCTATCCAGATATCATGGCGAGGCATGGGTGTGGCAGACTCCTGAGTAGGAGCAGACTCCTGAGTAGCCGTAGACTCCGCATGTAGTCTTTGGCGAATGCTTGCATAGCCTTTTGGACCCATAGTGTGGTCATGCACATTCAGTGCACGCCTTGCTTTTTGTGCATCACTGAGGGCCTAGTTAGTATGCACATTAATGATTTGGTTAGTATCACTAAATGTTAATCTTGAATAGGTGAATACAATGTATATTAATTAAATTGGGAGTGACGCCTAATACCTTGAATTCTTCAGATTTTCTTGAAGCAACAAAATTGTCCCAATCTTCTTTGTCCAAGAAGTTCCAGTGTTCAAGGGCTGATTTCTTTTTCTGATCACCCTCTTTTATGTATTCTCTGTTCAGATTTGTCCTATAATTCCTAAGCATCTTTCCAGCGCGTTGCATTACACTTTTACGATGCAACTTCTCATCCAATGCAAACAGATTCTGTAAAATAGAAATGTTATTAACTAGTATCCAAAATAGAATTGCAAATAATAGAATTTGTAATCTACAAAATAGAATTGCAAATAATAATAACTCACGCATAAATCCTTCCATATCAAGTCTTTTTTCCCCTGAGGAACTTTATGCCAATTATCATACTTAACACCACAATGGCTCCGAGTGGTACACCCAAGATAGTTTACAAAATTATTGCGGTTCACTCCAATTGCATTTCCTCCATTATCAAACTCCACAACCAATTTGGATCCACTGCCACTAAGCGCTATTAACTTCTTCAACAGAGTGATGCCCCTTTTCTTGTTAAGTGTTTGGTGTTGCGCATCAAGTTGCTCCAGTGCTTCAGTGGGTACATGTGCATCATCAACCTAAAATTTGACAAAAATAAACACACTGAATTAGCCCAATATAGAAATATAAGATATATGACATAACTAGAAGATAATGAATTTTATAGAAATACAGGATATGTTTTTAGAACTTACATTGGTATCCTCTCCATGCTCGTCACGGACAGCATGCTCATCATGGACTTCATGCTCATCATGGACATCATGCTCATCATGGCCAGCCATCTGAAAATTTCATTAAAAAGGCAAACATTTAGCATTTGTATTAACTAGAAAAAGGCAAACATTTAGCATTTGTATTAACTAGAAAAAGGCAAACATTTAGCATTTGTATTAACTAGAAAAAGGCAAACATTTAGCATTTGTATTAACTAGAAAAAGGCAAACAGTCTAACAGAAGACACCAAGATGGTTAGACACTCAGTTTGTTAGTGAGAGGTCCCAGGATCGAGCCCAGGCTACGGGATGAATAGAATGGCCAATTTTTTTTTAAAAAAAAGAAAAAGGCAAACATTTAGCATTTGTATAAACTAGAAAAAGGCAAACATTTAGCATTTGTATAAACATACATGTCTCTAAAATTGTGATCTTTTATCAATTAACAATCCTTCATTGTGATCTCCGTGCACATATAAGTCATCATTAGCTTCAATATTTTGTGGAGTTGGCAACCCAACTGAGAATGGATTGGAGTCATCATACTTATCATAGTACTCTTCTTCATCTATATGATCTTCAATGAACTGTCTTTTACCATGAAAAACAACCGACCATTTATCATTTGCAGGATCATCGATATAGAATATTTGTTTCGCCTGTGATGCCAATATGAATGGTTTACCCTTCTCGCCAATCTTTTCAAAGTTCACCAAAGTGAAACCCAATTCATCCACTATAACTCCTTTGGTGTTATCAACCCAATTACATTTAAAGAGCAGAATTTTGAAATCTATGTAGTCAAACTCCCAAATGTCTTCAATGACACCGTAATATGACATTTTAGCTTCACGTGGACTCTTATCCTTTGCACTTGCAAAGTACATAGTCGACGCTTGAAGAGTGACCCCACTATTTTGGATGACACTCTTATCATCTTGGCGCTTTGTGTAATATGTGAATCCATTAATGTCAAACCCTTCATAAGACATAACATTCGGTTTTGGTTTAAAGGCGAGGCATTTGATAGTTTATGTAATATCATTTGGTGTTTGAGATAGTTGATGTAAAACTTTATCTTCAAACCACTTAGTAAAAGTATTATTATGCTCTCTAGCAAGCCACATTGAACTTGCTCGAGGATGCTTTCTCTTTATGAAATTGGTATGTTCCTCGATATAAACACTCACTTCGTCCATATTGTGTAAAATATACAAGTGAGCTTGTTCCAACTGCTCACGGCTGATTACTTTCACCCATGATCCCAAAATTCCTTTGCCCTCCTCAATATTCTTGTCATTATCAGGAGTGTCATTACCACTGAGAAAGTCATTGCAAAAATCCATAACCTCTCTCGCCACATAACCTTCAATAATACTCCCTTCAGGCCGATAACGGTTTCGAACATCACCTTTAAAAACACTCATGTATCGTTCAAAGGGATACATCCAATGCAAGAAAACTGGTCCCAACATTTTCACTTCCCTAGTCAAGTGGACAACAAGATGTACCATGATATCAAAGAACGAAGGAGGGAAATACATCTCAAGCTGACATAGGGTAACAACCACTTCTCTTTGCAAATTATCGAGAGTATCAGGGTCAATAACTTAGCTGCATAGACTGTTGAAAAAGAAACAAAGTCTGGTAATTGCAAACCTTACATGCTTCGGCAATATAGATCGAATTGCCACGGGCAATATTTGTTGCATTAGAGTGTGACAATCACGAGATTTAAGACCTATCAACTTCAGATCTTTCATTGATACCAATCTACGGATGTTGGATGAGTAACCATGTGGCACCTTAACATTTACCAAGCATTCACAAAAAGTTTTCTTCTCTTTT
The DNA here is from genome assembly GCA_963693085.1 of Alisma plantago-aquatica. Taxonomy (NCBI): domain Eukaryota; kingdom Viridiplantae; phylum Streptophyta; class Magnoliopsida; order Alismatales; family Alismataceae; genus Alisma; species Alisma plantago-aquatica. Next base: position 867,516,519 of record OY856414.1, on the reverse strand, counting down.
CTAGACAACGTGTAACAAGCGGGAGGTAAGTATGTTCTTATATTACCCATTTCACATAATTCTGTTAATTCTGACCTTATTCCCATTTCACGTAGGTCCAGTCTGGATTTTATCCCATCTTTAGTCTTACCTGGTATATTTAACAGAGTACCAATGATGCTATCACAGCCATTTTTCTCAACGTGCATTACATCGATACAATGCCTGACTGTCAAAGAACTCCAATAAGGAAGATCCCAAAATATTGACTTCTTCTTGAATGAAGAATTGTCACTCCGTGTGGCCATACTACATTGTGATTTCTTACCAAATTCATTGACAATGTCTTTTACTCTTGCATAAACAACATCCCCTGGTATAGGATTAGGTGCACTCCGTTCATCATTCCATCCATTGAATGCTTTGCGCTTCCTACGATACGGATGGAATTTTGAAAGAAACCTTCGATGACCAAGATATACAGTCTTGCCTCCATGTTTTAGTCTTATTGAATCAGTGTTTTCTTCACATATAGGACACACTTTAGCTCCTTTGACACTATATCCAGACAAATTCCTATATGCTGGAAAGTCATTAACAGTGCAAAACAACATAGCGTGCAAACGAAATGTCTCTCTTGTTGAAGCATCATAGGTCATCACACCTTCAGCCCAAAGTTTCTTTAAGTCATCAATCAAAGGTTCAAGGTAAACATCGATATCATTTCCGGGTTGTTTAGGGCCCGATATCAACAATGACAACATAACATACTTATTTTTCATACACATCCAGGGAGGAAGATTGTATATAACAAGCATGACTGGCCAAGTGCTATGTTGGCTGCTCAATGTCCCGTACGGATTCATCCCATCTGTATAAAGCCCAAGTCTTAGATTCCTATCTTCTTCACCAAATTTGGGGTACAATAGATCAATCTTCTTCCACTGTGGGGAATCAGACGCATGTCGTAGGATTCCATCATTATTTTTCTTAACATCTGCATGCCACCTCAAATTCTTCGCATCTTTCGGATTTGCAAACAAGTATTGAAACCGTGATATTATAGTTAGATACCACAACACCTTGGCAGGAGAACCATTTTTGGACTCCCCCGAAGTCGTCAATTTATACCGTGACGCACCACATTTTGGACAATCTTTCAAATCTACATAGTCCTTTTGAAATAATACACAATCATTTGGGCATGCATGTATCTTCTTGGCCTCCATTCCCATTGGGCACAACATTTTCTTTACCTGGTATGTTGAGATTGGCAGCTCGTTTCCTTCAGGAAGCATTTCTTTCAACAAAGTCAACAATGAAGTGAAGCTTTTGTCGCTCCATCTATTGTTAGCTTTCAACTTATACAATCTCAACACAACGCTAAGCTTCGTAAACTTAGCACAACCTGTGTATAACGGTATCTCAGCATCATGCACAATGTTTCTAAAGATAGGAGGTGGATCGGTGTGCTCTACCCTACAACTATTCAGCATCGCATCAACGATGTCTGCTGGAACTGGTTCGTTCATATTTACGTCATTAGAGGCAATTTCTTCTTCCACCCAAGCACTGCTATCGACATCTACTGGTTTCGATTTTGAAATCTCTCCATGCCAGTGCCATTCTGTATAGCCTTGTACAATCCCGTTGCACATGACATGACTTTTGATTTCCTCACCAGTGTTGACTTTCGAGTTGTTACCGCAATTCCTACATGGACAGTAGAACCTATCTGTAGGTTTTTTCCTATGTTCCTCGGCAAATCTAATAAACTGATCAAGACTAGATATAAACTCTGGGGTGCAACGATTACGAATGGACATCCATGATCTATCCATTCTATGATCAGAGAAAACAAGTATATATTAGGAAACAAGTATATATTAGGAAAAGATTAGGGTATACACTTACATCCTACCTAAGTGTATAATGTGATGTCATTCTTATATATAATAAATGTGTACCACCTATCCCATCCTTGAACACCTAATCTCACTAGTAAGTGTATAATGTGTATTGGGTTTTCAAGAAAATTTCGGCAGCATTTCCCCACTGTTCTCTAAGTACATATATACTTAGAGAACAAACGGGGAAATGCTACCGAAATTTTCTTGAAAACCCAATACACATTATACACTTACATTCTAAGTGAGATTAGGTGTTCAAGAACAGTCCCAAACCGGGAACTATCCAAGATTTACTCCTAATGAGTCAATCTTGGACGGGTTTCTAGGCCAACAAACACATTTGATGTCATTCTTATATATAATAAATGTGTACCACCTATCCCATCCTTGAACACCTAATCTCACTAGTAAGTGTATAATGTGTATTGGGTTTTCAAGAAAATTTCGGCAGCATTTCCCCGCTGTACTCTAAGTACATATTACTTAGAGAACAAATGGGGAAATGCTACCGAAATTTTCTCGGAAACCCAATACACATTATACACTTACATCCTAAGTGAGATTAGGTGTTCAAGAACATTCCCAAACCGGGGACTATCCAAGATTTACTCCTAATGAGTAAATCTTGGACGGGTTTCTAGGCCAACAAATACATGTGTTGTCATTCTTATATATAATAAATGTCTATAAACTACAGGCAACATGGTTAATCCTAACCAACAGAGCATTATTAAATAATAAATAAAGAAATAAATAGTTTCAAACAAAAGGTCTAGGAATCTTTACTAGACATTATATGTATCCCTAATCATCATATTTAACATACTACATTATTATGAACATCCAGATCAGATTAAGATCATACTATGTTATAACCATTGGTTTAATAACCCTATTTCCGCATGTACATGTTTATCAACTTTAAAACCCTATAATTCATGAAATCATTCTAATTCAATTTAATATGTTGGGATCACATAAATATATAATGACATCAGAATATATAGAAGAATCATAATTAACATGATTAACAACATGCTCATCAAACTAGGGTTTTCGAGAAAATTTTATTCACAATCTATGCATTTTTCTGATCAAAACCATATACAATATGTCTATAATTGGAG